>JASJET010000093.1:5952500-6245000 GCA_034092305.1 Diaprepes abbreviatus | reverse complement strand
CAGTCGAATTTCATGAATTGAAGTTTGAAATCCTGACGCATGGACTTTGTTCACTAAATTATGAAAAAAATTAAAGTAAATTTGTCATTATTTTCGTATTGTCCTTTTTTACCCCATTTTCGTAAATATAATTTCACTAAAACAATTTTTTAAGCGTTTAAATACAACTTTTTAAGCTGACTCAATAAAAGGAAACTAAAATGAAACAATTTAACCACTGAGCGAGTCCCTTAAGAACTAAAATCTCAAGATAAGGTTTATTCCTTATACTAAATTGCCCGTCATTTACGTAAACTTTAGGTATTTCGGTGACTACTGTTTCTGACTGATGTTTCACTTTGTTTCCTGCTGTGTTCTGTTTTATGAAATCTTCCTGCCTTTTCTGCTGTCGCGGTTTAATATGCAATACGAGGTTTATATAGCTACCCCTATTGCATCCCGTAACTTTAACTTTATCAAACCGTTTCCAAGCCGTATGCTTCGTATTGCTTTTATACCAATTTTAAAACATGTTAAGTACAGTTAAGGATGTTTATTTCCTTTCGTCGATGGCATTTTGCTTTGTGTTCGTCTGGGTTTTCGTTTATTTTTAAAATTGGATACACTGCTTGTTTTTATGGTTTTATTACAAGGTTTTCAAATAGATTTTTGTAGACTTTTTTCTAAATGAAAGAATAAGTGTAAATTTACTTGGAACACTTTTACCTCCATCAGAACACCTGCCTCCAGGAGCTACTTCTTAGAGACCTTGTTCCTCTCAGGGGCGAATCCAGCCTCTCTCTTTGGGGGGGGGGGAGGGGGTGATATCACAAAAGTACAGTATGGCAAACGAAAGCAAGTTGTAAATTTAAAGCTCTTAGGGGGGAGGAGTGCCAGCAGCATACACATTCCTAATATAAAAGGCAGAATCGGTTCTAGTTTCCTGAATTCAAAGCTCTTGGGAAGGGGAGGGGCGGTCGCAAGCATACACATTCCTATACTCTGTTCAAGAACTAGAGAAAGTAATAAAACTGTTACCGAAACCTCCAACGTACCTTCTCCAGTGCCGCAGGTAATTGAGGATTACCGTAAATCTAATTATATTTAAATATTATAAGCTTTTATAAATTTACTGCAACAATAAAATTTCTGATAGTTCAATTTAATTTCTATCAGTGAGCAAAGTACACCTTACAATGTGTCCTTAGTGATTTATCTTCTTTGTGCTTGTTTTCATATATTATTTGAGATTAGTGAGATACCCAAAAGATATGGCTTCCACATCTATATTTATTTCAAAATTGTTAAACCAGGGCATTCCTTATTCAACGAAAAACTTATTACGATGAATGTTTATGATGCCTTAAGATCAATATCTAGATAATAATGTTAAAAATTCTGTTGAGATGTGTTCCAACATGACAGGAGTTGGAAAATCTACTATGTACCGAATATTGAAGGAGAAAAAAACGACTGGAATTGTTAGTACTCCCAAGCCACATTCGATCACAGACAGATGAAAAAACTCGTTTGAAGAAGAGATGTAAACTGCAATAAAAGGAGTTGTACATACATTTTATTATGAGAAGCAGATCCCAACCATCGACAAAATTCTAATTAAAATCAATGAAGATCGGAATTTACCTGAAATTTAAAGAACTGAACTCTGGAAATTGCTCAGAGAACTTAATTTTTGCTGGGAAAAACCAGATAGGAAATCTGTTCTTATAGATCATCCGGAAAATGTCCGTTGGAGAAGGAAATATATCTCTCAAGTAAAAGGTAGAGTTACTAGAAATAACACAACTTACAAAATTAGTAATTTAACTGAACTTTTGAAAGATTTCTTGAATAAAGTTCCTGCAGAAAATTGGGAAAAATCCATATAACAAAAGAATAAAAGAAAATGTGGAAGATACTGACTTTGATTACGAATTAGATAATTTAAGAAATAAATAAACTGAAATATCAAATGCCCTAAAAAATGGTTTTAATTAATAATAAAATGACCGATAGCCTCAAAAAAATTTAATATTATATGGACGAAGTTATTTTTTTATATATGTTTAACTTCTTGTATTTTTGACAATGGGTATTTTGTAAGAATTTAAATAATAACTTAGAATTTTTTGAGAGAAAAAGGCTACGTTTTAGAGTCTGAATGAGCCTAAAACGGTTTCTATGCCAGAATTAAAAATAATAAAAACACAGTTGTGATTTGTGCTAAAAATGTCAAAATTATCTACATTTTGTAATGTATGTGAATTATTAAGAAATCATAAGAAATAAAGTAAAATTATAAAAACTTTTTATTTTAAGTTTATTACCGAAATAATGTTCTATGCCAAAAATACTTAGTGATAAAATACACCTCCGTCCGACGCCTATCACAAGGATTAAAATCTTTTTTAACACTTCACACATCCAAATATCTATTGTTATCCAATCCAAATAGTCCATTATTATAGACCGATATTTTTGATAATAAAATTTCTAACCCATTCCTATGAAAAATATATGTGTCTAACGGATTTTGCCAAAGACACCGGACTAAAGAACACAGGTAGTTCGCGAAGGGAAAAAAATGGCAAAAAAATGAGTTATTACTCGCTCTAGTTCTTGAATAAACTATAGTATAAGAGGCAAAATCGGGTCTATTTTCCTGAACTCAAACTTCTTGGGTGGGGGGGGCGATCGCCCCCACCGCCCCCCCCCCCCTTGGATCCGCGCCTGTTTCCTCGTGTACAGTTTTGTCAGTGGCTTTTACAGCAAGTAAGGAGTAATTTTCATTTTCTAAGCTCTATTCTTTTTACTGATGAAGCGTGCTTTTTTTTATAATATTTATGAATGGTTTGATGAAAATTCTAATTTGTTACTATGCACAAAATCAATTATCAATAAACATTAGGGCGGAAATTGTTGGAAACCAAAGAACTGATCCTGCGATTCTAACAAATCCAATAAATCAAAAATCTTATCGACATTTTCTTCAAAATAATTTAACTGTTTCCATTAAATAATAGGAACAGTTTGTCGTGGTTTTAATATGACGGTGTTGCTGCATATTTTGCCAAGCTAGTTTGGATCTTCCTAAATCAAAATTATGGAGCTAACTGGATTGGTCGAGAAGGACCCATTTTATGGCAGCCATGGTCCCCCGATATAACGCAACTGAATTTTTACCTGTGGAGACATGTGAAAGAAATTCTCTACGCAACTGCAGTGACCTCAAGACCGGAATTATGGTGGCGGATATCCGATGCCTTCAATATTATTAGGCAAGATGAAAGACTTTTTCAGAAAGTAAGAGGAGCTCTCACAAGAAGATTAAATGCTTTTATTCTAACAAGAGATGGCCCCTTTCATCACTTCCTGTAATTGTAATTAACAATAACAATAAAGATATTTTCCTTTTAGCGATGAACTGTAACAATTCATTTCTGCATACTTCAAAATACTTGAGTTTATCTCTTAAATGAAGTCAAAATCGAGGAAACACTAAGAGGTACATTTTGAAAGGTATTTAACAATTTTAACAAAAATCAGAATGGAAAAAAAGTCAGTGATTGACTCAATAAATAATAATTTGTTTATCTGTAGTTATAATTGAATATTTATATCCGAAATATTTTCTTTCATAAATATTTTAAGCACACCAAATATTTTTCACATCGCCTGAACCTTTATTAATGTTACAAGCGACTAGGGGAAACTTATTGATACGCTTTCGTATACAAATATTCTGATACGATGAGTAATCTATATGATAATGTGCCGAAAGGAATATTATATCGATAAGTCATATTTCTAGATAGTTCTCAACTTTTATGCTAGTATATTTCTTGTTAGTTCTAGAAAGTTCTATAGAAATATAAATAAGAATAGGATACGAGTTTTAATGTCGTTGTAGAGTTGTATTTGAATAGTGAAGATGTTAAATAGTAAAAAGATAGATAATAAAAGTATTGGAAGTATTAGTGAAAGGTGTCGTGTTTTATTCTGTGGATCCAGTGAGCGATTTTTAAAGAGAGAAAACCGTAACAATTGCTGTCAGAAGTGAGGATTATCACCGGGTTTCCAAAAAATTTTATTGAGATAGAAGAAAACACTGCTATCATAGCTAGCTCCGCTGAAGAACTCCAAGAACTAGTGAACGAAACAAATAACGTTTGCGAGCAACACGGATTAAAAATGAACACCAAAAAGACTAAATATATGATAATAACTAAAAAACAAAACATGCAAACAAGCATAAAGTTGCGAGGTGCGATTTTAGAAAAAGAGCAAAAATACAAATACTTGGGCACATAGATAACAGAAAATAATGAACAAACAGCAGAAATAAGAACGAGAATAGAAATGGCAAGAACTGCGTTTGTAAAATTGAAAACCATTCTGTGCAGCAGAGACATCACTTTAGAACTAAGAATGAGAATTTTAAGATGTTATGTATTTTCAGTGCTGCAGTATAGGTTAGAAGGCTGGACACTAAAACAAGAACACATAAATAAACTGCAAGCGTTTGAAATGTGGTGTTACAGAAGGATGTTGAGAATATCTTGGATGGAGAGAAAAACAAACGTAGAAGTATTGCTAGCGATGGACAAAAACTATGAAATAATTAACAACATAAAAATAAGGAAACTGCAATATCTTGGACAAATAATGAGAGGCCAGCGATACGAGTTGCTTAGATTGATCATGCAAGGTAAAATAGAAGGAACAAGCAATATCGGAAGAAGAAGAATTTCATGGTTGAGAAATTTGAGAGAGTGGTTCAATTGTAGCTCAGTAGAACTTTTTCGAGTAGCGGCAAATAGAGTGAGAGTGGCAATGATGATATCCAACCTCCGATAGGAGATGCACCTGAAGAAGAAGAAGAAAACAAAATACACAGTTGGATTTTTTAACAAATAAGAAGATAGAATTAATCTTCGATAACGTTCTGGAACGTTCTCAAAACGATATCGAAAAACAGACTTCACTATCCGATATGTCATTAATAAACAAGCTTACTATTGAATTTTCGACAAAATTCTAGAACATTATATTTGAAAACTAAAAGAGAGAGCAAAAAATGGAATTCACTACCGAATTTGCCATCAATAAAGAAACTTAGAATATAAATTTCGGAAAAGTTCTAGAACATTCTCTTTGAAAACTAGACGAGATGGTTAAAAACGGAGTTCACCATCGAATTTTGTATCAAGAAAGAATTTTAGAAGCGGGTTTTCAAGAATATTCCAGAAGTTTTTATGGTAAATACTAGACAGCAAACAGCCGAAATGGAGGAAATGACTAAACATTGGCTGATTTTATGGAACGTATGAAATAACTTCGCTTTAAAGACAAACAAGAAGATGTATTAAGAAGTAATTAATATACTATTGGAAGTATTAGTGAAAGGTGTTGTGTGAAAAAAAAACTTCTGCAAATTACTTGTTGAGGATCTTCAGGAGCTGTTTATTGGTATCAAGGGTTTTTGATCTTGTGACTATTCAGTAGTCCGTAAAGATCTGTAACATTTTCAGCGGGACGGTGCTTCACCTTATTATTTTTTTCCCGTCCGACAGTGGGAGATTGGCAGAGAGATGGAATGGCAGAAGAGGAACAATAAAATAACCTTCGAGATAACTTAGATTTATTTCTTTCTTTAATGATATTAAAGATCTTAAAAGGCGAATTACAGTAGTACGCCAGTCAATTCCATTTGAAGTTTTCCGAAATGTTAGAAAGGAGTTCGAAAATAAACTTTATTACTCTTCAGAGCATAATGGACAACATTTTGAACGTTCATAAGATAGTAGGTAAGAGAATCCTAACCGTTTTATTTTTGAAAATTCTTCCTCAAAAACTAATTTTTTTTTGGTTAAAGTAAAATAACTGCCAAATAAAAAAATCAAACGTTTAGACTAGACTTTGCTGCTGTTCAATGATTGGAACTAATGTCACTTAGTCATACTTAAATTTATTTACTAAAAAGAAAATCAACTAAATAAGTACGTTTGAAATAATTAATACTAAAAACAATAAATCTCATTACAAGTAAGTTCTGATAACGTCTGGTTTCGAACGTCACTTCTTTCAAACTATTACTCAGAAAATAATTAATTAGGGTAATATTGGAAAGATAATTAAATAAAAGAACTTGGCTCTCCCTGAACCACAAAGGCTGCAAATATCCTTTAGAAGTGTCCACATTGAAAATAAAATTGGCATGTCTTTTCGATTTTTATATAGATATTAAGGGTGGGAAGTTTTCAAATTGACACCCTTTATAATGCAATACTATACAATACAATAAGTTATCTGTACTTAAATTTTTAATGATATTAAAAGGAGCCTGAATTTTCCATTATTTGTTTATTTTTAGTGCAAAAAAGTAAGCAACAAAATAAACTTCAGGGAATCTTATTCTACAAGACGAAGTACATTTTAAAACAAAGCCTTTAAGATGGCGAAACTCTTTCTTTAAAATAAAACAATCTTCTTCCTAAGCGGAATCCGGTGAATCGCCTGCCTTAAGAGAATTGAATATCCCGGATAAGGTTCATTTCTTACAGTAAATTGCCCGGCATTTACTTAAACTTTAGATATTTCGGCGACTACTGTTTCTGACTGATGTTTTTCTTTGTCTCCCGCTGCTCTCTATTTTATAAGCTTAACCCCACTTTTCTGCCAGTGCGGTTAAATTATATGATATACTTTTATTCATTGTTATTTTTATTGCATTACTTATAAACTCTCTTTTTCCGTGTTTATTCAATTTAATAACCTTTCTTAGTTTAATAATATTAAGAAAACAAAGAAAAATTGTTGAATTTGATGGCTGAACTCTTTCCTTTCTTTGATGTTGTACAACTAAATCAGGTTTAACAGTTTAGTTAATTCATAGTGGGGGTAAGTGCTGGTATTACTGCGGGTGTCCAAAATACTCTTGATTTTAAATGATTTTTTTACAATGAAACCAAATTTCTGGTGAATACTTTAATTTGTTCTATAATAATACCACCTAATGGTATTCAAAAATTATTTTTTTATCACATAAATTTTTGGATAAATATTTTATTCGAAATTAGATCTGCAGCATTAAAAGCAAACTCTCAATAAGAATATGCGCATGTATTACTGCGGATTAAATCAACCCTGCCGATTGTTTTTATAATTTCACATATGGGTAGGTGCTGGCACTGGTGCTAATTGTTAATTCATACGATGTAATGTGAATATAACGTTTATTTATCTTATTAATTATTTATATTATTAAACTACCTACGTATTTATGAATTCAAAGTTTGAAGAATAGTAACCTCAAATAGATACGATTTAATTTCGCAGTAGTAGGAGTGTAATATTAGATGTTTTCGTGTTATTTGGGGCGTAATAATACATTCATTTGCCCAGTAAAACAAGCAAAAATTAAATTGTACTTTATTTACAATTTTAATTGTGTACTTTGGTTAGCATTTTTTTACGTAATTAAACTGGAGCATTCCAACTTTCGGTAGAAAAAGTTGCTACTAGCAGATTGATAAAAATTTGATTTCGCACAATGAATGTTAAATGTACTGAAAAAACAGCAGTAATACCACCACTAACTCTATTCCCTTATGATACTCTACATCAAAATAACCGTATATTTATAAGCAAACTTAAGTCATTTATTTTAAAATTTTACGAGACGAATAACAATCAGGAATAACTGATACTCAAGTTTTAGATCATGTGCTTCTTTACTGCGTATTTGATCTGGGCAATTTGAATCTCAAATTTACAATTTTACTTATAGACAAGTAAATAACATAAATATAGTTCAAGTTCTCTACCATATTGAAAACCTCTCATGGGAAATAATATATAGAATGGAAAATATACATAGTAAAGCGAGTTTTTTTAAAAACAGTATATTGGAGGTTTTTAATATTTATTCACCTCTAAAACTAGTTTAAGGTAAAAGTAAATCAGCCTTGGATATCTCCAACTATCAGCTTAGAAATGTAGTCCTTAATAAATTTACAGGAACAAAAAATATGACGATGTCAGGAATTAAAAAGAAAACACCATTTGAAGAAATATTGATAATTTGCCGGAACCACTAAAAGATCCTGTTAGGATTGTTGCTGAAGTTCTAAGTTGGTTATTACTTAGATTTAGGCTGTCCTGCAATTTCTTCTGGTTGTACTTCCCGAAAAGCATTTTCATTTGTCTCATTCTTGGTAAATTTATTCACTAATTGGATCTCCTATTCTCCTCCTTCTTTTCATCTCTTCCAGTTCCGTGCTGTAACTAATCCGACAAAAAGGTTCAAACCTTAAAACTGGTGGCTACTATTTCATAACCACGTTGTATTGCCTAGTTCGTTTAGTTTCTTTCGATATTCCCAGATTATCTTGGAGCTGATTACATGAAAATTCGTGGAATGATGATTGCCATGCATCCGACATGTTGGCGATCTCTTGTCTGCAATAGTCTTTTTCCTTATTGAATTAAACATATATCCTAATGCCGAAAATTTTTGCTTGGAAGATATTCGGTGGTTTGCCCGAGCTCTCAAAGCAACTTGTTCCGGGTCCGTATACTATTTCATCCCCCTCCGTTGTTTTAGAATCGTCTCTCTATCATTTACAGGCATTTCTGTTAATCTGGTAACTCTATCCCCTTCACTTCTATGATAAAATCTTATGTTAAAGTTTTTGCACTTGAATTTCTTTTTTATTTCATTGTTGGTTATGACCCAGAGTTGCAGGTTTCTAGATGAGAGATGAGGTCTTCGTTTAATGACTCTATTCCTTATTATTCTACATGTTGTTGTCTTTGCCATATTCTCCACTAATATATGTTGATATAGGGGAGTTAGAACTAATTTCATAGCAGCATAGATTCGTTTTTCTATTCCAGATTATTGCCTCATATGTGATGGCTGGTCTTACTACAGGATATTTGTGTTAGTGCCCAGTTTTTCCCACAAACTCTCTACAGACTATCAGGGTTTTTGAAGCTTTGTGCTTAATACAAAAAAAACATTTTTATTACTTGTTCGATTAATCCCAATCTTGTTCTTGATTCTAGATTTTTTGTTGTTGATTTAGGCCTCCATTAAGTTATTTTTTGATTTATTTGTTGTCTTTAAGATGATCGTCTAGTGCCTTAAGTTTCTTCCCCACGATTTTATTATTATTAATCTCCTTAAAAATAGGTCAGTTTCATTTCGTTTATTTCATTTATGTGACACCAAAATGCGGAGCCTTTTTGTATATCCAGCCATACACAAAATGTCACATGATCATTTTTCAGTTTTTTTTAAATTTCATCCACTTTTTGTGTACGCGTTTTTATTTTTGTTGTATAGCAAGATGTAAACAATTTCTTCAGAAACATCACTTGCTTTCAAGTTTCAATAACTATGACTAAATATATTATAAAGGGTGTTTTTTATAGAGGTATAGAACTTTAAGTTGGCAACACTTTTTTAACTGGCGGCCATTTTGTCAGCTGTCAAGTGATTTATGTTTAGTTTGGTTTGGCATTTCAACATGAATAGACTGACGCCTGAACAACGCTTCCAAATTGTGCAAATTTATTTTGAAAATCATGGTTCTGTTCGAAATACGTATCGCGCACTACGTCCATTTTACGGTCAACATAATCGTCCATCAGAGCAATTAATTCGATTAACTATGGAACGTTTTCGCACCACGTTTACTCTAAATGATAATACGCATCCACAGAGACGTCGTACAGTGCGTCCAGACGAAGTCATTGCTGCTGTAGAGCGTAGCGTAGGGGAAGACCCGAATCAGTCTATCCGCCATCATGTACAGGAATTGGATATGTGTCCATTCACTTTATGGAAGATTTTGCGGAAAGATCTTGGTTTGCGTGCTTACAAAATCCAACTCGTGCAAGAATTGAAGCCACACGATCACCTAGCAAGGCGTAGATTCGGTGAATGGGCCCAAAACAAGATTGCCGTTGATCCCGATTTTCATAAGCGAATTTTGTTTAGCGATGAAGCTCACTTTTGTTTGAATGGATACGTCAATAAACAAAACTGCCGTATTTGAAGTGATGATAAGACAAGTGTATGTTGAGACACCGTTACATCCAGAAAAACTGACTGTTTGGTGTGCTTTATGGGCTGGTGGAATCATTGGTCCGTACTTCTTTAAAAACGATGCTGGTGAGAACGTTACAGTCAATGGTGACCGCTATAGAGCCATGATTACTGACTTTTTCGTTCATCAATTGAACAACCATGATGTGCAGGAGCTGTGGTTTCAACAAGACGGCGCAACATGTCACACAGCTCGTGCCACAATTGATTTATTGAAGGAAACGTTTGCTAACCGCATAGTTTCACATTTCGGACCCGTGAATTGGCCTCCAAGATCGTACGACTTAACGACGCTAGACTATTTTCTGTGGGGATATGTGAAGTCGCTAGTCTACGCCGATAAGCCCGAAACGATTGATCACTTAGAGGACAACATTCGCCGCGTTATTGCCGATATACGGCCACAAATGTTGGAAAAAGTCATCGAAAATTTGACCTCCAGATTAGACTACGTCCGAGCCAGCCGTGGCGGTCATATGCCAGAAGTCATATTTAAATTATAATGCCAGAAGGTTATCTTTCGAATAAAGTAAATTTCATGTCAATTTAAAAAATTCATCTTTGTTTTATTCCATTTAAAAGTTCTATACCTCTATAAAAAACACCCTTTATATATTCTCACTTCTTTTTTTATAAATTCACGAATAATCAAATGCTCAACGCCGTTGAGTGTTAATAAATAA
Organism: Diaprepes abbreviatus; assembly: GCA_034092305.1. Classification (NCBI taxonomy): domain Eukaryota; kingdom Metazoa; phylum Arthropoda; class Insecta; order Coleoptera; family Curculionidae; genus Diaprepes; species Diaprepes abbreviatus. The sequence continues at coordinate 6,234,224 of JASJET010000093.1, read as the reverse complement.
CATAACTAATACCAGAGGGTATTAGGTTTAAGTTGTTTTAATAACATCGATTATCGATAAAAGGTTCTACGATATACATATATATATATATATATATATATATATATATATATTTATATATAGACCATTTTCCTCTTAAAATGCTGAGGTTGCTGCATCTAGAGATCACTATATGAAGAGGGTAAAGACACTCATATCTACACAGCATTAGTAAACAATAGACAAAGTAGTAGAAAAGGAAAAAACCAAACGTAAATAAACCCTGCAACAAATTAGTAATTTTCTCAGGAAAATGTATGATTTATTTCCCAAAGAAACTAGCCTCCCCTTACCTTCCTCTGAAGAGAACATTTGAAAATCAAAACAATCTTTCTTAAATATTTTTATAATCACAATTCAATATCCAAGTATATATTACCATTTGGAATTATTAAGCGTATTTTAAATATACGAATGAGATAGTGGCGGTGCCTCCAGACTATATGAAAGGAACGCAAGCTTTGACGATGCAAAATTACAACTAATAATATCTATAAAAACAAACAAATAACCCAATAAACAAACGAAATATCCTTTTTAGCAAATTCAAAAAAAAAAATTTTTTCCAGCGAGAATCTAACAGTGCTACTTAAAATAGCAATTTTCAAAATATGTTTCGAAGATGAGAAAAAAAAAACCATCATTCTTTTTTCGTGATATTGAGATGTGATGTATGATTGCTGCTGTAAAAAGGGTCGAAACCAAGCAGTGGATTAATGGTATTATATTCTATCAGAAAATAAATGTGATATTTGTTTTACAAGAGTATTAAATATATATGACGAAGCCAAAGCTTTGCAAAATACGCAAATTAAATTGCGATGAATAAGAGAAGCATACAATATACATTGTATAGATGTATCCAAATTTGAATTCCTTTGACTACTACTTGTGAAATATGTTAGAGATAAAAATCTACTTCAAAAGTCATAAAATATGAAGACAAACTCGCACTGCTGCTGTTAATAAACCAACTGACAGATTTATACGAGAAGTGCAAGAATGATAACACTTTCCTAAATAAAAATTAATTTTAATATCCACTCGTTCCTAAAAGTCAACACACCATATTAATTTTCATTAACCAACTTTTCACTGTCTATTCAAGACAAAAATTCAAGTTATCTTGTGAATACATTAACATTTTAATTGAAAATGAACACTAACTCCGCAAAGTCATTAATTTATTCTGAAGTTTTCAACAAGGGCTTAAATTTGATATTTATTAATTATTCAAATGCTTTTCCCCGAACTAATGATTAGTTCAATGCAATAATAGACATTTATTCAAATTGAAAATGGAAATTAGGGTTTTTGCATTAATACTGGTAAGACACTGTGTCTTTTTCGTCTTTAAACTAAAATAAGAAAGTTATTGTCAGAGTACAGTACAGCAACCTGCAAAACTAATTAAAAAGTTTCTTTATACATATATATATATATATATATATATATATATATATATATATATATATATATATATATATATATATGTTATGCCGGATGTTCTCAAGAGTGTGATGTGTTATCGAAGGTTTTCAGTGAACTCTCATTCACCATATATATATATATATATATATATATATATATATATATATATATATATATATATATATATATATATATATATATATATGCATATAGGTCCTGTTCGCCCACAGACGCCGTACAGTGAGCTTTGAAAATGGTGAATGAGAGTTCACTGAAAACCTTCGATAACACATCACACTCTTGAGAACATCCGGCATAACATATATATATATATATATATATATATATATATATATATATATATATATATATATATATATATGTATAAAGAAACTTTTTAATTAGTTTTGCAGGTTGCTGTACTGTACTCTGACAATAACTTTCTTATTTTAGTATATATATAGATATATATATATATATATATATATATATATATATATATATATATATATATATATATATATATATATATATATATATATATATATATATATATTTCTGCATTTTCGCGTGTAGAATGTCAAAATTGTTTTATTATTTAAAAAAATTAAGTAAAAAGTGTAACATCGAGATAGATACAATCATAATACGAAGGGGAATATTTTAGGAGATGGTTCTGCCTTGCCATAAACTCACTCTTATGCCCTTTAAATTCCACCACATGCTGCTTTAGTATTAATAACAACCGTGAAGAGATGGTAAGACTAAATCATCTTCTGTGTGTGGATGGTCTTAAATTGATCGCTGTCCCCAGAAATCAGCGAGGCTATAGAAATGCTGCTCGGATCGGCGTTAATAAATACTGCAGGCAGGTACTGCGAAATAACCTAAATAGTAGAAATACATTTATCGGGCTCAACATTTTGCGTGTTCTGCACTTAATTATCCTTTTGGAATTTTGAAATGGAGCAGGGTGAATATAGAAAGTCTGTAGAGGAAGGTCGGAACATTTCTGACCAAGGTACATAAACATCATCCTCATAGTGCAACTGAAGGGAAAATGTTACCAAGATACCACGGCGAAAGAGCATTGGTGGATATTGGTGAGCAGTTGGATAAATAACTTACAAACTAACATTCACATTTTCACAAGCTAAAACGAGGCACTATCTAAACTACATAATCATTGATCCGGAATGATCAAGGTGTCGATTTAACAGGAGAATACCAAGCATTTGCCGCATCGGAGTAAAAGAAGAGGTACGACTGAGCAGCGAAGATCATCTATCAAGTGTTTGCAGAGAAGTTCAATCTGTTGCAAGTAGAGAAAGTGCCCTAATACGAATACATCTTGAAACCTATACTGGAGAAGAACGAGTTCAAGCTGTACTGGGACCGAACTGTATTACGGATCACACAAGTTCAGAGACCTAGAGGTACAAATACGCAGATAATCGAGAATGAGATGCATCCGAACCATACCCATAATTCTATCAACAACTGGCATAGTACCTGCTTCATATCAAGCGATTGGACCTTAGCGTACACATGTACAGGGTGAGTCAACGATTGGATGAAGTAAGTTTGTGCCTTTTCGGTGAAATTTACAAAGAAACTATATTTATTGTTTGATACAGTTGATTCTTACGCAGATTTTAAAAATATTTAGGACTCTACAGGGTGAGCCAAAAAACTAGGACAGCATAAAGTTGTATTTTTTTAAATAGAACACCCTATATACGAATCGTATTTTCGATTTAGCTTATAATTTTAAATCTTTTTTATTAAGGGTTTACTTTATAGTTTCTGAGATAATTAAGTTTAAAGAAAAAAAGTCACATTTTCAAGCATCAATTCAATCCTAAATAACGTTTTCAATTTTGTGACAAATATATTCAAATTTGGAATTTAGCAATGCCAAGGACAAGTTAACATAATTTTTACCTAATATTTGCAATAAAAGCTACAGGGTGTTGAACACATCGGCTCAAATTTGAACAAGTTTAAATGAATAAATATTTTTTTTTAAATGGTACACCCTGTATATTTTCATGTTATTTAATAGAGTAATAAAAACCCTAAAAGTTTTGTTCAATATATCTTATACCTATTTATAATAGTTTTTGAGATATTTCAGTTTTTCTTATTTTCCATACTTTTTTACCGAAATAGTCTTCATTATCATAGTAGCCATGTAAAATAATAAAAAGAAACTACAGAAACAAACAGAATGTGGTTAAATATGATAAAATACATTATTCGTTATATTACAACGGCAATAGTTTAATTAAACATAATGTGAAAAAGTTAACACAACAATAACGACAAGGCAAATACATATTTACTTTTATACTAAATTGAAAAAAAAAAAATTACCTATTAAATACTGAGATTAATTATTTCTTTTTAATAAGTGTTCGAATAAACGACCCTCTTGAGCAATGCACAAATTTAGTCTTTTTTGCAGATTTTCTCGGACCCTGGACAAAATTAGTGGCGTTATTGTTCTACAGGTATCCCTAATCCTGTTTCGCATATCTTCCACTGTTGTTGGTGGATTAACATACACCTTATTTTTAATATAACCCCATAGGAAGAAATCTAATGGGGTGATGTCGCAAGACCTTGGTGGCCACTCAATGAAACCCCCACGTCCAATCCATTTTTGCGGATATCGTTGGTCCAAAAATGCACGAACTTCACGATGGTAATGCGGAGGCGCACCATCGTGCTGGAACCATATACTGTCGAGCTCATCCCTATCGAGACCTTGAAGCAGTTGGGGTAGTTCTTCTTGTAGAAAGTTCAGGTAACTATGGCCATTTAGTGGTTCATTAAAAAAGTGGGGTCCAATAATTCGATTATGATAAATACCACACCAAACATTTAATGACCAGTGGTTTTGATGTTGCACCTCTCTAATCCAAAATGGGTTTTCTGTGGCATAATAATGCATGTTGCGTCTATTTACGGCACCGTTATTTCTAAAAGTAGCTTCATCACTAAACATTACCTTGCATAATAAATTTGGATTTAATTGAATCTCCGCATTTATTGTACGACAAAAGTTTACACGACTTTCAAAATCCTGTCCATGCAATTCTTGGTGTAATTCCATGTGATATGGATGATACCTATATTTCTTGGTAGTACGATTAGCGGTGGATTGTGATGTTTCACATAATGCTGCTAACTGACGGCCACCAATATAAGGATTTTCCTGAACATTTAACAATACTTGTAGTTCTTTTTCTTCATTAGTTACTGGTTTGTTGACCACTTTACGTTTTGGATAATCAACAGTACCAGAAGAATCAAATCTTTGCATTAAGTTTTGAAAAGTATGGGTATTAGGCTGGCGTCGATCAAGATACTTCATTTTGTAAATTCTTTGAGCAAGAAGGCAATTTTTTTGAGCCTCTCTTATTGTATAAATCATATCTATTAACTCATTCTTTGGAAAATTCATTTTACAATATAAGATAAATGCAAAAAAAACCAAACTACACTACATAAAAACCAAAAGAAGCTATTGCGGTTATAAATTTGACACACAGAAAAATGTTCTTTTACATTGTTTTTGCCATGGCTACTATGATAATGAAGACTATTTCTGTAAAAAAGTATGGAAAATAAGAAAAACTGAAATATCTCAAAAACTATTATAAATAGGTATAGGATATATTGAACAAAACTTTTAGGGTTTTTATTACTCTATTAAATAACATGAAAATATACAGGGTGTACAATTTAAAAAAAAAGATATTTATTCATTTAAACTTGTTCAAATTTGAGCCGATGTGTTCAACACCCTGTAGCTTTTATTGCAAATATAAGGTAAAAATTATGTTAACTTGTCCTTGGCATTGCTAAATTCCAAATTTGAATATATTTGTCACAAAATTGAAAACGTTATTTAGGATTGAATTGATGCTTGAAAATGTGACTTTTTTCTTTAAACTTAATTATCTCAGAAACTATAAAGTTTTGTTATAGTAAACCCTTAATAAAAAAGATTTAAAATTATAAGCTAAATCGAAAATACGATTCGTATATAGGGTGTTCTATTTAAAAAAATACAACTTTATGCTGTCCTAGTTTTTTGGCTCACCCTGTAGAGTCCTAAATATTTTTAAAATCTGCGTAAAAATAAACTGTATCAAACAATAAATATAGTTTCTTTGTTAATTTCACCGAAAAGGCACAAACCTACTTCATCCAATCGTTGACTCACCCTGTATATGGCTATACAAAAGGGCGTATTCATAGGACTATAATATCATCTCAGGATTGACAGTGGCATGGTTTCCACAGAGCTTCATTCTTATGTTATCTGAGTAAATCTGGGAGGAGTAAATGCAACAGCCGTTTGGCAAGTAATATTAAAACCGAGTACTTTATTTAAAAATCAGAAAAATAACTTGAGAATAGATGGCCATGATTTTCTTTGTTAAATATTTTGTCTCCATTTTAAAAAAAATGACGTAAGACGGAGTTAAAAATATCGATATTTAAATAATGATTTGAACACCCTGTATAAAAAACCAAATATTATATTATTGCAAGGCAAAATGATTCCCACTAGGGCTTCCTAAAAATTTTTGCAAAAATTAAAAAACCGTAGTGTGGATATTAAAACTTATGAAATACTAATTTCTTTCCAAAAATATTTAAAAATTTAATAACTATATATTGTTGCTTTTCAGGGCAAAAATTTTCAGGGTTGAAGAAAGAATTTAATGAGATTTCAACTTCGATAAAAAAAAAATGTAACAAAAAAAAGATAAAAACTATACTCCCTACTTTCTTGGAACACCCTGTATAACGTAAACTGCATTTAAAATGTACCCTCTGTAAACACATTAACATTCAATTATTCAAATTTTTCATCGATTAAATGGTACCGGAGTATTAAATGGACACTTTGTATGTAGGACATTCAAAGCGACCATCCTCTTGTCCCAAAATCAGGGCAGTCAACAGCTTTCTTTAAGGATTCAAATTTTATCTAATGATCTTTACTTATTTTGCCGAGTGGTCTTTTATGAAAAAACAATATTAGTCCAAAACATATGTAAAAATTAGTGCTGTTTCAAACGTAAATTCCAAGATGCATGAGACCTGTCCAGGGGTGTTGGGGGTAACGTAAGGACAAACCCTATATAAAATGTAACAGCAAACAATAGGTTGGGACCAAGAGGAAAAGTTGGCAAAAACAAGTTTTGGAAAAAAAAGTTTCAAATAAAAGTTGAAGAGATTTTAAGAACCTAAAATTTGAACTCATTTTCGTTATTGAAAAAATGCCAAAATAGCCTTAAAATCGGTCATATTTTGCATATTTCCAAAATTAATTTTTTTTTTCAATTTTGTAATTTTAAAGGGAAGCCCTAGTCATTTTGAACAAATGATTTTTTATAATAATAAATCAGATAATTTGTTTATTCCAAGACGCAAAATCTGAAATGCTATAACTTTTTTTTGGGTGAATATTTTGACCGCCACAAAGGCTCAATCTCTTGGTGAAGGCCTATATTTTCATGTCTTGCTAGGAGCAAATGAAAGAAATTATATTCAACCTCTTAAATATAGCTCTAAAAAAGGGGTGTACCATATTCATATTTTTTCGAGCTACCCCAGATTTAAGAAAACACCGAAACTACTCCGTTTCGTTGTTGAAATAAGACAAATTTTTCCGAGCGCTGCTGATTTCAAGCTGCGAGTTTAATTCTCTCTCGCACGCCAGAGCTCTATTTCTTTATAAAAAAAAACACCCGATCTTTAAAGGGTTGAAAATTAATTTTTTTGATTTGCCGCTAACAAGCCCTTCGCGAAGAGATTATTCTTTTGTGGAGGTCAAAATGTTTATGTAGGGTTGGGTCTTACATTGCCCCCAACACCCCTGGGTAAGTTTCATCCATCTAAGAATTTATGTCACTATTTTTACCTATTGCTTGGACTATATGGCAGAATTTTTTTTTTGAATTTCCAGATAAAAATATACACCGAAGAAATTATTTTCAGGCTTAAATTCTTGGAGTTCGAACCTGCTCCCATTGTACAAAAAAGAAATTAATCATGATGCATTCAAAATAGTAGCTGAAATATCAAAATACAGTTCTTTTCTTTAATTATTTACGTTACTAAAATACTTAAAAAGGTAGAGATAAAATTGCGGAGGTAAACGAAAGTTTCGTATTGCTCCTACATTATAAATGCACTCGGGAATAATTGATGACACCCCTTTGAAATCAATTTACCTAATTTAGATTTCCTTTTACTGAATTTTATGTATCTTAAGATGCGTAAATATTTTAAACCTTAAACTCGATCGTGGGAGCAAGTGTGGAAACTTAGATTTATTTATTATTTAGAATAACGGTCTTGTAACAGTCCTACAATAATGGTGAAGTTTTTTTTTGGAGATAATGGTAAATAACCTCTCTTGTGGTGGAGTATATTTTTAGACATTTTCTTCAACTATTGTTTTTAAAACAACACTACAGACGCAATAAAACAAATATTTTCTTACGTATTTTAGTAACATGTTTTTAGTTATTAATCTGGCTACGAGAGCCCTTCATAAGAATCACTTTTTGTGTCATTTCTGACATTTCTAAAAGAGCAGAATTTCCTCTAGGGGTCAAAGTGGTTACATAATCTTATAAATAGAAACACAAATACCCTATATCTCCTTGTAAGAGCCGTTTTTTACTTTTGTGACTGTTTGATTCAAATTTGAAATTTCGCAAGATATTGATCGCCTCTTACCAGAGCTTTGAATTTACAAAAATAGACTAGCCCCCGCCTGCTGTATTAGGAATGTAAATGTTGCTTGCACCATCCTCCCCTTAGTCGACAACTCGCTTTCGCTTGTCATAACGTGCAATCCCCCCCTCCAAAAGTAAGTCGCCCTGCTTGTTGTAGTAGGAATGTGAATGTCGCTGGCACTCACCTCATCCAAAAAATAACTCGCTTTCGCTTGTCAAACTGTACTGTTGTGGGTCATCCCCCCCCCCCCCCCCAAATGAACTGGAGACGCCCATCTGCTTGTTGAGTGTAGAATGGTATATCTTATCCCTGATATGTTATTCAACAAATTCTATTTTCAATTTAATACAAATAATTAATTCGAAATATATCGAAAATCTTACAGGACGAAGTATCACGTGATTGGTTTTAAAACTACTCCCTTCCCCCGTCACATGATCGACCAAGATATTTTCGCAACCCCCCCCCCCCTTAATGATCAATAGATTTACGGACGACCCCTTAACTAGAGTTGCGATCTTTAGGAATATATATATTTCTGTTACAGTTTTTGGATAGATTCTATTGAATTTTCACGGTGACAGATGCTGATTTAAAAGCCTAATTTTAACATTTTGTAAATTCAGTCATTTTCTCAGCAACTGGCCGAACTTGCAGTCGTATAGAATTATTAATGAACAAAATTATCGATCATCAGCTTTCTATTTTTTTGATTTGATTGATCTACACTAAAATCAGGTAACTATATTTTATGTTTTTCGTTATAATCGTTGAGTCCAATAAATTAAATTATTTCCACTTTATGCACGCCATAACCTTCAAATTTACAGGGTCAGTAAGACGTCTCTTTTTATTTTAGGGGTTAGCTTAATCATTTTTTCTTCAGGATTCACTTTTATCCCTTTTGTTCAAGATTCATTTTACTCTAAAAGTTCAGCATTACTTTCAAAGTAGGATCTTTAAGGTTTCTCTAATATTGTAGATACATTTTCCTAAATATAGTAAATTCATCTTTAATAGAAATATTATATATTTCTCTGTCTGTTTTCTTTTTGGCTACATTTATCAAGTACATAGAAGAAAATTGCATGATTCTACGGCGGGTTCATTGAAATATTAACACGTCCAATATGCTGAACTGTTTTTCAAGCTTATTTCTGTTGCCTTTGACCATCCTGTGACTGTAGCTGTAGAACGACTACCTTCAAGCAGATAAGTAACCATATTGTTTAAATTATCCAATAAAGAGTTAATTTATCATTTATTATTTTTTCTGCTAAATATTAAGCTGCAGATGGCGCCTTCAATTTGATTTTTTTTTTGGTAGGAATTACTTCAAAAAGTGTTGTTTTTGCATTTTGCAGTAAGTGTTCGTTAAACCCTGCCCATTTAAAATAGCCATTACAAAGAGCTAGTTGTGGATTTTTCGAAAGGAAATTATCATTTCTACATAATCCAATTTACTTACTTATTACTATTCAACTTTAAGTAAGTTTATATCCTTATTTGAAAATTGCTAACAAATTTCCTTTAAATGGATTTTGAGTAAATTAAAGCTCCTTATACAAAATTTTATCTATATGTAGACGCCTAAATAATTCAAATACTAAACACGCTCTGGGGAATAAGTGTGGGAATTTAGGTTTATTTATTATTTAGCGAAATGACCGCATAACAGCACCTGAAGGTTCTTTCGCGCCTCTTTTCTTCGGAGTTTTTTGCATATTCTACGTCAAAGGGATAACGCTGGTGATTATTTATAGAAGCCCAGTTCTTGTTGATGTTCTATTCTTGTTTAAACGAATTATTTTACAGGGAAGTGCAAATTATAATAAGGCAAAATATTTATAGTAAATGTGTTTTTCACACATTAATTTAAATTCAGGAACTCCTCTTCAGAAAAAAGAACCTGTGAAATTTAAATTTTTAACTTTATTCATAAAACCCATTTATTAGATCGATCAGCGTGCTAAACTTATTACTTACTTATTTACACTCAGTCACGAGGTTAAATTTTTTACAAAAACAAGAGTAATATAATATAGAATTATACACTAAATAGAGTTATAAAAACATTTTTGAATCTTTGAATCTTTTTCAATGTGTACGTGTTCAATACTGAAAGACTTTTCAAGATACATTTCAAAATCTTTATAGCCTGATGTACATGACAATCTTGGGAGGTCGCAAATCTGGAATAAGGCTAATGGAGGAGACTCCAAGATCTGGTATTATGTTGATGTATCTGGTCATTTTTTTCATATTAATCGAAATGCTCCTTAATATAAACGGACACTTGGTAAATGACTTGACTGTGTTCTATTGCATTGTTAAACATAAGAAATAAAATCTTCTTTTACCATACCATTGTAGTCCGCGGAGTCCCAGAACATTAGACCATAATATGTTATTTGACTTTGAACAAGAATATAATAAACTGTTCTAAGAGCTTTTTTCAGACACGGTTCCTTTACTTGTTCTACTAACAAAGCAAGAACTCTTAAGTTTTTTAGGGATCATATTAATATTTTTTCCATACATAAGTTTTTCATCAACAATAACTCCATAGAATATTGCTGCATCCGGCTGTACTGTACCTTAATATGTAGACTGCAATCTTGGAGAGCATTTCTGGATACAAATCTGGTAAACCATATTTCATTGACGTTCAGAGACAAGAAATTCCCATCTTACCAAACTCTCAACTCCTCCAAGGAATAATTAGCTTGCTCAGTCAATACCTCTAGATTTCTATCTGCAATCAGCATGCTGGTGTTATTGGCATAAAGGAATTTTTATCAGCAGTGAGGCATGCAGTAATTGCATTGTCAAAATATATGATAAATGATAGTGGTCCCAAAACTGATCCCTGAGGAACTCCGAAACTATCAGTTTTTGAAATAGACTTGGACTCACCCATAACAACTACTTGCGATTGATTGTGAGATAAAGTTCAATCTATTTGAGTCCCATGCTTCTAACAATGGCTTCCAAATGAACCAGCAACATGTCATGCCTGAGATGATCAAACTCCCAACTCAAATCGAAAAAGAGTCCGACTATATGTCTCTTATTGTTAACGGCCTCACGGATGAATGATGTCGCCTGAGCTATAGCTGCTATAGTTGATTTTTTCCTCTGGAGGCATGCTGGATACTGGAAAGAAGGTCGTGACTTTCAACAAAATACATAAGTCTGTTGTAATAGAACTTTAGAAATCTGGCTCTCCAGACATAATAATCGTTAACTTCCTGCATCCGTTCTGCCATCTTTGTTTTCAAAGATCAACAGAATGACTCGTTTACTAAACATGATAATAGTACACTCAAAAATCTAGTCACTTCCCATAAAATTCTACCTCCAATTTCATGTAAACCTAGTGCTACTTTCTTTGTTGCTCGGTGTATGGTATCAATAAATGCCTGTATATGACGATGAGGCAAGAAGTTTGATTATCTAAAAGTCACATACAAAACAGTTTAGCCTGGACACAAAAAAACACGATAGATATTGGTTCAATGTTATTTTTATCAACGAATCTGCATACTGAGCCTAGAGTTCTGCTAAAAAGGATTGGTATACTGTGCAACATACAATTATTCAGAGAACATTCATATACCCTGTTAAAGTAACTGTTTGGAATGCTCCTTTCTACATGGATTTGGGACAATGTGACTTTTTACTAAAAGCCCAACGCAGTGTAAATGAAAATAGTTTCTGAAAAGAATTAAATAAAGACTGCCAATGCTGGTTTGAACCTGATTATGACTTGTGGATACTACAAGAAACCCATGCAAATCCTATTGAAAAATTGTAATGTGGCAAAGTTTCGCTTCGTAAAAAATGTCTGTGCAATTTAAAGCAACTAAATGCAGAAATATATAGACTATGGAAACATCTATCACTGGATTGATTGGATACAGAGAATTTGCTTAGCAGTAAATCTCAGCGATGTGAGACAATTATAAATAAAAGTGACACTGTTAGTCTTAGATTGAAAACTAGTCCATCCAAAAAATATTTTGCTTGAACTTTTCAGGTAGACATATGCTGCCATTACATTGTTGTGGAACTAAACGTATTTTTAAATTATTCTTTACTTTTAACATGGCTTTTATCATCGAAAATCATGAACAAAGTGTCAAGGACTTCCAAATTTTAGAATGTTCTTCAAAACGCACCAGCATGAAGTTTTCGCTCTAAATTCCAACTACATTTTAACTATTGCATAATTCCCCAATGCATCTGTATAATTTCTTGTATTTTTCTTCTGATTTGGAAGGTAATGAATCCAAAATTGCCCTTTTAGTAGCTTCTATCTATCGTATATTATCATTAATTTTAATAGTTATATTAAAATTATCTTTAACTCATAAGCAAATGTAAAATTAAAATTATATTTTTCGTTAGTTTTATAATTTTTTTTACCTAAATATACAGAGAGTACGTTTGTTTTCCAATATTCCCCACTCACAACACTTGTACTATAAATAACTATTTTATATTGACATCAGAAATGTCAGCTGCATTGAATCAAACCTTTTAAATTATAAATTTTAAAATATAAAGTGGGCGTTTCGTTTCTGGAGACTAAATTCTGAATGAAAACAGAACTTTCTTACAATGTCTAATTTATTCTGTATTTACAAATAATTTACGAGAGCCCAGTAAACAAACTTTTTTATTTTTTCTCACAAAATTTTACCACCCAAGATGCCCTTTTAAGCAAACGTGTGATTGAATTTGTATAAAAGTAACTATGCTTTTTGTTCTTTAGTGTATCTCATTTTGCATATGTTGTTCACTATATTTTACAATATGTTTTAGGAATGATCTTTGGGTTCGATGGATCTCGACCAAAAACGCATTAGTGTAAACATTTCTCAGAAGTGCTTAAATTTATTTACACGTAATTCCTTGAAATTTCTTCGGTGTTTTGTGACAATAGATGAAACAGATTCACCATTGCATGCCAAAGACGAAGAAGCAATGTACACAAGGATTTTAGCAGGTGAAATTGTCCCAAAGTTGTTGCTACGGTTTTCTGGAATTCTTGTAGTTTAGAGATAATAGTTTATTGTAAAAAAGGCCATTAACGGTGGTATGTTAATTAAGAGAGAAAATATGCTGTACTTGGATGGAAACGGTCGGAGGCAATAAAAAATAGAGATTATTACAGGGACATCAATGTTCTCCCTATGAAGTAATATGATTCGAAATATAAGGTTTGAAAAAGATTAAGAGAAATTATTACATTCGCAGGAAAATGCGGAAATAGAAAGGAATGTTGCCGAGAAAGGAATTTAAAAGGATAAGGTAGATAATATTGTTGAGATCAACTGACGGGTGCCATTCAAGGACCGTATTAGTAGAATATGACTCCCAGAAATTACTTCCGCTTCCCAAACCTGAAGAAATGTCCCACAGGATCGTTTATCGGAGCTTCTGCAATCTGGTGTGCTAAGGAACATACAAGTGGACCTTACACGGCTTACTAGGGAGCATCTCTCCTTAGGAAAAAATGAGCTGCGAACTGATGTGGGACTGTTAATAGTATGTGGTCACCCGAGAGGTCATCTTCACAAGATTGGTGTCACAAATGACCCGCGGGTGGTCTGGAGGACTATGAAACTGTTGACCATGTCCTCAATGAATGCCTAGCACTGAACGGAGTGAGACAGAGATATTTCGGAGATACAATTTTGTTACCGGAAGTAGTTAGGCAAGCTTAATTAATGATGCTGCTTGAATTAACAAAAGCGTTCAGCCTCGAATGACCTGCAGCTATGGTGGGATGTAAAGGGACCAACGAGCCCTAGACATCGATGATCGAGTATCACCACCTTTGTTTCATTCACTCATTCAAAGTCTTGTAGGATGAAGAGCGAGGCTGAAAAAACAGCTCTCTTTGCAAAGTTTAACAAAGTGTATTATACTGAGTGTTCAATTTTCAATTACTGTAACATACGTTGTAAAGTAAGGTTACTATTTACAAAAAAAAATCCGTAACTAATATTGATAAATTTGATTAAAATATAGAGTCTTATTCCAATGTTAGCAGGGAGGTTTGTTGTTATTCTTTATTTCTATAAATTACAATTTGTTTTATAACGAGAAAGTTTATTGACTAATATTATTATGTGGTCATTTTTATTTCCTAATAAATTTCTCAATTCTAATATTTGCTCTCGGGAGGATTTAGGAGTCTTAATTTATTTACGCGCTTTCGGATAAACAAAATTTACCAACTAAATTAAGAAAATTTAGTTTAACAGAGTTTCCTGAATTATTTCTAAATGCCTTTCTAAGTTAGCAGCTAAAGAAAACTTCTCTTTTCATTCACAATTTGATCTCTGGGGATAAAACGAACCCGTAAGTTTTTTTTTAAGAATTAATAATTTAGAAGGTTTGTTTGAAGATAGTTGAATTTTTTCCGTCATCTTACATAATTTACAATTTAGCTATCACCTAATATCGAATTTGGTAAAAAATGGGATTAAATTTTTACAGTTCTATTCAGTTTCAAAAATATTATAAGTATTTGAAACGATTCTTTGAATGTTGTAGACAATGTTAAAGATTTACGAAAATAAGGTTGGGAGACTTGCATGTCTTTATTTTTGTTGGTTTTTACGATATTTAGATTAGGTTGTATAGAAAATAAAATCTTTTACAAAACGAGAGCCGTGAAGGAATCGTAAGGTTCTGCGAAGTCGTATTGCCAAAAAATCAATAGATTTAAATTTATACATTTGTTATCGAAAAAATACTTAAGTCTTAAATTTTTAGATTGTTTCTGATATATACAATTTAATTCAAAAAGTTAAATAATTTGATTTTTTTGAAATAAAATCTGAAATTATTTCCTAAAATATATCTGTTGAAACTAAGTTTACTTCCTTTTGGCTCTTGTACAATATATGGCAGAAATCTATCCCTACTTTCAAAATATTTTCTCTGTTGGTTTCCTTTTTTAATTAGGGAGTTTGCTGAGCAATACTTTCACACATTTGTTATTTTCTATTGTTTGTTAAATTTAATTTCGGGTATAACTTCTTCTTCTCTTTCAACCCTTATTTATCCACTCCTGGACATATGTCCTTTTTTATCTTTTCCACGTCTCCCTTTCCTGTGCCAGTGTTTATTCGCTACCCCTTCGATATCGTTTACCAATCACTTTTGTGGTTTCTTTTTTCCTTCTCATGCTTTCACTAGTCATTACTTTTGCTTTCCTATGTAATTTATTTTCAAACCTATCTTTATGGAAGTTTATTCAACTTATGTAACATATCCTAATCTTGTAACTATATCATCCGTAAATCTAAAATCACTCAATCCGATCCCATCAACAATGATGCTTTTTTCCCATTCCAATTCTTTAAATACATCTTCAAGAGACATCGAAAACAACCTAGAAGAAATGATATATCCCTGTCGTACTCTTTTTAACCGATTTCTAAAAGAAGGAGGTTCTCAATTCGTCGACTATGTATTTTTTTTATGTATGTACACCAATTACTCCGGAACGGCAGCACCGTTTTTTTTACTTTATGTTCAGGAAGCTGCTGCAGTGGTCCCATATTTTTTGGAAGAAATTGGTGCAGTAGAATCCAAGATGGTTGACAATATGGCGGCCAAAAAAAAATTATTTTGTCCGATTTTCTCCAAAACTGGTATGTGGGAATTTTCGAGGTAATTCACAACAAATCTGAAATTACTTTTACAAAATTCAATATGGCAGACACAAAATAGCGGACAAAAAAATTTAATTTTGTCCGATTTTCTCCAAAATTGTTGTAGGAGAGTTTTCGAGGTAGTCCATAACGAATTCAAAATAATTTTTAAAAATTCAAAATGACGGATCCAATATGGCAGACAAAAAAATAAATATTGTCCCATTTTGACATAGGGGAGTTTTTGGAGTCGTATATAACGAATTTAACAATATTTTTAAAAAATTTAATATGGCGAATCCAATATGGCGGACGAAAAAATCAATTTTGTCCGACTTTCTCCAAAATTGGTATGGGGGGAGAGTTTTCGGGGTTGCATATAAAGGATCTAAAATTATTTATAAAAAATTCAATATGGCGTATCCAATATGGCGGAAACAAATTAATTTTGTCCGATGGCGGAGTAAAAATTCTATATCTCTCGATTTTATCTAAAATCAGTATTGGGGGATATTTTTCAGTGTTAATTACGAATTTAAAATATATTTTGAAAAACTGAAGCTGGCCGAATCAATATGGAATCTTAAAAATTTTACATTTTTCGATTTTCTCCGAAACTGATATAGGGGGTACTTAAGGGTGTAAATTATGAATTTAAAAGTATTTTTCAGGACTCAATTTGGCGAATCCAATATAGTGGACAAAAAATTTTCCATTTTTCCATTTTGTTTAAAAGTGGGACTGAACTGTTTTTGAGGATGTAAATAGTGAATATGTCAGATGCAATATGACGGTCTAGAACTTTGAAATTTGGTACTAGTGGGTTTTGAAGGGTTTAGAATTAGATTCGATTAAAACGTTAAAATAATTTGTTTGAAATTCAATATGGTGGATGGTGGGTTGAAAATTTTACCTTATTCGCATTTTTTCAGATTTGGTATTAGGAGGTTTTTGGGGTCGTGTATTACGACTATGAAGTTAATTTTTTACAACTATTAGGTTGATAAGATACAATATGAGAGACTGAAAATTTTACATTTTCCGATTTTGTCTAAAATTTATATTGCGGGTTTCTTGGGGAGTATATAAACTCAATATGCAGTATAACATTTATCGGGCTAAGAAATTTATGTCTGCAGTTCTTTAAATATCGATATTGGAAGGTTTTGGGGTCTATATTACCAATCTAAAATTAATTTGAAATTTAAGATAGTGAGGTTACTATGACAGACTAAATATTTGTTTAACACAATTTCACTGGTATTTGGAGGACTCTAAGAATCAAAGAATTTTTAGTGGTTCATTTTAGGGTGATTTACAACTTTAGACAAAATGGGTACTTTTTTGTCACCTTGGAGTCATTGCGAGACACGCTAATCTCGATTAGTATTTAGTTCAAATAATTTATGGATATCATAATGAATTCAGAATTAAAAATCGAAAAATAAAATTTAAAAAAAAATTGAACC
Organism: Diaprepes abbreviatus; assembly: GCA_034092305.1. Lineage (NCBI taxonomy): Eukaryota > Metazoa > Arthropoda > Insecta > Coleoptera > Curculionidae > Diaprepes > Diaprepes abbreviatus. Next base: position 6,216,844 of record JASJET010000093.1, on the reverse strand, counting down.
TACTTTCAAAAGTGCGATAAAAAGTGAAAAATAACTATAAATTTTCATATGAAATTGAAATTTTTCAAGTCGGCGCCAAATTATTTCTAAATGAAATAAATAACTACTAATATATGCAAATTATGGTAAAAAAGCAATTACAAATAGAGTATTTTTAATCTGTTTAAGCGAATCACATTTTGTCAGGTATTAGTTTGGCGCCGACTTCAAAAATTTCAATTTCGTATAAAAATTTATAGTTATTTTCCTTTTTTTAGCGCACTTTTAGAAATCGGTTCAATTTTTTTTTTTTAAATTTTATTAGATCTACTTTGTCAGTAGTAGTTGTTTTATCCATTCTGATATGTATGATTGCCTATTTACAAATGTTGTTAATCATTTTTTTTTATCTTGAGCGTTCGCCAAAGATATCAAAACTGACCAAATCTGAAGTTTCTTGAAACTCAATAAAGGGTAAATTATTCGGTAAGTTATATTCCTCTCCTTTTTCTATTAATGTACGCCTAGTATACCAGTAGTCTTTAGCACTAAATCTGTTTCTAAAGCTGGCCTATTCAACAGGTCGATAAAACTCTAATTATATATATATATATATATATATATATATATATATATATATATATATATATATATATATATATATATATATATATATAATTAGATATGGTAGAAGAGATACTGGTCGATAATTTTAAATATTTGTGTTGTTATTCTTTTTAATGTTTGTGTTCCTAACTTTAACATTGCTTTATTTCTTTATATAGTTTTCTTAATTCTCTTGCGGTGGTTGTATATTCTTCTCACAACCCTTCTTTTTTGCATAAGCTTCACTGAGTTTATATTATTCTCGCACAAATACCTATTTATTATTTAGATGTAGAACATGGAATGTTAGCCTGGATTAAACTCGGGACATCTGGGTTGCAATTTCGATCGTCTGACTACCAGATAACCGGGCCTTCGAAAAAAATGATTTGTTTATATTTCAAATGTTTACACTATTTGTATTTATTATTTACAGTTTTCTTTATAAACAGAAAATTCATTTTCTAGCACTATTGCGCCCTATTAAAGTTTGTATTTCGCCCAAGAGAATTCATTTAATTTGGATTAAAACAGTAACAAGAACCGAGCCGCCTTAAATAAACACCAGTATTATCCCCTTGACACGAAATATGCAAAATGAAACACCCTTAAGAAATAAGAGGCGCGAAGGAACCTTCAGGTGCTGTTACGCGGTCATTTTGCTAAATAATAAATAAACCTAAATTCCCACATTTGCTCCCCAGCGCGTGTTAGAGCCCTAAATTATTTATACGTCTTCAGATGGATAAAATTTAGTAAAAGGAGATCCGAATTACGCAAATTCGTTTAAGAGACTTCCGTAAATTATGTTTAAATATATTTATAAGTTAGGAGATGCGAAAAAGTTTCGATTATTCGAAGTTTTATCTCTAGAAAAAAAAACAATTTTTAAAATTTTTCAACTGAATATATGAGTTGGAAATGTTTATTTTTAAACATTTATTATGATTTTTATCATTTTTGAGGTATTTATATGTTACATTTATTTCTAATTACATAAGTGCGTTGTGTAAAAACCTATGTTCACAGTAGAACTAGACTAACCAGTAAGTTCGCTCAGACTTAAGCTAATCAAAGTTTTCAGTATTGTAGCGAAGTAATGTGAGTTTTATATGATGAGAAATATAGAAACTGTATTATTTTTATCGTTTTGCATTTAAATTAAGACAGAGAGGTGACGCAATTTTTGCATATTCCATCAAATTTATTATCACGCCATTTTATTATAAATTAACTTGATTATTTAGTTATACCTCGTCAGAATAACTTATTTTGTACAAACAAATATATTTTGTGGAGTCAGTTGCGAAAATGAATAAAAAATGTTGCGAAAACATGTACGTATACTTCAGCTAAGCTATATTTTGCTTGAATTAAATAAGAAAATGGACCGAATCCCATCAAAATATGGTAATGTTAGTGCAAAACAGGAGCGAGAATAGTGGGGTGTTGTCCATATATTGCACCTATACTTTAGTATTTGGTATACAAAACATGAAATAGATAGCAACAAGAAAGATAGCGATATATTTGAGAATTTGTTTACTGTCAAATAGTCAAATCATGAAACAGATGAGGAAACCGAGTTCATTGTTTTACACACATGCTCTCTATTTAGGGAAATTACAGATTTGACATACCTAAAAATTTATTTCCTAGTTTAAAGTAAGTTGGGCAGTGTAGCATGATATTTGCAATATTAATTAATGTGAATAGACAAATAGGAAGCCTTTGCGATTAGTTTTACTTAAAAAGAAACGAATTCTTTTAAAGGTATGCAAAATAACAAATTATTGCGAAAATAAATAATTGTGTTATTTGCTGAACAACTGTTGTTCTGAAAGTGTCTTTTTAGTGATATTTTAAACATGCCTAGACTCTATTTAAGGTAGTTCACTCGTGAAACGACTTTTCTTAGGAATGTGATCGAATTTGAATATATAGTTTACAAAAGTGTATTTTATTTAATTAAAAAGAAACGTCTGTGGGACGAAATATTACCAATTAAAATATGCATAATTAACATGCTGGAGGTCACTACATATAACAAAATGTCAATACATTTTGGAATATCTCAAAAACGGTTTTTAACATATTTTTTAAAAAATAATGCAACGTAGATCCAAAAATGATGAATTCTTTAGAAAAATCCTGGAATTTCTTGACCGTTTTGTTTAGAAAATACAGAATTATTAAATAAAAATAATTTGAAAACATCGAACGCATAGTTATGTACAGTGATCACAACTTGACAACGCGCGATAATTCAAACCTAAGTTAGTTAGGTTAGTTCTTCAGAATGTGACATTTTTTTAAAATATATTTCTCGATATTTTTATTTATTTTCTCAATGTGTTGGGATGTCAACATAACAAACCGTATAGGTACAAGACTCACACTATATGAACATTACTCTATAGACCATTCAATATAGACATAAAATAAATGTCGAAATATTGAGTATTAAAAGGAAAATGAGTTAATTATTTATCCTATAGACCGCAACCCGATAAACTCCTTCCAAATATATATATATATATATATATATATATATATATATATATATATATATATATATATATATATATATATATATAATTATAGATACGTGTATATTTTCTTGACCTCATATTGTCTATATCCATCCAACCACTTTGACGGCATCACCGATTCACACGGAATTTGTATTGAATATCAGCAAATAGTCAACAGAAACCTTTGTTATTCAACACTGAAACAATGTAAAATGTTGATATTGTGGGCATATTCTTGAAAAATTATTGGGTAATTCAGGATTGTCTATCTGTATTGTTTCATTTTAATAAATAATAAATACATTAAAATGAGTTTATTCTGAAATTGCTTAACAATTTTATTATTTAAACGTCTCTAGTTAAAACCAAGTTATTTAAATGAAATGTGAAATATTTAATGTGGTTTATTGAGTTCTTGAATTTAATTCATGTAAATTGGTTCTAACAAGTTCTTGGATTAGTTTTTAAAGGGAATTCAAAATGTTATAACGTTGTTATTAGTAGTATATGGATTTTATTCAGCGTAGGAAAAATAAAGGTGTGAACGTGAACGTTAACTTCGTGAACGATGAGTGAATATAACACTATTTACGTTTAACAGCTTTTAAATGAAATATATTTTGGTCCTTCTAGCACCAAACAATCAAGATCCGACGTTCCTGATTCCTGATAGGAAATATTCAATCACCTATTCGTTCACTAAGTGACAATTGCTTAATTTAGTAAACTTTGTTGAAAACAGTATCGTGTCTAGAGTTACAAGCAGAAAATTATTCCAAGATCACACGTCCGCCACTTTATTTTGTTTATAGAAAATAATACGCATAAAAACTGGTGAACTATTTTTTCAAAGCTCGTTGAAATTTATTACATGTACAAAGCAGATGTCGACAACCTAGTAGAGCAAACTTTAGCGCTATACCACCCATATATTTACTGAAATTGTACAAAAAGAAGTTAAATTAAAGTTTATATTAAATAATGTACCGTTTTAAAGTAAGTAATTTATCACCAGGCAATTGTTAAGTAGGATTGTTAAACAAAGAAGTAGATCTAAAGGGTAAATAACATGTGTAGACCATTACAAAAATAATTAATGGTAGAAGCCAGGCGATTTGGGGTGGTCGCAATTTTGTAAAATACATAAAAAGTTAACGTAAGTATTACGAGAATAGGGACCAGAATTTCCCCGTCAAGTTACCGTTAGTAGTTTTATCAATATTCTAAATGTTTGATAGATATTTTAACTCATATAAAATATGCTCTTACTTTACAACTCTTTAGCCTGCATCCGCGATTTCAGATCTATCTCTAACACTTCTTTTATGATGAAATTTCCTACACTGTAGAGGTTAAAAGCCGCTTCCTAATATTTATTTCTACAACAAAAAACGTTATTTTATCTCATAAAATCATCTTTGCAAGATATGTATTGTATTTTTATATACCTTGTATTATTGAAGCGAATTGGGTTAAGATTGTGGCAAGCATATCAAGCAAACGCTTATCGGATCTTGGTAAAAAATTATTCCTGTATAGGCACTCACTCGCAGAAGGTTTGCTTCTGCTTCCGCAAGCGCGGAAGCTACTCAAGATTTTAGATTTCTACTTCTAGTTTTGTTCCTGTATTTTTTATATGGAAAGTTTAGCGCAATTATTACGGGACACGGAACAATAATAAGCTAAAGGGAAGTGAAAAGGAGCGTTGGCAAACGATATACGTATGGAAGGCAGAAAACGAGCTACGTTCAAGGTAACTCGAGGAAATTTCAACTTTCTTTACTACACTATATTGTTATGTATAAATAACTACATCAGTAAATAAATATTGCACAACAGACGACAGTGATATCACCACGAACCACTCTGGTAGGTAGGATGAGATTGCGAAGTGATGGATTTTACCGGATGCAATGCCCTAATGAGTCCCAAATGAGGACGAAACAGAGCTGTCGTCATTTTTCGGGCTCAGTGCTTTTTCAGCGTCTTGGAGTTTTTCGTGTCCGCACAGCCGAGAGTTTTCTCATTTATTTTAAAATTATACGGATGATAACTTTTTTATCTGTTGGCTTAAAAAACACGCAGTATGGCTTAAACTGTGAAAGCCCGCTGTTAATTTGGTTGCCGATGCCGAATGATGCGACGTCTACTCTTTGTTTAATATATTTTTATTTTTATTTCACGGTCGAGCCATTACATGGTGGTTTTATGCAACATAGTTGTTGGGTGTTGCTTTTGTGTTGTTGGACGATCTGTCGAGATGTCTCTGCTATTTCTTAACTTCTGTTTCCTCGGCTTGAAAATAATAGATAAAGCACAAACTGTAAAATGCTGGATTATATGTGATTTAATGACCTACTTAATCCAAAATTAGAATGAAACAGCGCTGTCGTCAATTTTTGGACTCAGAGCTTCTCCATTACCTTGGAGTTCCCCGCAAGTTTTAATATGGGAGTAATGTTTACCAACAATCCCTGTCCGCGCAGCTGAGAAAACTCTTTTGAAATTATATTTATGATGACCTATCTCATACTATTTTCACTAAATGAATTATAATTTAAATATGGTGAAATACTAAACTTATTCTCAATATGCAACCTTCATGAAGCCTTAAGAGATGATACCACATTAAAATTTTAGAAGCTGTGTTCTAAATACCATAACTTGACTCATTTTTTTTAGATTTAAAATTTTAATCGAATATTTCATATATAAGCTTGTTTACTTCTGATGTAGATAACCACAATATCGGCCATTTTCTTCGGCATTTCTCCAAAACAATCTATCGATTATTCATTTGTCGTCAAAATTTCATACTCTTCAAAACTTCCGGCAAACTTCCGCTGACAAAGAACAACACACCCCACATATTATATACTTCGCCGTGCGCCAGAAAAGAAGTTATAAAAACTTTGCGCTCGCGATTGTTTCCTCGCGTGATCTATGAAAGTTTTATAGCGCCTAAGTAGAAAAACCTCCCCATATACTTTATAAATTTAAAAGGATGAAAAAAGCTTCTTTGCCAATACGCTGATTCGTTTTTCTTGCGCGACGTTTGATGGCTCTTTCCAATGTAGGACTTTTTATATATTCAGTAAAACACTGACGTGTTCTGATTTAGCTTTTAAGAAATGTAAAAAAATTAAATACCTTTAGGAAGGAAATAACTTATGTTGAGGGAGATGGAAAAGCAACAGGTTTGTAATATTAGGTTTTTCAAGAATATTTGACCTTTTGAAAGGGATGAGATATGAGGTTTTCGACATAGAGCGTTTTTTTTATCCCATCAAGCCGACTGTCGAGGTTTGCTAGTATTTGGCTATGAAGAAGCTACATTCTGGTTTAAAGGAACATAGGTTTTATTATAACAAAAATCACAAAGAGCATAGATACAATAACGAGAAGTATATGAAGCAAGGTAAAAGATCAAAAAACAACCAGATTGACTTCAGATGTAATAAAACTAATAGAAGAAAGAAGAAAGACGGACGGAAACACACCTGAATTTCAAGAATTAAACAACAGTTAAAAAGAAAACAAGGACAAATCTGAAAGCACATAAAATCAAATAATATTTGAAAACTAGAAAATAATAGTATGAAAGTGTGCAGAAAAAAGTTGTCAGAAGAAAAACAGAAAATAACAAAAATCAAGGATTACGAAGAAAAAATGGTAGCAGACAGCTGCGCTTGAAATAAGGAAATTTTACTAAAAGTTATACGAATCTGTTGTACCAAACAAAAACTGAATAAATAGTAATGCACTAAACGTGGAGTCAGAAGATCGTCCCGCAATTACGATTGCGGAAATAAGATTCTCGATAAAACAAATTAAGAATGGAAAACCACATGGATAGGACAAAATATCTTTTGAAATGATGCTCGAAAAAACATTAAAAGCTTTGTTTAACAAATTTCTGATAGAAGGCAAAATACCAGAAGCGTGGACAAATGCAGAGATTATATGTTTGCATAAAAAAGTAGTAAGACGAATTCCGAAAATTAACGACACATAAGCTTGCTGCCCTGCATGTATAAATTGCTGACACAAAAAATAACCAAGTTTGGCGGCAATATTCGACGTATATCAATCTATCGAACAAGCTTGATTTAGAAAAAGTTTTAGCACAGTAGACCACTAGCAGATATTTAGAAGTATAGTACAGAAATCCACTCATTACAAATAATCTTCATAGACTAGCAAAAGGCATTTAATACGATTGAATTCTGGGCTTTTTTGTCGGCCATTGACGACGCCAGGATAGACATGATATTCCACTTATATTGGTGTTATCTACAGTGACGCTACATCAAAATCGATGATGACTTAAAAAAGGTCCATCTGGAAAAAGGAATGAGACAAGGTGATCCTCTTTACATCAGCCGTGGAAAACGTTTTTAAACAATTAAAATGGGAAAACAAAGGTCAATATCGATGAAAGCTGTCTCAACTATTTAAAGTTCGCTGGTAACATTATTCTATTAAGCCCATACTTTGAATCTATGATAAGCACAAATCACAAAATTTACATAGCATCTTCCATAAGAATAAGTATAACAGATAAAACAAACGCTTGCAAATGCTTAAAAAAGGAAAGGTCCTAGATCTGAGAACATATAAGTGGAATTGGTAAAAAACGGAACGAGAAAGCTTTATCAACATCTCAGAAGTCTGTTTCAGAATTGCCTAAATGGAATGTAGGTACCTACGGAATGAAAAACTCGTACTCTATTTGGAAATATTTTGAATAACAAAATTGAACAGGAATACTGTAAAATGGAGGCAGGAGAACAAGCAGGTTTCAGGGCAGGCAGATCTACAATTGATCACCTCTTTAGTATCTCTCAAGTTAAAGAGAAAAAAAAACAGTTTTCAATCACGAAGTATATTTGATGTTTGTTGATCTGAAAAAAGCTTATGACAATGTATCACAAGTTAACTGTGGCAAGCGCTGAAAACAATAAATATGAAAGTAGCCCTACTAGGAGCTGTAAAAAGACTATATTAAAATAATCAAACAGCTAAAATTAAAATGAGAAGTATAGTTTCTAGCGAGTTTAAACTCAATCAAGGAATAAAGCAAAGATACTTTCATTGAAATTATGGAAAAGAAAGATGGGAAAATTTTTATATGCTTTATGCTTCGCAGATGACCAGGCAGTATTGGTCCAAGACCACAATTACCTCGAATACACGACAAGAAAATTTATCGAGGAATACGGAAAATGTGAAGGTAAATCTAACAAAAAATGAATACATCTGTATTAGGGATATACAACAAGATTTGACCTTAAAAAACGATGAACACATAAAAAACTGTCATGGCATACATACTTGGGAATGAAGATCACAAATGATGGTACGTTAGATAAAGCTATAAAGGATAGGAATATATAAGACAGAAGAGCAATATCCATGTTGATTGGAATATTGTGAGATCAACACATGTCAAAAATAAACAAACCACGAATTTATAATCCAGTCTAAAGAGCATTGTGACATATAGTAGTGAAGTATGGCAGATAAAGGAAAGATCAAAACGATAACCTAAAGCGATGGAAATGCATTATTGGCGACGAGTGGCAGGCAAGTCCAAAATGGAAAGACCTACCAACGATAGAATCTGGAAAATCATGGGGACAAAGAATGGCATTTTAGATGACATTAAATTTAAACAACTTAAGTGTTATGGGCACGTACAGAGAATGCCAATAGAACGCCTCCCGAAGCTCTGGGGGAAAGGAAAGGGGATAAACTTAGAAAGAGTTGGAGAGAAAGGATAAATTCGGAGAGAATCTGTGGAAGTACAGAGAGGAATGGAAAACGCGGAAGAATGTTTAATACCGATCTATATATATATATATATATATATATATATATATATATATATATATATATATATATATATATATATATATATATATATATATATATATATATATACATAACCTGAACTAACCTGAGCTTCTAAAATTAAAAACAAAAACGTCGTTTGACGTTTTCAAAAGTCTCGTAGGTAATTATTGAGCAATACCAACTATCGCTAATTATCTTGTCCAGTCTTGTTACTCTCCTAACATAGTTGGTTACTTCTTAACTCAAAATGTCACCACACTCGGGTAGTTGTTTTTTGTTATAATAATTGCTATATTATAACAATACAAAATTGAGGAGAAACCCTAGAAATAAAGTCCTCGATGCTGTAATTGGAACAGTTATCCCGAAAATGAACGAAACTTTCCATTTTTGTCGATTCGTTAATTATTTTATTTTTGAAATTCATAATTTGCTTGATTTCCTTATGGATTTTAAAACATTCGCTTTACTTCACTACCATAGTATCACTTGAAAGTCGATCAAAGTTGACAGTAGAAGGTTAAATTTGACAAGTGTAACACTAAGTCAAGCAAATTTTGAATCTGAAAAATATAACGATAAAAAATAATTTTCTTTTATGATTAAATCGCCTAAAATGGGATATTTTCTTTATTTTCGAGGGACATCTATTGCTATTACCGATTCCAAGCCTTTATCTATAAAGTGTTATCCTCAATATTCCTAGATAAGTGTAGTTGTTGACATATGTAACGTAAATTATAACAATATTATAACCAACACAAAACTGTCCAACTAAATAATTTAACTTCTATGGCAACTGGTTCGGGTTTAAGTCTTAAACCTTCTTAGTGAATATGGCTGTTTAAAAATATATCAGTGAATTAGGAGGTAACTGATTAATGTAAGGAAAAATACTTTTTCACATAAGTGAAAAAGCCAGTGAATCAGAAACAGCTTCCTATTTCCATGAATTCAAAATATTTTGAATTGTAAAGACTCTGGTGGTTATGCTTGTATTTTTATTAGACTGTATTCAAGTTATTCAATTTCAACTTTATTTTAATCATTTTATTGAGCCCCAATGAGAAAAAAAAACCTTTCCATATACATTAAAAATTTAAAATTACGAAAAAAGCTTGTGTGCCAATATACCGATTCGTTTTTCTGTCACGACGTTTGATGGCTCTTTCTAGTCTGGAACTTTTTATATATTGAGAAAACATTGATGTGTCCTGATTCGGCTTTTAAGTAATATAAAAATTTAAATGACTTCCGAATGGAAATAACTTATGCTAAGTAGGACGGAAAAGAAACAGGCTTGCAATATTAAATGTCTAAAACATTTTTCGTTTTTTAAAGTATATTTTTAGGGAAAACTCCTCCACAGTAATAGATATAAAGGGGATTGCTGCAAAAAAATTGTATGTTACTTCAAGGATTTTATTTGGATAAAATATTTTATTCTTGTTTAGAGTAATTGGTATTTTGCTTTCTAAAAGTAGTATATACATACATATATATATATATATATATATATATATATATATATATATATATATATATATATATATATATATATATATATATATGATAAAATAAGAAATTCTCGGCTATTCAAAGACTGTTGATAAATATTATTCTCATGCTAAAAAGTGCGGAGATCTCCAAAGAACATGGAAAAACTCCGGGTCTCAAACATTACGACAGTGCTGTTTCGTCCTAGTATGGGACTCGTCAGGCCATTGCATTCGGCAACATCTCGATGGCTCACTCAATAACATAAAATAATACAAATCAACAATTGTTGTATAAAACTCGATACACAAACTTGCCACTCTAAGGATAGAGGTCGCATTATTCGGCATCGGCAACCAAACTAACTGTGAATTCCACAATTCAAGTTTAGTATCGCACCAACGATTTCCCTAAGAGAACAGTTGTGTATGTTTTAAGCCAACAAATATAAAAATAAAAAGGGAAGTTAACGTCCGTGTAATTTTAAAATAAAATAAGGAATTTTCGGCTATTCTTTGTCCGAAAGCAAATTTGGAGTTCATTTTTTGGTTATAAACAAATAGAAAACCGCTTCAACAAATAAAGATGTTGAAACGTCTCTCCTATCAATAGAAGCCGAAATAGAGTTTTTTTTACAAAAATAATTGTGGCGTTATTTATTAACATTAAGGAATTGTTTTAGTAAGAATTCATAGGATATTTCTCAAAATATCGTATGCGGAAGTTTTCGAATTGATTATTTGAAAATTGTTAGTTTAAAGCTTAGCAGCTTTTTCGAAAGTCAGTGTGGGTACGGTGGTGGGGGATGTCTGCAACGCGCGGGCCAAAATGAGACTGACGCTTCAAATTCGTTTCACCGGTAAAATTTGGATTATCTCGGCGAATATTAATCGTAAAACGTTCATTTTTTTTACTTGTGGTATTTTGGTAAAATATGAGCAATCGAACACATATTTTCCTGAAAAAAAAATATATTTTTAAGCTTAGCAATAAACAAATTGTGTATTTTATGCCTAATAAATAATTAAGGATATTTTTAATACACTTACTGCATTTGAAATTGTAAAAACTGGTTAGTTAATAATATAGGACGGATCATAAAAATTGAAAATCGGATTAATTTTTAATATACCATTGATACTTATTGAGTGGTAGCATGAAAAAAATTGCGATAGTCATTTTCCACCAAATAACTGATTTTGTAAGAAAAACACGTGAATACTTTTTTTATATATTTTATTGAGATTACGTTGTTCATCGTTTTGTTCCACTTGTAATTAAGATCTTGTTAAAATGTCGAAGAAATTAATGTAAATTTCTCTATGTCTACAAATCTGATCATTGTAACTGATAATCCATGGTCACTGGGAATGCAGATTCTAATGTGATTGAAGATTATTACGATATTACTTCAACCGACGGTGAAAGTAATATCGAAAAAGACGATAACAATGATTATGATAATAATGATGATGCCGATAATGATTATGTTGATGATAATAGCCATAAAATAGTGAAAACGATAAGGTTTTCGAAAATGAGGTTATCTTGATCCCTAAGAAACTGAAAATCGAATAAATATTGTATATAGAATTACTCGAAAAATATTAATACTTCAAAAAATGTCCATCTCAATAAAATATACAAAAAATATTCATGTTTTTTTCTTGTAAAATCAATTATATTGTAAAAATGGCAGTAGCAATTTGTTTCATGCTACATATCGATAAATATTATTGGTATATTAAAAATTAATATGATTTTCAAAATTTCTAATCAATGATATGTGACTAATGCCAATGAATTTTCGGAATTTCAAGTCTGATTGATTAATTCATTATATAACATAGCAGGTTAGGGTTGAAAAGCCCTTCTACTGCAGGTTTAACAGCCAGTTTGTCCTCTGGGTATAAGCCTTCGGATAGATTGATGCCTAGTGTTTCCAGTCGGCAAAAACTTCGCACTCGAGGATGATGTGTGAGGCCGTATGGCCCTCTTCATCACATTGTCTACATATTGGTTCTTCGTTGAAGATGCCCATTGTATATAGGTGCTTTCTCAAGCTGCAGTGAGTGGTCAGTTATAAGTTCTGTCACTAGCATGATTTGTTGTCTGCTTAGACGCAAAATTTCACGGATTAGTTTGCCGGATGGTCTGCTCAGCAATAGCTTGCTGTGTCTTTGACCCGCAAGGTAGTCCCAGTGGGTCTGGTGTTGTTCATTTATCCACCAGGATAGCAACCCTTGGTCTTGGTAATTCCAAATGCTGGATCTAGTCCAATAAATGGAGTGGCAGACCCTTGTCTTGCAAGTTTGTCCGCTTTTCATTGCCCGAGACCCCCTTGTGCCCTGGCACCAACGCAAGGGTGACCCTGTTATGAAAGATAAAGTTTTTAGGACAGTTCCGGACCAGTTTTGATGTTATTTGGTAGGACGTTAGAGCCTTCAGCGCTGTCTGGCTGTCAGAGAAGATGGGAACGGTCCTGTTCTTATAGCCTTTTCTCAAATTCACCCAAAGACAGACATCAATAGCAAGAATGTCTGCCTAAAATACTGTGGTATGTTTCCCTTGTGTGCTATGTTAAAAATATCATTAATCGATTGACTTATGCATAAAGTATGAAAATACAGTTTGTTTATTACTAAGCTTAAAAATGATTTATTTCAGGAAAATGTATATTCCATTATTCATGTTTCATTGAGACACCACAAATCAAAAAAAAAATGAAGTTCTACGACCAATATTCGCCGAGATAATCCAAAATTTTTTCAGCGAAACGAATTTGAAGTGTCAGAGTTTTGTTTCTGCCCGCGCGCTGCTGACATCCCCCACCACCACACCCACATTGACTCTTGGTTTGAGAAAAGACGAAAATCAGAAGAGGTTGAATCTGGTAAATATGTGGATTATCCAGCATACAATATCAAAAGGCTTTTGTACGCAGGTATATTATAATAATGAAAGATGATTTTTTGTTTGGAAAACCAGTTTTTTTCTCCTGAATTTCGATATCCAGCTGATCTCGAACGTTGTAATTATATTCTCCTGTTATTGTTTTACCGTCTTGCAGGTCATCTTTTTAAACGATTTTAACTCCTTTGCCTGCTTCGAGGCAGAACAATCAGGTTCAGTTCACTCTGCGGTTTGTTGTCGCAGTTCAGAAAGTCTCATACGTAGCTACAGATTGATGCTCAAAATCAGTTTTGTTTTTTGCAAACCGATCCTAATATTGTTGTGAAAATCTCACTCGAATGCATTTTTGATCCAAAGTTAATGAATCAGCATCAAAATGTGAAATAATCAATCGTTTGAGATACCCATAGTCATAATAATTTCATTTATCATCCAAAACCATATCATATATAGAATCAATAACTCCTTCATTGGACGTCTACTGCGTGTCTCATCACTTATGTCTGTACGATCGCATTTAAAGCAAGTCAACTAATACTATTGAAGGAGTATCATTCATTAATACATTTACCAGATATGTATGAATTTAATCTCTCATCAAACACATTTTATTATTTTTATACTGCACGAATTTACAGTTTTTCTATTTTTAAGAAAAAAAGCAAAATATGTCTCAAACCACTATATGAAAAAACTAGTTGATAGATCGGTTCACATATATTTTCTTAAGAAGGATTGGACATTTCAGCAACATCATATGTATTCTGATATCAAAGCAATCTATGTGGCAGTCTAGAAACTTTTCTAATCACCTTGTATTCTTCAGTCATAGGGAAGGGTTATCCCATCCATTGAACAGTCTGAATTAACGCCTAACGTTTGATGTCCTCTGTAGTTCTCCAAATCTTTGCTGATTTGCTTTTGGTTGACCTTTTAGTTCTGTAAGTTACAATAACGCTTTGAAATGAGAAACCTTAATTATTAATTCGCTGAGTGTTTACAAAAAAAAAACTGCTCTTTGTAACACACACGTTTTTATATTCATTACAACCCGCTTATTTCTTTTAATTTGGCACTCAAATTTTTAATAATAAACTTTTCCTTTTACTTTTTATATTCACGAGTTGCCTCTGGCTTTCCTTTTAATTCTGCAGCTCGAATGAACGCGTAAAGATGAAAAACCTAGACTCTAATTCGTCGAGAGTTTGCAAGAAAAACAGCTGCTACTTGTGACACATACGTTTTATGTGCGCCACAGCCCTCTTGATATTGCTTTTGACTTTATTAAGTGAGGGTTTTTTGTCCTAATTAAGTCTTTAAGAAGATCTGAAGCAAAGGTTTCCCTTTTAGTAAACATAGTAAAAAGACAGCGAATGTAAGGTTGTTAAAAGGGAATTTCTGGGTTTTACAAGCTTTAAGGTAGTTGTGTGTGGAGTATTTTTTTTAAAGAAAAAGATTTAGTAGAAAATGGGTGGTTCGTACATTCATTCATCATAATATAAGATATGAGGATGTCGAAATTTATTAGAAATATGAACTTTTTGTTTACAGATCTTCCTGCGTTCTCACTATTTTAACAAAGATGAATGGACAGCCGTGTAATTAATAATTAGTTAGTAAAATGTTTAGAATTAAGTAATTCCTATTGAATGTCTTTCAAATATAATTATTATAATACAGAAAATATTTAATATTCAGCAACATTTTTCAATGGAAGAAAATAATTATGCAAAATAAAATCATGTAGTTAGGAAAATTTCACACTTTTCCATTTAACATAACAACATAAATAAAAATACGTTAAAAGTACACCCACGCTGCACTCAAGCAAAACTTTTGGAGGGTTGATTTTTACTGTCATTATAAAAACAACAGAATTTGTTTGCTGATGCAAAGAAGTACGAATCGTGCTTAAAGTCATTTAAATGTATATAGCAGAGAAAATTCTAAGAGTTAACTAGAGTAAGCACTTGATGTATATAGATCTAATTGAAAAACAACAGCGAATAGAAAATAATTAGGAGATAATCTCTAACAATTAAAGCAGTACTTTAAATAATTATCCACTTTTGGTATATAAAACTAGACATTTAATTTAATGGTAACAGTATCATACATACAGGATTGCAATTCTAGATCAGGGATATCCAAACTCTTTAACCTAAGGGATATACTGACTCCCCTACTAAGTCCCTAGAGTCAAGACATTGCTAGCTCATGTGAAAATTTTTGTATTGCGACTAAGCTGCGGGTGATATGTCTATGGCGCAGAGCGTGAGGTCATGTAATTCTATTCTATGCCGATAAGCGACTGAATAGGAAGACTACAATATACATAAGGTCAGATGGTCAAACAATGCCAAAAATAGGAGTCTACGTTGAAGTGTAAATGAAGGGGCAAAAAAATCCCTTTTTCAGCCTGGAACCTTCCTGTCATATTAAAATAATATGTCTAATCTTAGACAAGCATGTAAATTTGTAAATCCATCGCCAAAAAAACGCAAGGATGCTGCTCGATCTCCCAAAAAGGGATAATCAAGTAATATTCATAATTCATGGGATTCCCGATCCATCTCAAAAAGATGAGCAAAACTGAAGATGATTTTTGCCATTTCTGAGACCGTGCAGCTGAAGCAGTGGAACACCTTTTATGCGAATTATAGACACTGTTCTGCCACAGACTGAAATTTCTTGAAGGCATTACTGTCACGTCTAAAAAAATAAAACACTGATTCTCCAAAAAAATGATAAATTTCGTGAAATCTCTACATATCATTATGTATTAGATTACGGTATCGTACAAAAAATCTTCTAAAGTCAGGCAAGAAATAACGTAAACAAACTTTTTGTACTTGTTCTAAATTTACCGCAGAAGCACTGATTATACGAAGGTGGTTCAATAAGTAAGGAAAATTAGTCATAGACGACGCCACTATCATTTTTAAATAAGATTATGTAGCTGTACTCTTCGAAGGAATATCTACAAGGTTTCAGCAATATGATCCTATGATTAGTTTATATGTGGCAGTCATTTGAAGTAGGTCATCACACCATTGCTTTAAATAACAGAAAAAGACGAGTTTCAAGCAATGATTCAACACTTCTATGTCAAACAGTGGACAGCTGCTCAGATTAAAATTGAGTAGGATGCTGTTCACAAAAAATCAACTAAAGATGAAACACGCTCGGGACGCCTAGTCGAGGTTACTACAACAGAAATGATTGAAAAAATATATCCTATTGTTGACAACGATCGACGAATAAAGGCTTGTCATAGAGCTGAATGTGTAGGGTCATCAATTGGTACTGTAGAAAATATTTAGTACCAACATTTGTGTATGAAAAAACTGTGTGCCAGTTGGGTACCGCCATTGTTGATAGCTAACAACAAACTGATCCGAAAGATGCATTCTGAGCAGTGTTTATCGATGACTAAACGTAATCCAGCAGATTTTTGACATAGATACGTGAGTGACTGTGGACGAGCAGATCTTGCAGCAGGTGTCAAAACAGCGGAGGGCGTCCGATGAGAATGCGCCAAAAAAGGTGAAAGTTGTTTTGTCAGCCGGAAAGATTATGGTGACTGTTTTTTGAGATTTTCACGGCATAATATTTATTTGTTTGAAGGTTGTAGTCAACGTTGAAGATTGACTAAAATGTGGTTGTCGGACTTGCATTGTCTTTATTTTTATTTATTTTTACGACGTTTCGATTAGGTTGTATCTCTAATCGTTATCAAGTATTAACTGAATGTTTTGTCTTAAGACTACGAGCTTATATAGGGACTGTGTCCACTGAAGCGCAAAGTTTCGCTTCACTGTACACCCCTCAATGATTTGATGTTACAAAGTAGTGGTTGCCAAAGATTAGGTATCTCAACACTTGATTTACTGAAGATCCCATTATTGTTTTTAATGTAAGCTGCTTCTATAAATTTTCTTTTTTTCATGTTGGGTTCCATATATATTGCCGCAGCCTTAGACCATTTTATATGCTGTTGTTTATCCTAGGCGTGTTCTGCAATACCTGATCTCGACGTTTCCCCTTTTTGTGTATGAGTTTTATGTTCCTTAATTCTAACTTGTAATGGTCGTTTGGTTTCTCCAATATACATTTCACCACACACACATGGAACCTTTGCGTCCACTGTTGAACATAGGCCTCCCTCATTCTTGTCCATTGCGCTCTATCTTGAGCGATTTGCATACAATTTGCTGCAATTCTCTTGAGATCGTCAGTCCAACGAGTAGGGGTCTTCCTCTACTTCTTTTGTCTAATCTCGGCCTCCACTCGAGTAATCTCTTCGTCCACCTTCCATCACAGAGTCGGGCGACATGTCCGACCCAGTTCCATTTGAGTGTGGCAATTTGGGAAATTACGTCGGTAACTCCTGTCTTTCGCCTCAGGTCTTCATTTCTAACTCGGTCACGCAGCGATATACCTAGCATTGACCTTTCCATCTTTCTCTGAGCTATTTGCAGCGTTTTAGAAGTTGCTGTTGCCAATGTCAAAGTTTCGGCACCGTAGGTCATAACCGGTAACACATTGGTCAAATACTTTACGTTTTAAAGAAATAGGTATATCGCTTTTAAAGATGTCTTTAAGTTTTCCATAGGCTGCCCATGCGAGATTTATTCTTCTCCGTAGCTCGCATGTTTGATTGTCTCTTGTGATCTTTATTTCGTGTCCAAGGTATATGTATTTTTCCACAACCTCCACTTCGTTGTCTCCAATATTGATATTTCCACAAGGTACCAGATTGGTCATAAATTTTGTTTTTGATATGTTTATTTTAAGACCCACATTTTTTCCAGTTAAGTATTTTACAGGCGTATTCTAGTATTGCAGTAAACAGTTTAGGCGATAAGGTATCACCCTCTCGGACTCCTCTGCCAATTGGGATATGATCCGTGTTTCTGTGTATTTTCACCGACATAGTTGCATTCCTGTATATATTGTAAATTAACTTTGTATATCGATTATCAATGCGGCATGCTTGTAATGCTTCCATAATTTTGTCAAGCTCTACCGTATCAAAGGCCTTATGGAAATCCACAAAAACCAGAACCAGTGGTCGATTGTATTCGATAGTTTTTTCTATTACCGTTTTGATGCTCTGTAGGTGATCGTTTGTTCCAAACCCAGTACGAAACCCCGCTTGCTCTATTTATTGGTAGAAATCAAGTTTTTTGTCAAGTCGATTCGTTACTATTCTTGTTAGGAGTTTATATGAGTAAGTTATTAACAGGTTGTACACCGAAGAAATCAAGAAATTGACAGACTTTGTATTTCAGTGTATATTTGAATTATTACAATCGGCCAAGCGCTTTCGGTCTCTATCGGACCATCCTCAGGGCTCAGACCCTAAAAACGAGAGAATATGGTCAGCAAATAAGTTTACTCAGTACTCACCAACCACACTCACTCGTCAAAGGGCACACCTCAACCCTGCCAGTTTGAGAAAAGTCGCGAGCTTAGCCTCCACACAGGACAAGATGTATACAATTAAAAATTTTTTAGAAACATTTAAAATTAAAATTAAAACCAGAACATTCAATACACAGTGCACGTTGACATGATTAAAACAATAAACATTTTCAATAAAAACCCAAAAGGGTGAGGTTATGCCACACACAGTCATAGTATAACACGGCAATAAAACTTTCCAAAAATCAAAACTACATACAAGTGTGTGAAAGCCTGAGTAGGAATTTTCTGTATGAGTTTAGATTCTTGAATTCCCTGTCAGTTGTATTTAACCTTGGATTACAGAGAGGATCTTGAAATATGCAGGGAGATAAAGAGAAACCCCGATCATTGCCTCAATGTAAGAATCAACAACGTAAATGACCGCAACCCCATTTTCAAACTTTTTCCTTAAATCATTAAACAATTTAAATGTCTGGGAGCTGTGATTGCGTGGGGTGCAATCTTATAATAATTTTGATCATCTTTTTCAGTTTCAGACACTTCATTCTAAATATATTAATAGTTTACACATTTCAGCAAATTTTAACTACGTCTATGTTCGTGTAATTTGTTGCTTTTTTACAAAAATGGAAATTATTTCACGCCACTGAACCCAAGTGTTCGAAATAGATCACAGAATGGCCGATATCAGTAACGCTATAGATTAAAAAACTTTAATGCCCTTTCTTTCTGCCTTTTTCCTCCTTTTTTGCTCATTGCCAATAATTTACTGATTTTAAATACAACTGACAGGGAATTCAAGAATCGAAACTCATACAGAAAATTCCTACTCAGGCTTTCACACACTTGTATGTAGTTTTGATTTTTGGAAAGTTTTATTGCCGTGTTATACTATGACTGTGTGTGGCATAACCTCACCCTTTTGGGTTGTTATTGAAAATGTTTATTGTTTTAATCATGTCAACGTGCACTGTGTATTGAATGTTCTGGTTTTAATTTTAATTTTAAATGTTTCTAAAAATTTTTTAATTGTATACATCTTGTCCTGTGTGGAGGCTAAGCTCGCGACTTTTCTCAAATTGACAGGGTTGAGGTGTGCCCTTTGACGAGTGAGTGTGGTTGGTGAGTACTGAGTAAACTTATTTTCTGACCATATTCTCTCGTTTTTAGGGTCTGAGCCCTGAGGATGGTCCGATAGAGACCGAAAGCGCTTGGCCGATTGTAATAATTCAAATATACACTGAAATACAAAGTCTGTCAATTTCTTGGTTTATATGAGTGACTAAAAAGGCTTATTGGTGTGTAGTTTTCCAAATCATGGGAATCTCCTTTTTTGTAAATCAAAATTACCTCAGCATTGTGCCACTTGTCGGGTATTGTACTGTCCAAAAGGCACAGATTAAAAAGGTCTTTTATTTTTTTAAGTAGACAAACACCTCCGATTTTGATTGCATCAGTAACTACATCATCTTCGACTGGAGATTTGTTATTTTTAGTTTTTCTTAGGGCTAGTTTTATTTCGTCTATTGTGATTTCCGGCAATTGTACTGATCCTTGGTTGACAATGCCCTTTTTCCTTGTCAATATTTCTGGTACTTGATCTTTGCTATTCTCTTTATTTGGCTTCTGTATAGTAATTTGTAAAAGTCTTCGACTATCTCTCTGTCTGTTGAAAACTGACCATTCTTATCTTTCACTTTGATTATTTGTCTTGTTCCCGTTCTTACTTTTCTTCTCAATACTTTCATACTTTTATTTTTCTCAATGGTATGTTCGATCTATTCTTGATTGTATTTACGAGTGTCTTGTTTAACAGCTTTGGATATTTCTTTATTTATTTTTTTTTATTTTTTTTTGTGGAGTTGCAATGTAAAAATTAAATGAATTACGTACTCCATCCACCTTATTTACTAGATATGGCACCTAGTGACTTTTTCCTCTTTCCTAACCTAAAAAAGTTGTTTGGAGGACAAAGATTTTCATCAGATTAAGGACTGTAGAAGATTATTTTGAGAATATAGATACTTCCTATTTTTCAAAAGGCATAAAGAGTTGGAATACCGCTGAACCAAAGTATTAATTTTCAAGTATTACTGAAATTTTACTAGTTATCAAGGAAATTTTCGAACACCTTGTACAAGTTATGAACTCAGAATGAGGGTTTTCATTATTAATAAATCATGTAAGCGTTTATAAAACAGGCACGGCACCTTTTATAATTGATGACGTAATCCTAAAAACAGATTTAATAAATAAAATCCGCGATTTAGGGACTCCCCTTGTTTGCCATAATAATTTAGGCCTAAATTTGCCTATTAGCTAAATCCCCCCATTCTACATTTTCCTTTGAATTTAAAACAGAGTAACGCGTAAATATAACACAAGCACCATGACAAATACACACTGAAAACACTTATGTCTCCCGATTCATCTCGGTTTGATTAATGTAAATACCTGCATTCACTGATTGTCGTTTACATTCCCTTTCTTTAGTCAGACACGAACGTGTATGCTCATCTTTATACGCATTAACAGCGGTAAATGACTTAGTTTAGTTTAAAGGGGATGTGTGTGAACTGCAAATAAAGGGTCGGCTTTTTTAAATGAAAATTTTAATTGGTGTGCAGTCTTTTATTGATCCGACGTTCCATTTAAATAAGCTAAATGTTTGATTATTTTTTGTTTTCATTTTGGGAATATAGTTTTATGTTCATGCGAGTATAGCTTTGACAATGATAGGCTTTGATGAGCTTGTAGATTAGAGTCATATTGTAAATTATGTAAATTTTGGTCGATTGTAATTTTTTTGTTTGAAGATACAAAAATTACCGGTTACCCACTTTAGGATAATCGAAGATACAAAAAATTTATGTTTAGTTAGTGGAGTATTCATTTAATCCTATTTTATTAGTAGTAAATTACTTTGGAGTAGAACTAACCCAGTCTTGGACGAAGATAACAGATACCGTAATGAATACTCTACAGACAAGACTGGGATACAAATCAAGAAACAAAAAGCAGAAATGGATGCCCAATGAAATTCTGCTAAAAATGGACAAACGACGGAGACACAAGAACGATGCAGACCAAAACATCTATAGAAACATCCATAAATTAATAAAAACAAAAATAAGAATGGCTTAGACATGAATGCACTGAAATAGAACAACTGCAAAATAGACAGGATCATTTAAATTTGCAGAACAAGCTGAAAGAAACTACTGAATTATATAGAAGATGAAAACCAAGTTTAATAGTAGACCAGAACAACAAGATAGTCCTTGAAAGCAAAGAAAAAATTGACATCTGGGAGGAATATATCGGAGAACTTTTTCAAGACAACAGACCACCAAGAGAGACTGATTTAAGTGGTAGTTTGACTGGCCCATCAATTACAAAAGAAGAGATTGAAAAAGCTATCTATAACTTAAAATACAACAAAGCAGCTGGACCAGACAAAATCTCATCAGAAATACTCAAACTCCTAGCTGAAAGAGGTGTTGCGGCATTGCATAAAGTTTTTAACATCATCTATAATACGGGTCTCTACCCCAAACAATGGCTATGTTCTACTTTTATCCCGTTACCAAAGAAACCCAATGCAATAAGATGCGAAGATCACAGACTTATCAGTCTAATGTGTCATACATTAAAGCTTTTCTTAAAAATAATACACAAAAGAATATACAAGAAATGTGAAAGAGACGTGAGTGACTCCCCGTTTGGATTTAAACAGGGATTAGGTACAAGGGAGGCGATAGTCGCTCGAAAAATAATAATGCTATCAACAAATGTTGCTATTTGTTTTATGCCATATCTCGATAAATAATAATAGTACATTAAAAATCAATCTAATTTTAAATATTCCTAATATATTGTTGAAAGTGCAACAATTTGTTTATTGCCATGTTTAACAATAATTTGATTAAAAAAACGCCTCCCTTCACTGATAACTTTTTGACTCTCGCAGTAGATGCAACTTTAAAGTATTGCTACATCGATTTTTTGAAAAAAAACGCCCTATCTCAGCTACTAGTGGTCGGTACACATTTTTTTTTCAAAATGCGTGTCAACATCTCAGCTATCGCGTCCACTTATCGGCACTTCGATATCAACAATTGTTGAAGAGTTATTTTATTTGTTTATAAGGAAAAAACGAACCCCAATTTTGGTTATCTGTTTCAACAATTTAAGATCAACAATTCATTTCGTTCTTTTTTGTTATTGTTAGTATAAGTCTGGAACTTTCATTTGCGTAGAACGTCTAGATTGCTGAGAAAAACCAATAAACAAATTCACTGTGTAAAAAACTATTGAATATTTTTATTTAAAATTTTGAACATTTATCGTATGCAACAAGAGGCTCCATTAGTTGCAGTATAAAGCTAATAAAATATATTTTTCTATTGTTTATAGCCATTTTAGCAGGTTTTTTTGCAATACCTAACGAACAAATTATCCGAATCAGATGCGCCTTAGATTATTTTGTAGGTATTTTCAATGCGCACAACTTTTGTTTGAAACTTTTTGACCGAAAAACAATAGCTTTTCCCAGAACTCGAAAAAACTGTTTTTTTCACATCTTAAATGTTAAATAAAAAATTTTCTCCAAAAACGAAAATAATACATAAGATAGTAAATAATTACTATTATCATTCTGAAGGTCTTTACGTAGTTCGAAGCCCACTAACTATAAATTTCAAAATCACCTCATATAAGGCTAACTCCACCGGCCTATAATAATTACAAGTTAGTTCCAGAACAGAAACAAATATTTTAAACATATATTTATATTCATCTCGATACCACATTAATATTAAGATTTTATCTTTCAAAGTAACTGTCAGAGAAGTCACTCAGATTTCCAATCTTCTCGCGCATACATATTATTCTTAGGAAAGTTCATTTTTACGTTCTGGTGAGCACCCTTCTTATATCCAGAACTACCCTAACTTTTTGATAAGCGGTTGTCAATCACCATCCAGGGAATATTTCCATCTAAAGGACGAACTGGGGTAGTTTGAAATGAGCTCGCTGAGAGGGGTTATTTTAAATTTATTTTAATGGGCTTTCAGGTATAAATTTAAATAATTCAATAATAGCATAGGAAAAGTTTATTATCTTTTTTTAATTTAATATTCAGCAGTTTTTAAGGTTTAATTCGCACATTTTTATATAAAAACTGTGGTATTAGTAATGCTAGAGTATATTATATAAATATTTAAAAATAAATCGTCATTTTTTACTTTGTTTTAGTAATAACTGAAAACAGTAAAAATTTCTAAATTATAAACGAGATTTAGTTGCCATAGAAATCTTTTAATTAGCTAGTAGTATATATATATATATATATATATATATATATATATATATATATATATATATATATATATATATATATTGTCGTATTATTCAACATCTTACCGCCATCCTCCGGTCAGATTTAACTTCACATAAGAGATCCGAACATAAATAAGTACGACGACGAGTGTCTGGGAAGGTATCAGCTAGAATCCCACTGACGGGTCCTATAGTTGATACCGGGACGAAACACCCACATTTTTAAGAAAGAAATTCGTAACACATTAACCCGATTTAGACACGGCAGGTCTTTTCTAGGTTTTCCCTGCCAAACTACCCGATGACGACAATAATAGCCCGGAAAGAGAGACAAGAATGGACAAACAATATGAGAGACGAAGAAAGAAAACCGAACGTGCTTGTAATATAGGGGTATACAGGGACAAGTCTATAAGTAGTAAGCCAGACTTTCTCCTATATTACACGAAATTGCATCCCTGGTAAGGAAAGTTTCTCTGAGGAGTCACACAACACTGGCGAAACGTCGGAAAGTTGCGATACTTTCGATACTTCCGATACAGATGGTTATGATAGTGTTCAAGAGAGTGTAAATATCCCTAATGACCTTCATAATCCCAATGTTCCAACATTAATGACTCGCAGAGCAAATTCCGGCGCTGAAAAACGCCCGGCTTACCCACGGCATCAGCATGCCTGCTCTTGTTAAGTAGTAGCTCCACTTGCTCAGGAAAAAATTCCCCGCAGTTTCGTTTCTAGGCATCCAACGTTCGGCGTTCGTTCGAGATCAGGGATTATGAAATCTCAAAGAACGACGAAGTTGTCTGGGCTAAAGGGGGGAAGGGTGTCGTATTATTCAACATCTTATCACCATCCGGTCAGATTTAACTTCAAATAAGAGATCCGAACCTAAATAAGTACGACGACGGGTGTCTGGGAAGATACCAACTAGAATCCCACTGACGAGTCCTATAGTTGGTACCGGGTTACATATATATATATATATATATATATATATATATATATATATATATATATATAAAGAAAAAGCCAATTAAGCCGAGAGGTTTAAGACACCTTCGCGGAGTAAAAGGATGGTTGGCCAGAAAAGAAAACTCTTTTTTGTTAGTTTAGCTTTCGACGAATTTTATTCCCTTCCTCAGGACTTCTACAAAAGGGAAAGTAATAATTCTATTCCTATGAATATAAATAAAGATAAAGACCTACCAAAGTGAGTATGTATGAAACGCCAGGTTTTGTTCAAGAGATACAGTAATTATCAACTAATAATAAGATCACATAACATGAAAAGATTGTTTTAAGAGACAAAACTTATTTGATTAGTTCAGAAAATAATTTTTAAAAACACGTGGACGTCATTGAAACGCCATTTCAATTTAAGAATGACTTCGATTTTTGACAGTTGACGTTTTTATAGGTACAGTTTACACCATCCAAGAACAGATAATCGTTCTGGAAGCGGAGGTAACCGTTCTTGAAAAATACTATGTTATTAAGCGGAAAAGTAATGAAAAATTAAATTTATGACTAGAAACTGTAATAACAATCAAAGCCAAATGCTATTTAGATATCAAGAACGGCAACCTACACACCCAGTTGGACAAGTGTGATAATAACATATGTTATTATCACACAAATTAACAAACTACCGTAAAGTACCGTAAATGTCAACGGGTTCTTTTTAGTCTTCTTTATATTTAACATAAAAAAATTTCGGCAATTTCTCGATTAATTTAAAAAAAGTGCAGTTACTAAAATATGAATTTAGAAACTTCGCATTAAAAACTTCAGTAACTCCAGAATATGAAGATTTTTCCGTGCCATAACATTACGTTAAATAATGTTTTCTGTCAAAGTAAGCATATTGTGGTAAGTCTAACAGTGTGTTTTTCTCTAAAATTAGAAAGTTTTAGTCTTATACCATTTTTATACTTTCACATTTTCTAGTCACTGTGTAGATTTCAGGTAAAAATACTCGAAACCAATCTTATTGAATTTATATACAAAAATTTTTATAAAGAAAATATTTTTTTCGAAAAGTCAAAAATAAAAAAGTTATTTTTCTTGTTAAATGAATGTGCAGACGTGCTGTATAAAGATAATTTTTCACGATGGTATCGCATAATAGTTTTCCACACTTTACGGTTTAAAAAATAGTTTTATTGTTATCCAGGGAAATTTTGCCTCATATTTATGATAATGGCATAAACAGTTGTCTCAATGGAGAAACTGTAAAATCAACTTTGTACTATACATACGAGTTTTTGTTTTTGTAATAGCGACATTTTATGTTTACTAAGGGAGCAATAGTCTATGTTAAACCTGTAATTTTCTATTCAAAATTTTATGTCAGGGTACACTTAGAAATATACAAGATAAAGTAATTTATAACTTAGTACATATTAAATAAATTTACTGTCTTCTGTCAGACAATTTTGTATTGGGCATTTTAAAATTTTTAGAAAACGTTTAAAAAAGAGCTTACCAGAAATTTATTTGGGAAATAATTTATCAAAAGGAAGTATGACACCACTAACCCTCATAGAAATTTTGATTTAGAACTTAATTTTGGTAAAACTGAATCTATGATGTAATGTGATTAGTGGTAAAAATACTACGAATTTGTATCATTCAAAAAAGCAACTAAGAGTGCTGATGAGACCAAATCCATAGAAAGAATGTCTGTTCTCATTTGTGAGAGTGCTTTACACCATATGCAGCTTCGGAATAGTAGCTCAAGATGTTGCAACTATACTCAAGTTAAGTGGCATACAAAGCGGTCTCTGCTTGAACATCACAGGTGTATTCTAGATCTTCCCACATTACATTTAGTGATTCAGACAGAGGCAAGAATAGGACTTAATAGGCTACACCATTCATTACATTACCAATGGCACAATTGCAAATGACACGACATGCAACTTTCTGCAATAAAATAAGGGGCCCTGAATTGTCATTCAAGGTCATCATAGAGGACTTGAGGAAATGCGAAGAAAATAAATCAGAACTGTCTTTTGGTGCAATTATCTGGTTCACTGATGAATCAATGACCAAAGAAGATACTGAGGCTGGTATAAATGGATTATATCCCAGAAAGAAATTATCAGGAAAACTGATTCTGATAATCAAGCCGCTCTGAAGGCCCTCAACAAGAAAAAGGGATCATTTAGACTGGTTTAGAAATGTCATAATGAACCCACAATTCTGGCAAATGTAACAAAGTCATATTACAGTGGGTTCCAGGATACGAAGGCATACATGCAAATGAAAAAGCCGATAAGTCAGCAAAAAAAGGTTCACTGATTCAATATATTGGCACTGAATTAGGTTTTGGGGTGCCAAGAGGTAAGGTATGACAAGTTTTTAAATAATGGAGCACAAAAGAGCATAAAAATCACCAAATGACAAGAGAGGCAGTGACCACAACAAGGTTTTTGTAGGAAGTCTTGAACCAAAATTACCCAAAAACTACTACAAACGAGTAGAAACCTATCAAGGATAATCACAGATGTTATGATGGGAATCATGGCCATCAAAGTTCACCTTCACAAAATGAATCTTCACAACGAGGAACTTAATTGTAGGAGAAGGTAAAGCACATAATATGTTATTGCGAGTCATAAGAAAAACAGCAAACCTTCGGATCAACAAATTGGGAACCGGATGAGTTCTATACAAATTAGCACGCCAAGCCATGCTAACAGAGCAGGTTTAAGTAATCATCTAGAGTGAGCACAATAGGCTATTCTTTAGTCGCAGTACATTCTGTTTAGGGTGGATTCATAAGATGTTTGAGTGCCTAAAGAGGCAGGCAAGTGAACCATAAAAGGATGTAGTTGGGAAATCTTAAATTCATTTAGTTCTCAAACAACTGAAAAGACTTTTTACTATAAGGACGGGCTGTGTTCTAACAGAGTTAAAGCACAATCTCAGGTGCGCGAATCCTTTAAGCAACGTATAACGTCTAATACAAGCGGCGCCATCTCCTGGCCTTTCATGCAAACTGAATACATAAACTTGTAGCGGCCTGTATACCAACAGTGGGTACAATATACAGGCAGTTGGGTGTATAAATAGTATAAAGTTTTTTCTGTCAGTCAAGAACTAAAATACTTTCTCTAATATGATACTAACTCCAATGACCCTAGGGAAATATTTGAGGATACTTTCATAAACTTTTCATTATCATTTTTCGACAACCTGTATAATAGAAAATATATTCCAATATAAAAGATATTTTAATAAAGCTAAGAGACATCTTGTATATCACGTCATATTGTAAATAATTACGTCTTTCCCGTTAATTTTTCATTCTCTATTCAAAAGTTAACCGGAAGTAACCACAAAATGGGTAATCCAAGTTAATTTAAGAGTTAACAATTTTGAATAGAAAAATATGTAATATGGCACAATATTTGTAGTAATATATAAAAAATTAGATATCGGGCATACCACGCTTCGTTGGGCCATCATACAGACAAATATTTTCACAATACAGGGTTATTATCCGGGAAATTTATCCATCCATTGTGGGAAAACTATAAATGGGAAGAATCTGAAAATTTGACAGTGTAGTAACGTGCATGGGGGACAGCCGGCTAAAACATTTTCAAGATGGCGGCACTTCCAGTTATACCGGAAGTAGATGTCAATTTGCTTATTTTAAATGAAACATTCTATATATTATTGCATTTTTGATTTCTACGTAAAATTCTAGACATATTTCATGTACAATGTTCTATACTTAAGTCTTATCCTTTTGGAATTTTTATGTCAAAAATGACGTGTGCGAATTAAAACTTAAGTATAAATCTTTCCTATAAGGAAGTCTTTATTAATTCATTTGGGTTAATTTTCTTATAGACGAAGATCGACTTTAGTAGCATTTTTATGATATTTTGAAAATTATTAATACATAATAGTAAAAAAAAAATAATAAAAACTATGTTTAAAAAATCTTCAAAAATCAATTTTTTCAAATAGAAAAAACCTATTTTTATAATTTTATCATATTAAGCAATAAAATAAGGGTAATTTTGTCTAAGGTTGTCTATTTCAAAAATTTGTAGTTTTCAAAATATTGAGAACTCAACATTTTTCTATCGTAAAAATGCTATACGGCTTTTAAGTTTTGTTATTAGTTGGCCATGAATGTCACTATTTCTTGCCATTTAACATTCATTAATTATAATCATGCAGGGGCAATTAAATTACACGCACGAATATTATTTAAATTTATTTATTACTTATAAAGAGAGTTATTTCAAGAAGAAAACGAAACCAACACTACCAACTGTTAAGAAGATTATAAAAAAACTTCAAGCTAAAAGAAATAGAAATAAACCAGCTGTTGATAAAATTAAGTTACAAAAATTATTTGAGTAAATGTTCAAATTGACGCCCTTGAACTTCCAAACATTTTAAGCACCTAAGCAGGAACTCTTCATGGATGGCTATTCTGACTGACTGAGGATTGAGTTCTTCAAATGCTATTCTGACGCGCTGCATGCAATCTTCCATAGTGGTTAATGCGGTATTGCATACTTTATTTTTGATTGTTCCCCAAATAAAAAAATCAAGTACTGTTAGGTCAGGTGAGCGAGGTGGCCATTGATCATAAAACAAGTTTTCCAGATGATTGTTAACTAAATGACTATTATGTGGAGGCGTCCCATCATGTTGATAAAATAGATTTCTATGATCAGCCAGCGGCAAGTTATCTCAATAATTCACATCCAAATTTCTCAAGATGTCGAAGTAGTGCTCACCTATAAGTTAGAAAACGTATTTTGTATCTAGAATTATTCAAAAATGGCTAACTTACCATTCAGATTATCTTGGTAGAATTCTAGGGCGACGAGCCGTCATTTCTTATAGCACAATACAAGTTAAACTGCCAAGGCACTGTAAAATTTAATTCTCTAAATGGATGTACGTTTGAGTCGCTCCAATCGTGGGAATTGCGTCAATTAAACAATCCATTTTTTGTGAATTTGGTTTCGTCCGACTAAATAATATTATCCAAAAAACCAGTATTTTTTTGTGACCGAAGTAAAATATATTGACAGAACTCTACTCTTCAAGGCAAATCGATGCCTTTTAAATATTGTACTATGGAATATACATAGGGATGAAAATTGTGTTTCCATAAAATCCTTTAAACTGATGTTTGAGATAATCCAGACTCTAATGCTACTTGCCTTGTAGATATTGTCGAATATGCGACGAAATGTCCTAAAATTGTAGTTTCAATATTTTCATTATTAACAACTATTTTATTTCTATTTCTTTTTGCTTTTATGGATCCAAAGTTCTTGAAGTTTTCTATAATCCTTTTAACAGTTGGTGGTGTTGGTTTCTGTTTCTGCGGATATCGGATCGCGAATATATCGCATATTCTTGAAATAACTCTATCACACTCCCCATAAATAATAAATAAATTTAAATAATCTTCTTGCGTGTAATTTAATTGCCCCGGCATGATTATTATTAATGAATGTCAAATGACAAGAAAAAGTGACAATTCTGTAGGGTTCGATTGTATTATTTTCGCCGCGCCTTTCCATCATGGCTTTGCCAATATTTTGAAAACTACAAATTTTTGGAATAGACAACCTTATACAAAGTTACACTTATTTTTAATGCTTAATATGATAAAATTATAAAAATAAGTGCTTTCCATTTAAAAAAATTGACTTTTGACGGTTTTTTAAATATAATTTTTATTCTTCTTTTTTGACCATTCTGTGCTAATAATTTTCAAAATATCATAAAAAGACTACTAAAGTCGATCTTTGTCTACAAGAAAACTAACTTAAATTTAATAATAAAGACTTTCTTATAAGAAAAATTTATAGTTAAGTTTTAGTTCGAAGGAGTCATTTTTGATATAAAAATTTAAATATGTCCAGAACGGTTAGACTTAAGATTATACATGAAATATTTCTAGAATTTTATGCAAAAATCAAAAATGCAATAATATATCGGGTGTTCCATTTAAAATAAGCAAGTTGACATCTACTTCCGGTATAACCAGAAGTGCTGCCATCTTGAAAATATTTTAGCCAGCTGTCCCTCATACACGTTACTACACTGTCAAATTTTCACATTCTTCCTAATTATAGTTCTCTAACAATCGATGGATAAATTTCCCGGAGAATCACACTGTATATCTTTCTACATATTCTATAATTTTCGTGTTAACCCTTTTTGGTATCTCTGATATTTAAGGCGATATTAAAAAGAAACATCTTAATTTATCCGTCATTTTATTTTATTATTCTTTTGTAATTATTTTCAAAAAAATGTCAGCAATTCCATTTGTTTTGTTTATTTAACGTCAGTTCGTGTGTGTTTGATAATTCGTATACTAGCTTTTGTGTATCTATATAATTTTATTTTTTTATGTTAGCATTATAATATATTGTCTTTTTTTATTTTAGGATAATAAAATTCTTCCAATAAAATGCAAAACATAAATAAGTTTTTAATATAAATACATTAAATTCTAAGTATGGCATGCTCTCGTGGTGATATTATTTAAGATAAAATTTAATAATAATAATAATAATAAAGGTTTGCAAGATAAACTCTGGCTTATAAGAAAAACTTACATATAGGTATATGTTTATATACAAAAAATAAAAGTTAAAGGAAAATAAGTTAAAGAAATAACCAAAATTACCAAAACCAAAGAGGCGAAAAGAGGAGATTGAAAACTAATATAGATAAATAATACTACTCAAATCAAAATCGTGTAGCAGAAATAATGTCATAGATAAGGTTTTTCTCGTTTTAATTCGTGTATCCACAATGGGAATGTGAAAATTGTGACATAGATAAATTTAAAAAGTACTTCTTTCTGAATAATCGTATGACATTACCTTAGGAAGTAAAACAAAAACTATCAAAAAGATATACTATACATAAATTTTTACCAAGCGCACGTTGAAAAGTTATTGTGATTAAATAGTTATTTATTAGGTCAAAAATTCTGTAGTAATAAAAATACTCAAAAGAGTATATTGTCTTAATATTGTTGTTGCGAAGCGAGTCACAACCAATGATTTTATATGTTCTGTTACTGGAAGTGTGGGAATTATTTAATTTAATTTATTTTTTATATTCACATAAAGGTAACACCTTATATAATTTTTTTAGAAAGTATGTGGCTCTAGGTACAGCGTTTTCATTAAAAATTATACATGATTAAACTCTCAACCAATCTTCTCCAATAGTTTAAAGATATGTATGTTATTGCCTAACAGAGACAGATTCAAGGTATTCAGTTTGTCAAAGATATCGCGCAAATATGGCAGTTTTAGTAAAAAGTCTGGTTTGACAAAATATCTGGAATTTGCATGACCTTCCTCTTCCAGAAAAGTGTGAATTTCTTGATGTAACTCGAATGCACGGGATAATACATTTCCATGTGAAAGACATCCTGAACGGCAGTAATATAGCGGGGTTGTGTGTTCAGCTCCCATGTTCATGCAAAGTTTTTTGAATAGTCTAACTTTCAGCTGCCTAGTTTTTACGTAATTTACTACATCTATTTGAAAATCATAGTTCTTGGGTTTAGACCGTGTCGAATTGGATTTATTATTCGACGTTTCGCCTATGATTGCACGAGGTATCTTTAGGGATCTTTACTCCACGAGATTAGAAGACTGAATGGGTATCGAGGAGCAACAGCCCGGTATTTATACTTGATTGTAACCCGCATCTTTATTAATATTATTTGGATATGTACAAATTTCGATTGATTCTCTAATTTTACGTTTAAAGAAACCAGACAGTGATACTAGCACCTTAGTTTCTTCTACATTAAAAGTGTGACCAGCGCAATGCTGGTGTTCAACTACCGCAGATTGCATAATCTGTCTCTTTTTTATACATCTTTCATGTTCCTTAAGCTTAGTGGATATAGACCGTCCTGTTTTCCTGTTCCACCTACATACACTTTACCAGAAGAGCAAGGTATCTTGTAAACGCCTTCTGTTTAAAATGGAATTGCGTCCTTTGGAGACTTAAAACATTGTCCAACTTTCTTATATGTGTTAAAAATTGTCCAAATATTTGATTATCGGAGCAATGTGGCAATCTTGTCGGTGGTTCCTTGTATGTAAGATAAGACAACACTGTCCATAGGAGGTATATTTATGACATTTTGTTGAGAAGTTGGGTTTTCATATTTATTAATAGAACGTCTTGAATCTTCAGCACAATATCCGTTGCCTCTCAGAGCATTAGTCAGTTTTTTTTGTCTCTGATTTCAGTGATTGTTTGTCACATATTGAAAGTGCCCTATGTACCAAAGAGTTTATGATGGATTGTTTTTGAGAAGAATGATCGTGTGACGTTGTATTGATATATCGATTTGTATGTGCTGGTTTTCTGTGCACAGAATGTCCTTAATTTGCCATTCTCTTTCCTTTGTACTAGTACATCAAGAAAGGGAAGGGCACCATTTGATTCAGTTTCCATAGTAAATGTTAGGCTAGAGTGTTGTTGATTTAGATCGGATCATCTACATATCTGCACTAAAATGTAGGTTTAGGAGAAGCAGAAGACAATGCGTTTTCTTCGAAAGCTTCCATGAAGATGTTAGCTACCACAGGTGATAGTGGAGATGCCATAGCCGTTCTCGAAGTCTGCTCATAGAAGGTTTCATGAAAAGTAAAATAAGTGGAAATGAAAGATGCTTTAATTCGTTCTAGTAGGGTGGAGTCCATGTTGTTTCGTAATATGTCTGATATTATAGAAAATGAAACTTGTCAAGAATTTCAAACAAGTCTTGAACCTTTCGCTTTCAGTGATACTTTTGCAGAAAATAAGGTATTCAAGAATAATATTACCATCCCGTTAGTGGTGTTAGATAAAGATACATTTGTAATTAGTTTTTTCGCCGATTCTACTATCATAATATTAACCATGTCGAGAGCAGCAAGTAAAATAGGTTCTTCTGCAATGGTGTGAGATTTTTTGGACTTTGCCATCCTATATGCTACCTTGAAAAATGCTAGCAATATGTTGCTAGGTATTGAAGATTATCAATACCTAGCAACATACCTACCGTCTTTTTGTTTTTGTAAATTTTGCAACTTCCAATTAAAAAGTTCGCGCGATTTTTCAACCATGGAGGGTGAATGATCTCGAGATGTAGCTTTAGCTTACTTGGGAGCATACTCATGGGGCTAGAGTTTTCAAACAGAGCACATATTGCGGTCTTTCTTCATTATTTACTTCTATTGAAGAAAAGCCAAAATCCAAATAGTGTTTGCGATATTTCGGCCTTTGTGCTCCGCCGCCACTTGTCGAGGTTTCACCAATCTGATTGGAACTATCGACTTGCTGATTTAATATAAATCTTTTTACGAAAACACAAAGCGGTACAATTAAAACAAATCCACCGACCTGATCACGTCATAAGTTTATATACATAATGTATCCATTACAATGTAACGGTATCTGTTCTGCATTTGAAAATCACAACACTCTGTATCACTAATTTCAGTACTAAGAACACTTTATTATTACTTCTATTTATCTTAACAATTCAACTGCTTACGCCTACAATAAATAAACTAACTTGACAGTGCGGCCTACTGACCTACGGTGCCAATGAGCGCTAACGAAAATTCCCGTCAGCGGCCGAATGCGGGCTTCTGGTATATACTCTGCTCTCTTTCGCGCCTGGCCAGCAGCGAATTTGGCGTTGCCAAACCTAACCCGAACTCCGTGTTACAGGGAACTAGTCTCCGCCGACGTTACCTATGCAACGAACGATCTATGAAGTGCACGCGATTTGAATTGTTTATTTTGTACCGGCGAATATAAGTAAATTTAGATTCCGTAAAAGAGAAAACAGGAGCGCCTTGCGGCGCCACTAATTATCTTTTACGGCGCCCTAGGGTGTCGCGGCGCACACTTGGGGAACTCCAGGTATAGGGTATATTCTGCGAAAAATATCTAAAATTAATTGCATTTCAAAAAAATAAGCGGTGTTCTATATAAAGGGCTGTTCCGCTTCTTTATTACAACTCTATATCCAATATATCAGCGATAATAATTGTTAACAAGGCTTCGGTAAGATAAAAGTAATAAATAGAATATTTTTCGTGGTTGGTTATCTAAACTGATTTATGTACGTATATCTTCTTGATCGTAGTTTTTATATACTAATAAAAAGTAATTAAAAAAAAATTCTCAAGTGATAAACTGAAATCAAATAATAATATATTTTAAATTTTTGTGTAATTTCTCTAACTACGTCGATGCTTACCGGTACCATCCCCGTTATTATAAAACCGGTTAAATGAGCCTGTTTTTGCGCTTTTTTCTGTGTCAAAATCTGTAAAATAAATTTTTCGTGTTGATAACTTTTGATCAAAATCAAACTTTTATATCATATTGCTCTATGAACCTTTACAAATTCAAATTTCTTGTATGGTATATGCAGACTTTCAGAATAAATTTAAAAATTAATATGTTAAAACAAATAAATTAAAACAGCCCTAGCTAATCGGCCCACAAACCTACAATTAACAAATTAAGGTGAATATAGGTAAAAAATAGAAAATAATTTTCAAGTATTTATAATTATTATTAGTATTATGGAAAACTGAATTAGAATAAACATATTTGGTCAAAAATATCGTCATTTTTTAGTTTATAAACCGATTGCATATAGCCATTTTAACAAAAAAATATTCTCCTATGACAGAAAGTTAGAATAATTAAATTGTAGCGACAATAAAAACAAATAGTATCATTACTTACCACCGCGGTTCTCACTATCCGCTGGCTTGACTTGGATAGGGCGGTTCATCTGAAAATAAAAGAGAAAATAAATTTTCAGAAAAAATGTAAATACAAAGTTTAATTTTATCTTAAGTTTTCACAATGTGTTGCTATATGACATACACGGGTTTGTGAAAATTATATTGAAATTTTTTTTCCCGGACTTTAAGTCAAACTTGTAATCAACCATCTTGACAATTATCTTCAGAATTACAAAAGTTTTTTATATGAAAAAATTATCTTATATACAGGAATGTAATAAATAAATAGATCAGTCTTTATACAGAATATCGCTCATTTGATCAAAAATTTCTTGATATATAGGGTGAATAGTAGATCGTCCAATTTGGTCCATTTGGACCAAAGTTAGACACATTTTTATCAAAAAATATGTTTTTTTTTGAAAGGCGTATGTTTAGAAAACTAAACAAAATAGAAAAAAAGTGTAAATAGAAAAAAGACGTATTTTTATGCAAAGAACATAGATAAGTAGTTAAAAAATCGGAGAAAACAAGTTTTTTCCTATTTTTTATGACACAAAAAATTTCAAAATTGTAAAATTAAATTAATGGAAAACATGACAAGATATTTTGTTGAAGAAAAATAAATTACAGAAAAGTCGAATATAAGTAGACGTACTGTTGATGACAACGTTAGAAAATATATTAAGGAAACTAGTTCTATTAATCGTAGACGTAATGAAGAATATCTGAAGAAAACAACTCTGAAAGAAGACAAATATATTGTTCACACTGCTCTACATAACAGACGTTTCATTGTTTCTGATATAACTATGCAAATTGTATAAAAATTTGAAAATTATAATTAATATATTATAAATTGAAACTATAAGTACGTCGAAAACTTCATGAAAATGGAATTTTTGGACGACTTGCTACTAAAAAACCATTGATAAGACTCGTAAATATAAAAAAGGATTAAAATGGGCAAGATAACAAAAGAATTCAAGCAATGCTCAGTAGAAAAAGGTGCATTTAGCGACGAATCGAAGTTTGTAGTTTTTGGATCGAAAAAAAAAGTGTATGTGCTTAGAAAAGTGTATGTGCTTAGAAAACTAAAGGAAAAGTTTTTGAAAGATTCTTTGGTTCCTAGTGTCAGACATGTAGGTAAATCAGTAATGGCGTGGAGTTGTTTAGCCGGATCTCGTGTTGGTAGCCGTGTAAAAGTAGAACGAATTTTGAAAAAGAAAGGCTATAAAAACTTCTACACAAGAACGTATTGCCATCTGGTACTCGTCTAGTAGGTATTCCTTTTACTTCCCAACATGATAACGACCCCAAACACACTGTAAATATCTGTAGAAGTTACTTGGAAAGTCTTGAAAAAAAGAAGAAATTTTAAATCATCGCGTGGCCATTACAGAGCCCAGATTTAAACCCGATAGAGTTATTATAGGATGAATTAAACAGCTGTTCAAAAGCAACGTTTATCATCGGTTTCTTACTTATGGGAAATCTTCCAAGACCAGTGGAAAAAAATCAAGGCAGATACACTCAACAAATTAATCTTGCGAATGCGTAGAATCTGCCAGGCTGTAATTAAAAGCAAGGGCAACCACCTTAGTGAGAAAAATGTTGAGACATAACCATCACATTATCTAACAAATTGATATTTACTTTTTTCGTTAGAATTGTTTATTAAAATTCTTTATTTGTAATATTTATTGGTTTAAATTTTGAATTCTATGCATATTGATATTTATGAACTGATCGCTAATTAGTTAGTAATGACTGATATTTATTTTTGTTCTCATTAAGAGGTTTAGTATCTAGTAAATTTAAATATGAATTAAAATTGTCCCTTTGTTAAATAAAAGTGTTTTTCTTTAACTTGAACAAAATATCGTGTAATTTTTTTCATTAATTTTAAGATTTTGAAATTTTTTAAAAATAAATATTTATGTTCTTTGCACAAAAACACGTCTTCTTTCTATTTTTTTTTTTCTATTGTGTTTAGTTTTTAAACATACGCGTTTAAAAAAACATATTTTCTTATAAAAATGTGTCTAACTTTGGTCCAAATGGACCAAATTGGACGATCCACCCGTTCATTTTAAAGGTGAAGCAACACTCTTTCAAACTATCTTGGTTTTTGTATTCTGCAATATTTGCACTTGAAATTATAACAGTACAAATATCATCAAATTTTTTTCAATTTTTTATGATATTGTTTAATATCTATGTTTATGAGTTTTGGAGATAAATGTAATGGTTTTTTGAAGATTTATAACTGCGACCATTTCTTTTGAAGTTACAAAACCTTTTGTGTTTTCAGATTCTCATCTAGATATGGCAAAACATGTGCATATTTCAATGATAACGACAAAAAATCACTTGATTTGATTTACCGTGAAGGTAAACATTTAAAAGCATATTCAAAATCACGCAATAAAATAAATTTTATTATAAACGATGCGAGCAGTCACTAAAATGTAAAATAAAGCAGTGTTACGTCGTACATAAATCCGGGATTATGTAATGTATATGTTCTGTATTCATGGGGTCGGATGCGTCATCAACTTGAATAATTAATATAACCGCTTA
Source organism: Diaprepes abbreviatus (assembly GCA_034092305.1). Lineage (NCBI taxonomy): Eukaryota > Metazoa > Arthropoda > Insecta > Coleoptera > Curculionidae > Diaprepes > Diaprepes abbreviatus. The sequence continues at coordinate 6,178,323 of JASJET010000093.1, read as the reverse complement.
ATTTTTAAAAGCGGTGTTAATGTGCGTGGCAGATAATCAAAAGTGACCGACATTTAAGGCGTTAATAAAATATGAAGCTTTTAACGAATTCTAAAATTAACAATTATATCTTTTAACCCTATAAAGGGACGCCTTTTAATTGGAAATTTTAAAAGAGTATTTAAAATATAATTTGGGAAGGGGTCTTATTTTTTATTGCTTTTACAGTTTAACCAGTTATAAATCTGTCACATCTTCGCCTTTTCGACTGAAAAAGTATGGTACAGTGATATTTTTAATAAATTAAAAAAAGAGACTATTGTACACATGTATTTTTTTATATGAATTACAGTTACTTCGGAACGGTTCCATAAATTTATTGTTAATTGGAGATTTCTACATCACGTGCCATAATTTTTGGGTTGGCACCGTATCATATGCTTTTGTGAGGTCAACAAAAAGCAAATGAACCTCTCTATTTCTTGCCACCTTCTTTTCATTAAGTTGATCAAAATATGGGAATTAAAATCACACATTGTGCACTATAGTGGTAAGACCCATGATAACCTATGCTTTGGTTGCATTGTGGGCAAAAATCCCTTTAATATGGGATATTTTGTAACTCTTCAAACGCCAAGCCCTGGCCTGTCTGTGCATCACGGACACCATGAGAAGAAGAATTACAGTTACTTCGGAACGGTTCCATAAATTTAGACTAAATTTTTTTGCATCATGTTTAGAAAATTGCTGAGGTGGTCCCATATAATTTAGGTCGAAACTGATTCAGTAAAATCCAAACTTTCCTAATTGCTTAACATAAAATAGGACAAGATAAGAAATTTACGAATTTAAAATCTTTTTACAAGAATAATATTTTGCTAATCATTTAAAAATTGTTATTGAAGGATTTTTGATAGATGGATTCTTCTTTTAGCACTCCATCACCACTTCACCATAGGGGTCCCCATCCGCTATCTATAGTGCAGAACTAGTACATCAAGGAGCACATTAGAATCAATTCTGGAAAAACCATGCTTATACCCATCACTAAAAGAAGGAAGTTTGACAAATTAAAACTACAAACTCTCTTTAATACACAAGAGTCAGGAGGTTAAGTACTTAGGTGTAAACGTATATATATATATATATATATATATATATATATATATATATATATATATATATAAGAAGAAGAAGATATCCGGTTTCATAGCGTTCTACGCCTTCCGGTTCCCAGTCTCCATTGTTTTCGGTCTTCCCAATCCCCTGGAAGTAAGTTTCTTTCGGACATGGCTCGGTTAATGCCCTTAATCCAGGTAACTTTTGGTCTTCTTCTTTTTATTTTTCGATTTGGTGTCCATTTTAGGATTTGCTTTGGTAGACATTCGTCCGTCATTCTCTCCACATGTCCATACTATATCAGCTGACGTTGTTCGATTTCATCGAGAATAGTTTTCTTTATGCCCATAATCTCTCTAATTCTCTCGTTGGTTATCCGTTCGATCCTTGACTTTCCGGCAGATCTCCGCCAAAAGTCCATTTCAAAATCCAACAGTTTACGTTCTAAAGTTTTATTTATCTGCCATGTTTTACATCCGTACAATACAACGCTTTTAAATATTGCATTGTATAAAAGATGTTTTCTTTCCTTGGAGATGTTTGTTGACCATAATAGTGAGTTTAAGCATCCGATAGCTTTTTCCCTTTAGTTATTCGCTTCAATATTTCTTCTTCAGTTCGTCCACTTTGACTGATCTTTGTTTCAAGGTAGGTATAATCAGAACAAGATTTTACTATGATATTGTCATCCACTTCCAAATCTGTTTCTTCTGCACCGATACACATATATTTAGTTTTACTGCAGTTGACCGTTAATCCCCACTCTGCGTATTCTTTAAATAGTTTCCTCGTCATAAATTCGAGGTCTTCTTTATCTTAGGTCACTACCACTTGGTCATCTGCAAAATGAAGCGTATATAAATGGGTGTCATTATTTAATTCTATTCCCATTCTACAGCATGATTTTCTCTAATTCTTTAAAGCTTCATTGAGGTAGATTTTAAAGAGAGTTGGTGATAGACAACATCCCTGGCGAAGGCCTTTGGTCACATGAAAGCTTTCTGATAAGTTATTGCCAATCTTAATTCTGGAGAATGCTTGGTTGTATAGCTGTTTGATGGCTTGGATCGCTGTATTGTTAATTGGAGATTTCTCCATGACGTGCCATAATTTTTGGGTTGGCACCGTATCATATGCTTTTGTGAGGTTAACAAAAAGCAAATGAACCTCTCTATTTCTTGCCACCTTCTTTTCATTAAGTTGATCAAAATATGGGGATTAAAGTCACACATTGTGTACTATAGTGGTAAGACCCATGATAACCTATGCTTCGATTGTATTGTGGGCAAAAATCCCTTTAATATGGGAGATTTTGGAGCTCTTCAAACGCCAAGGCCTGGCCTGTCTGTGCATCACGGACACCATGAAAAGCACTCTCACAGCAGTCATGCAAACCCTACTAAACCTAGTAGTAGTGGCTACTGGGGGGAACTAAGCAAAGTCTGGTGAATTGGATATGCTCTCAGATACACCAGCATTAAAGCCATGGTGATGAACTCATTTTTTGAGATGAACTGTGATATCATGTCCAAAGCCTTTAACTTTGACAGGCCATATACGATTTACACTCACTAGAATGTAGGATCGGATCGATAACAAATTCAGCCAGCCAAATTTAATGTATGATTAAATTAGAATTAATGGAATAAATTAACTTTGATTAATGTAAATTATTAAATTTAATGTATTACATTAAACGCATTTAATAGACGTTTATGCTTTTGCTTCCAGGACATTTATTTTAGATTTAATGTTTTTCCTTTTTACAGTGTAGGCAATATACAACTATCCATTTTTTTTCTTCTTAGATTGATAGGAACAGATATGTTTTTAGGATTTATAACAAATTTCCTGTTGCTGCTAAGGCTAAGCGAACAAACATGCTAATTGCTTCTCCTTGGCACTCCTTATCACTTTTATGTTATAATCTAAATATACGGATTCTTCAATTTTCTCTATAACATCATTTTCCACAAATAAAATTACATTAGCTGAAGTCATGATCTTGGTTTTTCTCATATTCATTGTTACTCTGATTTTTGCACATTCTGATCAGAGTTCTTGATGCACAGTTTGTAGTTTATCGATGTTCTGACTGATAAACATGATATTATCAAATCAAATAGAAGATGATTTAGATAACGACCATCGATTCTAGTTCTTTTTTTCGCCCTAATTCAGCGATTTAAAGATGTGTTCCAGTGCAAGAGCGAACATTATTAGAGATATTATGTCCTCTTGTTTAACCCACTTTTGGTTGATATTTTATGTCTGTAATATTTATGAGTTGTGTTTAGAAATATTCTCAAGAAGGTGCCTAAATCTTGAGTTGACTCTGGCATTGTTCATGGCACTAAAAACTGCCCACAGTTCCACTGAGTCGAACGTTTCATTATAGTTAATGAAAGCGAGATGAAACAGATAGTTTGAATGTGCTCGACTGAAGAATATCATTTCCAAAATCTAGAATAGTCCGGTGGTTATTCAATCTATTTATTATAATTTTCGTCAATATCTTTTAGAAATGGATACCTTTTCCTCTTTCTATCGTCTCCCCAACACCGCCAGTTGCATTGTCTCTTGCAAATAGCTATTTTAGGCAAGTTCATATCTACCACCTCAGTTTCTTCCCTTAACCCAGTATTTCTCTTGTTGTCTCTTATTGTTAATATAACTGATAGAATTGGTCATTCCATTGCTGTTTGTACTTTTATTAGTTTATCTATGTTTTGTGAAAGTCCAGACCTGGGCCCTCTATGTCATAGCTGGAAGTTTACACTGCTTGAAGACCATCGTTATGAGGTATTATTGTTTTTTTTTATTGCCGAGTATGTACCGCAGTTTACCGAGGGCAGTCCAACCCAAGCGTACTCTTCTTTTCACTTCCCTATCCTGAATCTCCTTGTTCCTGCATTATATGTTGGATAAAAGACTTGAAGAATGGACTAAAAAAGTTCTAAAGGGCAAACTATAGAAGAAATAAAGAAGTTAGAATGGCTTGGAAAACCACAAGTTTTCCACAATTTTGGAATAATAAAAATAGCAATGGGAACATCAATAAAATTAAAAACTTGTAGAATATATCTTAAAATCTATAAACTAAATTGCAATAACCAAAATAAATAATAAAATGGTTTATTGCACATTTTTCTCATCTCTGAACTTAATATGGCGATAAAATTTATTCCAGTCCAACTTTTACCAACCTAAAATTTCTTAAAAAAGTAATAAAAAACTGGGTTAATCTTAATTTTGGTAAACACACACATAAAATATTTATTAAACGCCAACAACAAAACCCTCATTTAGAGCAAATGCTGTCTTTTGATCATATCTACTAATCATATATAGAAAAATTTTCTTTTTGATGCGTTTTTAACACGAACAAGTGTGATTTTTCAAACATTTTACGAGGCGCGTTTCCTGTTATTTCACTAATTAAAAATATCATTATTTTCCATCGCTATAACTCTTCAATTAGATATACAACTTAGCTGTATTAAAAAATATATATATTTGTTTGTCAAAATTATGATAATTTTCTCCTTCATTATAGTTTATTATCTATATGCTCTTCGAGCCGAAAACTTAATATTTTCATAGAAATAAAAGGGCGTGGTAAGAGGCCTTTCCACCTATACACTTAACGGTATGATCTGAAGGATCTAGATTTACCTTAAGTTCTAGATTTGTGTCTTTGACACACAAGCAACACATTCTTTATTTATTATTGCCTATGAAGCTGAAGATATTGAAGTACGAGATTTTTTATCAAATTTTCCATTTTTATTTTCACTTAAATTTTTCACTGTAAAAACTGGGTCGCTCTTGAAATACAGGATTGGTTCCAAAAAATCAGAGATTGGTATGACTAGTATACGACGAAAAGAAGTCTTACCAACATTACGTAAATTAATATGAAATTGTTTATAATGATAATAAACTATCAAAATAATATAAAAACAACATGGACTTTATTTAAAAATGGTCAAAATTCTGGTAAGCCCGACACGAAGACAAATTTATTGACGGTGATTTAATTACGAGTCCAAAAACCATTGCTGGGTTATATGGTGATGTCATTAACAATTGTTTTCTTTATCTTCTAATAGATTTCCTGGTCTACTAAAGAGGCTAAAATTGTTCCTTTACATAAAAAGGGTGACAGAACAGATTCCAATAATTATAGTCAAGTTTCACTGTTATCATTACTCTTCAAAGTGATTGAACGTGCTATTTATATTAGATTGTTGAATTATTTTCATAGGGAAAAAGTGTTTGCTCCGAATCAATATCGTTAGAAAGTCCACACAGAACCATATTTTTAAGTCTTTAAATTTGGAGGAGCGTGATGGTAGTAGGCAGATAAGTGGCATATATTTAGACGTATCGGAGGCATTTGATTTGATTAATCGCATTTTGTTATTTTAGAAATTAAATATATATGGAGTTAGGAGTATTGCAAATCGTCCGATTTGTTCATATCTGTGTGGCAAAACTCAACGAGTAAGTATAACATCTTACGTCTCGGGAAGTGTGGGAGTTTTTTATTCAGAGTCCCTCCCTGTGTTTACAGGCATACCTCAGGGGTCAATCCTAGGGCCAAAATTGTTTTGGATTTTCGGAAATGAACTAGAAGAATCGCAGGGTTCCGATTGTGTTTTTCAGTTGGCAGGTGACACTTGGTGCATTGTTGCAGAAGCTGATATTTCGAGTACCTCAAAAAAATCCAGTGAAACTGTAGCAAGGATGAATAGTTGGTACGTGAATAATTATGTAACCTTAAATATTGTAAAAACTTATTTCATATCCTTGAAAAATCAGAATCAACCATTATATGTTTCTTTGAAAGGCACAACAATCCCCCAAGTAGATATAACAAGATTTTTAGGCGTAACACTGGACTCGTCTTTATCATGGAGGGAACAGATTGATAGTGTGGTAAAAAAATAAATAAAGCATGTTATGTATCTTCGTAACTAGGTAGGTTTAGAAAGTCGTAAAGTTCATTATTTTGCCCATTTTCAGCTGGCAATTCAGTATAGCATAATGTTTTGGTTTGGCATCACAAAAATGCATAATAATGCTGGGCATCTCCAGTAGAAAACCTTGTAGACCACATGTTAAATCCATGCAAATTTTAACAGTTTCTTTTTTTATATATTTTGACTATTTGTTGATTTGCGAGGAGAAATGCACAGGTGTTTCCTAGAAACGGGAATTTTTATAATAACATGACCACAAGGGGCCATAGCAGCCTCAGCATTTCGCAGCATCGAACCCGGATATAAGAGAGGAGTATTTTTTTTAACTATTACAATTTCACTGAACTCAGTACGCTATTACAACATCAGAAAAATGATAATCTATTACAGTTGTAAAAGATGACTATTTCAGTAATTTCTTGATCTTCATTGCTGTTGGAAGATTGAAATATTAACCAACTTAAAGGTATCTATGATCTATGTAAAATAATTCAGTAATAATTATAAAAAAAATTTATAAATGACAATAAAGTATTTTCATTATCTTCAGTGTAGAGGTCTAGAATCTATTGAGGAATTTTGGGCTATTGTATTCGGTTTGAAATACTTGCTAAGGGCCTTTATGATACCCAATTTAAAGTTCTTTGGTCAGCCTTTTTGCTTTTCCACACTCGTTTGTTGTTTTCTTTGTATTTTTAAACAAAATATTATAAATCATGATTTTTACTTTTAATTTGCTTGTCAATATTTTTGTTCATCTAAACTATTAGTAACATCGAGGGAAAGAGAAACACATCAAAAGGATTTAAAGTTATTAGTTTTATAAACCTACTTGAATTATATTCGCCAAAAAAGAATTAAGAACTTATAAAAATCATATCTCCAAAACATAAATTTTTACTTCAATAAAAAAATGTGTGAACTTGATAAATCTTTATTAAAACTGAACTCAATGTTGGCCTCTAAAATTAATTTTAGAACAAACCCTAAATAAATCAAAATTCCTTTAACCCTAATCCTGAGACAGCCTGTTTCTGCTTTAAGAAGTAGTTATTTAATTACTCGTACAAATTTTGGAAAACTTTGGACAAATTTATTTCAATATTCAATAAGAAAAGTTTTGCAAACTTTTAACTTCTTAATGAACAAGTTTTTTAGCTAGTTTTGAGGTTAAGTCTTCAAGCTTAGTAAGTTTGAGTTTGATAATAATTAATTCCCCAAAATTTTCGAACGAGGCAATGCTTTCTAGTTAGTTAAAGAATCAGCGATGTTGAGTTTAATTAAAACTATGGCTTTTTGTGTTTTAGTTTTAGATGCAAATTTTCAGCACTTTTTGTACAAATTTTGGAAATGTTTAAGTTGGCTGCTAGCGTAATATTTATATTAAACATATTTATTTTTGTTCCTTGAAGACATTTATTTGATTTTATAGCATTAATGCCATTTAAAAATTCCATAAGCTTCCCAAAACTAATCAATTTAAACGCGTACTGAACGTACTGATTTTACTGTTGTAAAATAGACAATAACTGAAGTACTAACATTTTTAAGTTTCTAAACATCGACATTTTGGCGCCCATGTCCGTGGTATATTATCTTTATATGGAATACAGGGTTTTACCAGGCAATTATTTAAACCCATAAATTTCTACTAAAACAATCTGAAACCTAAAGCATAAATTACAACATATATATATATATATATATATATATATATATATATATATATATATATATATATATATATATATATATATATATATATATATATCCGGTTTCATAGCGTTCTACGCCTTCCGGTTCCCAGTCTCCATTGTTTTCGGTCTTCCCAATCCCCTGGAAGTAAGTTTCTTTCGGACATGGCTCGGTTAATGCCCTTATTCCAGGTAACTGTTGGTCTTCCTCTTTTTATTTTTTCATTTGGTGTCCATTTTAGGATTTGCTTTGGTAGACGTTCGTCCGTCATTCTCTCCACATGCCCATGTCATACCAGCTGACGTTGTTCGATTTCATCGAGAATAGTTTTCTTTACGCCCATAATCTCCCTAATTCTCTCGTTGGTTATCTGTTCGATCCTTGACTTTCCGGCAGATCTTCGCGAAAAGTCCATTTCAAGAGCCAGCAGTTTAAGTTCTAAAGTTTTATTTATCTGCCATGTTTCACATCCATACCATACAACGCTTTTAAATATTGCATTGTATAAAAGATGTTTTCTTTCCTTGAAGATGTTTGTTGACCATAATAGTGAGTTTAGGCATCCGACAGCTGTTTTCCCTTTAGTTATTCAATCGAATATTTCTTCTTCAGTTCATCCACTTTGATTGATCTTTGTTCCAAGGTATGTATAATCAGAACAAGATTTTACTATGATATTGTCATCTACTTCCAAATCTGTTTCTTCTCCACCGATACACAAATATTTAGTTTTACTGCAGTTGACAGTTAATCCCCATTCTGCGTATTCTTTAAATAGTTTCCTCGTCATAAATTCGAGGTCGTATTTATCTTGGGTCACTACCACTTGGTCATCTGCAAAATGAAGCGTATATAAATGGGTGTCATTATTTTATTCTATTCCCATTCTACTGCATGATCTTCTCCATCTCTTTAAAGCTTCATTGAGGTAGATTTTAAAGAGAGTTGGTGATAGACAACATTCCTGGCGAAGGCCTTTGGTCACATGAAAGCTTTCTGATAAGTTATTGCCGATCTTAATTCTGGAGAATGCTTGGTCGTATAGCTGTTTGATGGCTTGGATCGCTGTATTATTAATTGGAGACTTTTCCATCACGTGCCATAATTTTTGGATTGGCACCGTATCATATGCTCAAAAAGCAGATGAACCTCTCTATTTCTTGCCACCTTATTTTCATTAAGTTAGGTTAAACTAAATATATGACCTACGCACGATCGGCCGGCTCTAAAACCTGCTTGTCCTCCAATTTCTTGGGGGCCATATTCTGTTTCTACGATGTTTCAAAGCAGTTTTCCGTATACTCTGCTCATTGTGCTGATTACAGTTATACATCTATAGTTTGAGCATTCGTCGCGTCTTCCTTTTTTGTGGATTGGTGTTATCCAGCCTTCTTTCTATATAGTAGGGATAGGATCATCATTATTTAGGAGTCTGTTAAATAGTTCTTGAAGAAAGGACGTTAGCTTTTCAGTACTGTTCAGCAGGTATTCCTTCCGGTCCAGCTGCTCTCCTATTTTTCAATGAATCTACAGCCCTACATACCATCTCCTTTGTTACCTCTATATAGTGGCCTTGTACGTTGTACCGTCTGGGGAGTTAACGAGGTACTCTTGTCAGTCTTCGGTAAGCTGCGTTTGATAATGGGTTATCCACTTTTTGATTGGGATTGGTTGTAAATTAATCTTGTTTGTGGTGTCTGATCTTAGTGTCTTTATTAATTTCCATGCTTCGGATGATCTTGTACCTCCTACATGTGTATTTAGTTCAGTGCATTTCCTGTCCCATGTGTCGTTTTTGTTAATCATGTTTTTAAATTTGGATTGTTCATTTTTGTATATGTTTTTATCTTTTATCTTATTACAACATTATCAGTGAAAAAAAAACGCCTTAGAATTTAAAAAAAACACACTATTTAAGCCACAGATATTTCTCCCAACTAAAATAAGGAAGAGTATGTAATCCATGGCAATACCGCATTATACAACGTTTCGTATGATTTAAAAATAGGGGATATGAAAAAATATAGCGATAAATAACAAAAAATTGCTTTATTAAAAACCTTATAAAAAGTCTTCAGATAATAAGAGGTTTTATTGCAGTCATACATGTTAAATAATACGGATACCAACACCGTTGCAAGACTAATGATTTAAGAAAGAAGTACTCGTTTAAAACGAGATAGGACAAAATCTATTTCGAAACAGAATTTAAGTTTAACAAGATAGCTTTCAGTTGACCTATTTAAGCTAGTGGTCCTTATAATAATTTGTTCAAGAAAAAGCTTTTACCCCTTTATGACCAAAAATATCTTTTTGCGTCTCTCAGCTCTTATCGAGCTTGGCACAGGAATTTATGGAATTGTGAAATAAAAGCTTGGGATTTAGGAAGACTAATATAGTGAGTAAAAATTAGAAGTCTATATTTTATTTCTACTTGAATACCTAGTAATTGTTAGCTTTGTAAAATAGGAAATTAAAATTAATATTGCCCAATTAAAATATATTAAATGTAGTTAGTTAATTAGGTTGACGTTAAATGTAAAAAAAAACATTAAAAACCTCATTCATTTAAAATCCAAAAAAAAATTATTCAGTTTTCCTGTTATTTCTATGGTGAGACCGACTCGTACAAATCAGGCGGCAATATTGCTCAACTGTGTAGTGGTGTGTAAGTGCTAGTTAAACATCAGTGCTCACCAACTAATAAATTAAGGTTTTTACCGAAAGGTAAACGCAAAAGAAAAATCAAAAAAAGAACACCTGAGTTCTTATCTAGAGTTAAAAGAATTCCTTCATTTAAACGTGCAGAACTGGTAAAATTCCCGTCACCAAGTATATTCCGGTAAAATTAACTAAATAAACAGCAAGAAAAGTTAAAGATAAGGTAACTAAACAACTAAACTCAATTACAGGAAAACTTTTAACTATTTTATACCACAAAATTCCAAAGGATGGATTGAAAATTGAGAGGTAAAATTTACAGCTTCTTTATTTGTTTCAAGAAGTAAAAGTCATGGCAGAATGGCTTCGACCTTATATCAAAATCCTTGCCTGCGTGCAACGCTCCTGTTTTCGAGCGCGTTCAGAGTTTAAAAGACAACTCAAAAATAACCCTGGCTCACTACAGTCGACTGAAATAAATTTGTTAAATAAACTAATCCATTAATTAGCAACAGATATTTTTAAATTAAAGAAATACATTTCTTGCCGTTGACCATTACTCCGGCAGGCCATGTAAAGCTTAAGTTTCCTGCCCAAATTTTTCTCCCAATGTAAATTCGATAGTGACAGCAAATAGCAAGAAGCATTACACTCAACAAAACAGTAAATTCAATAATACTAGGAGTAAATAAAACCACCCACAATCTAGTGAAACCAAGCCAAACAACCTAAATAGGGGTCAGACAGTAATAATCAAATATAACACCAAACCGTACTTTGTAGTGTAAGAATGTAGCCAAAACACAGGAAGAATATACAACCGTTCTAAGAAAGGAATTAACTACGGGGATCTCTGCATGTAAGCATTTTGTATTCGTATCCACAAGAATTCCTCAGGCATTAAATCTGGTGAGCAGAGTGGTCAATTTGTAGGGGCATCATTTCCTCTGCCGATTTTTCGATTTTGAAAATTCTCATTTAAATAATTTATAACATTTAATGTAAAGGCACCGTTGTGCGTTAACCATAAATGCCTCTAGTTACCAGTAGAAGATTCTTTAATAAAAATGGCAAATTTACTTGGTATTTTAGGTAATTCGAACCATTTCAACGAGGTGGTAAGATGACAGGACTAATAATCAATCCCTCACTGATCCCTGCCCATCACTTGATTTTAAATTGTTGTCAATAATGTACAATCTTTATTACATCCTAAGCCTGGATAAAGTGTGAAAGGGCTTCGACGAGTTTCAGTACTTCATAAAAAATTTAAATTTGTTGATATCAGAAAAGGGCTGTGCGAAGCGACACTTACTTATAACTTTTTCGGATAAAAGATGTAAAGGAATAAGAATTTTTCTAGTTCTAGTTCTAAAACTTTAAATGTAGGCGAAGAGGTGCTTGTGGCACTTTCTGCAATGTACATCGAAGCTGTAGTCAGATCTGTATTTCTCATCCTCGAAAACTCCAAATTATTAAACTTAGTGCAAATCAAGTTTTAAAAAATTATAATTTTGACACCCTATAGTTCGAAAACTATCAACTAATGTAAGTTGGGCAAGACCTCCTATTGTAGCCTCAAAAATTTGTACAGATCTTTTCGAGACACCCAATACTATTCCATCTGTAGAATTATTCGGACTGATATCGTAATTTACTCGGCATGTATGAAAATTGTGGTCTTTAAAAGGGCACAGAATGAGGTGTCCCAGGAATGTAAGATATAAAAGGGTCAGTTGACTAGTCAGCCTATTACTATGGAGATGGCTGGTAGTCGCATTCCTGTTGTATAATGGACAGGAATTTGGCGTTAATTTCCTGTCATTGGGGTAAATTAGATTAAGAATTAGTTAAGTCTGAAAATGTGATTCTTTAATAGTATTTTTGATAAGTAAGACAAATTTTGTTGTGAATTTTAAGTAATAATAAATAATATCTATTTTGGGGTGAACTAAAAAGCAGAAAATAAATCCTATATATATATATATATATATATATATATATATATATATATATATATATAAATAGATAGATAAGTTTTTGTCCGTGTAATTTTAAATAAAATAGAATAAAATATTGGCGAAGCGGACGTGAAAATTTGTCAATCTACATGATTCTCGTGTTAAAAAGTGCGGAGCACTCCAAAATATGGAAAAACTCCGGGTCCGACAGATGGCGACAGCGTTGTTTCGTCCTAATATGGGACTCGTCAGGCCTCTGCATTCGGTACAACCATCATCTCGCCTTTGCATCCTATAAAGCTGAGTTTAAAATCAAAAAACAGCAAACGAGACGACAAAGGCGACATCTCGATGGTCCACTTGATAACACAAGAACCACACAGATTAACAAAGTTTGTAAATAACCGCCATATGGTGGCGCGACGGTTTTACATATTTCTGTTTTAATTCACCTTACACTAATGAACTGTCAGAAAAAATAAAACACATTTTAAAAAAGCATGATATTACCGTATGTCACAGGTCTAGTAACAAATTAAATACACTATTTATTGATTTAAAAAAGTAAAACTCCTCTCATGAATAAGTCAAATGTAGTATATTCGACCCCATGCTCATATTGTCCCAAAAAATATTTGGGCATTACAAGCCAATTGCTAAAGAACAGATTGAATGGTCCTAAATATACGAAAAACACCTCAACAGCGTTAAACAAACACAAACAAGATGAAAAACATACCTTCGATTATAAAAATATCATAATTAAGAACAAAGATATGAATTATCAAAAATTGCAGATAAAAGAAAGGATAGAAATTAAAAAAGATAAAAACACTGTTAACGACAGAACGGATATAGGAAATTTGAGTCACCTTTACACCAGCCTAATTTAAAGAAAAATATTAAGTATTCGATCCTCTTAATAAATCAAAAATTGAATATCCTCTTAAACATAAAATTAAATGTATGCTTTCTTTCGGTTTTTTGGTCCATTGTTAGAATATAAAAAATAAAATACACCCGCATTCCATGTATCCTAAGTACCCAAATAGACGACATTAAAAATTTCATTTCATTATTACTAAATAAGCAAAATGTCAAAGTATGTACTGGTAAAATTAAATACTTTTTTAAAAATTTTACTAGTTTTTAAAGTGTTGTTTGTGTTTTGAAATTATCAATATGTTTGTGTATGAATGTTTTTAATTATATAAAAAATATTTTTAGGAAGATCAATAATTAAAAAAAAAAAATATATTTTTGAAGATGCCATAAATAAAGGGCGAAACGTCAAATTGTTTTTGATTTTTTGTTAAATAAACAACCTAATCCCAAGAAAAGACAAAATAAGAAGAAACAGAGTACATTTGCCATTATATATATATATATATATATATATATATATATATATATATGTATATATATATATATATATATATATATATAATGGCAGATGTACTCTGTTCTAATACGATTAAATAAAAAGCACCACCTCAGATTTCAAGGAAGTACCTGAATAGGAGCAAACTGTGTTGACAAATTATTATTATTTTCATACTAGCAAGTAATGAATGTTATTACCAAATCAATATCAAAAAAAGTCATAAAGGTACTATTAAATATCCATATAAAAATAATATTACTTTACTGATGTCATCCATGGTAAGCCAATACACATATCTAAAAGAAAGCTCAATGATTGGTTTCCAAAATGAAGCTTTTACATTACATTTTCCAAAATCCGCACTAAATCGAGAAATACGGAAAAAGATCTCTGATCATAAAGAGTTTAAAACTTCGAGTCGGATAAAATTTCTTTCCCTCTCTTTGCGGGAGATTTTAAGAGCAACTAGCTCTTAAATAGGTCAAACGAAGGCTATCTTGTCAAACTTAAATTCAATTTTACTTTTGTGGTGGAAAGTTCAACGTCTCCTGGAGTGTTAATTTTATTTTGGGGTCAATAGGTCCTTGGAAAGACCTAATTTCTCTATAATCCAGTCCATTGCGTCTCAAATTCTTGCACTAAGAGCGAGTAAAATTTACTTTAAATGAATATATTGTTATGAAGGATACGTTGAAGTAAATTCAGTTTAAAATTAATACCACAGACATAATTTCTTAGGCATGAATTTGATAATTTTTTGTAAGTTATCATTTTCATAACCCTAACTTTTCTAAAACATTTGGTAAAATTTAAATTTTTTCATAATATAAAAAATTAATATACAATATAAAAAAACTTATCAACAAATGGCGTCATTTCTACACTCAAATACGAGGAGCAATAAAAATGTTTATCTCTGAGAATGAAACGGAAGACTGTGCAAACTCTAGCATTGTCGTGAATAAGGAGGACATTCTTATGACATCAACCATGATGTTATTGATTAAGAACTGAAGGTAATTTTGTTAACGTATTACAGTGGATAAAATGGTGCTGTCATTGTAGTGCTCAGTGGAACGTATTCAACAAGAATAATTGCTACTTGATCCCAAAATAAGATGGCCATTAGCTTTTCTGATGTAAGTTATGTGCGAAGAACTTTACTGATATATTAAATGTACTCTAATATCGTGTCTTGTTACCTGCGATGTATCTAAGTCTCTTCAACTGTCACTATCCTAGAGAAAACGTCATGGTCTGAATCCATTTAAAATATTTGCTGTCTACCGTTTATATTTGGGAGGTAACATTCTTGGAGCCCACCTTCCTAAACCTTTACTCATATGTATTTAATTAGGTAAAACTGTGTGAACGCCTGGCTCAAATCTATATTAGTAGACCTTTATCAGATAATTTTCCTATAACCATCAGCAATGATTGCTACTGAAATCCTCTTGGGAGATTTTCAACTGATTCATTTCACAAATAATTACAAATAAAGATTAAAAAGCATAAAGAAAGACTGTAGAGAAATTGAGATTTTACAGAAAAATTAAATTAATTACAATATCTACAAGAATGTTGAGGAAGTAACGAGGTTCTATAAAACTAGAACAGCAAACACAACAAATAATTATTTTAGAAGATGACGTTCTAGGTATTTCATTTTCCTATAACCATCAGGAATAATTACTAGCGAAACCTTCCTGGGGGATCTTCAACTGATTCACTTCACAAACAATTACAAAGATAGATTAAAAAGCATGGAGAAAGACTGTAGCGAAATTTGGATTCTACAGAAAAATTACGTCAATTACAATGTCTACAAGAAAGTTGAGGAAGTAACTAGGTTCTATAAAATTAGAACACAATAATTAATTATTTTAGATGATAAAGTTCTAGGAGTATGTATGAATGAATGAACAGAAGGTGGTGATATTTAATCATCGATGCCTAGACCTCGTTAGGACCTTTACATCCCACGACGGTCATCTTTGCAAATCCAAGCAGTCTGTTGAGTATTGGAAACTCTCTGAGGACATGGGAACAGTTTCATCCTCCTCCAGACACCATCCGGGTCATCTTCTGGGAATATTACATCAACGAAAGACCAAGACCTACATAGTTAAATGATGAACCCATTACTTTAAACCAAGTTCTTACCTTCAGAATTATTGAAACTCGTAGACAAGACATCGAATCGATCGAATAAACAACATATTTAAGGAAATATATCAAACCGGAAATATTCCTCAAGAGAGACTCAAAATAGAGTATTACCTAAAAAACAGCAGTAAAGAAGAGCGAATAGTATAGAACCCTTTAGCTGTGGGAGTCACTGGCTGAAGACATTCCTCAAAATCATAACATATATAGGACATTATTTAAAACCTGCGAGGACCCTATATCAGAGAGTTAGCTTCGATTCAGTGATATATTGAGGACAAGGCAGACACTTGTATTCAGGTACAAGGCACTCGCAGCTCAAACCCCGTGTTTTTTGAAGACAAAAACTATGAAAAAAAGAGATAAGTTATCGTTTGTATAATTTTAAAATAAAATAGAAAATTCTCGGCTGTGCGGACGTAGATTGTTCGTAAACATAAATCTCGTATTAAAAAGTGGTTAGTTTAGTTACCGATGCCGAATGATGCGACTTCTATCCTTGGAGTAACATGTTTATGTGCATCACATCGCAGTTTGATTTTTGATTTTTGGTGAATATTACTTTTGTGTTGTTGAGAGGTCCATCGAGATGTCCCTAGTCGTGTCTTGTCTGCTATTTTTTCAATTTAAAGAGATGATGGAATGTACCAAATGTAATAGCCTGATGAGTTCCAAATGAGGACGAAACAGCGCTACCAACATTTTCCACACCCAGAGCTTTTCTACTGTCTTGGAGTATAAACCCGAGTGGATGGTAATCCATCCAAGACCATGAAGATTCCAAATGAGAACGAAACAGCGCTATTGACTTTTTTTGCACCCAGAGCTTCTCTATTGCTTTGGAGTATAGACGAGAGTGGGTAGTAATCCATCTAAGACCATGAAGATCATGAGAAGCGTAAGGCAGGAGTGTATATTATCACCATAGTTACTTAACATTTACTCAAAATATGTATTTAGGAAAGCCTTAAAAAACAGAACAGAATGAATATTTTTAACGAACAACTGCTGAACAATTTTAGAAATGCTAATAATACCGGTGTTATTGCAGATTTCGTGGAAGCATTTCTATAAACATTAATATTCAGAAAAGCAAGTTTATGACTAATCTAATTACGAGCAATGTTATGAAATTTAATGAAAAGAGAAGTGAACCTAAGCAAAAATTAGCAAAGATAACCAAACCAGTGAGATTGGCCGTCTTGTGGGTAGCTTTTGAGAAGCTGGGAATACAACAAGATCATCTGCTAATGCGCATAAAATATGTTGTGGAGACACTTATATTAACAAAATAATCATTAAACAAAATAAAAGTACTACAACTGGCAATGGAGGGAGGTTCTGTAGGACAAGGAAAAACAGAATAACAAAAATAACTATCAAACAATGAACAAAAGTGTAATATTATCCAAAAAATTGCAGAATATAAATGCAGATGAGCAGGCTATATAGTCCGAAGAGGTGATAACTGATGGTGCAAAAGCACAATAGAATAGAGACCCAAAGAGGACATGAGCAGTCGGGGCAGATCGCCAACCAAATGAAGCGTTGACATCGAAAGACTCACAGGAAACTGGGTAAATACTGCTCGGGACAGAAACTAATGGAAGTTGTTAGAGGAAGCTAATATCCAGCGTGGATGAGAACGACTAAAGAATCATGATGTCGATCATTCATTACATAGATATGTTCAATAGTAAAAAAAGGAATATGACAAAAATATAGATACCATAAAATTCGAAGGGATATGCAACAAATATGTATTTTTTCTCAGTTTGGGATGCAAAGCGATCAAAAATACAATTTTTTATTTTAGTTCTACAGGATCTTAAATATCACTCAATTTGTAATAATATAAAAGCCATACTATACGAGGGACATTGAAATATGGTAAATCCTTTTCTTGAACATGACATTGTAAGAGTCAGTGAGTTACCTTTCAATAATAATTTCCATATTAATAGAGTTTTTTTTTTAAGATCAGAAGCATTACTTTAAAGAAAAGATAATTTATGTTTTTTCTCTAAAACATATCAGAGATTCTATTACAAGCTATATTGGTTTTCATTATTTTTAATCGTGAAGGGTAACATTAATAATTTTTATAAATTAATTATGTAAAAATCCTTTTATCACCAAAAAGAAAATATACACGGATATTTAATAAATTACCACAAAACGCTTTTAGGACAAAAGACTGTCATAACAACAAAAATAAATGATATAATGTACTTTTATTAAACACTTTTTATTCATAAGGAAAATTGTTTTATCGACATAATTTTTTACTAAAATAAAGAGACTGTATTAGAAATAAATTGCTTTGTTATATTATGTCTAAGGTTATCGACGATATGCATATTGTTTTAAAAAAAAAAACTAATGAATATTAAAAATTGACTATTCCAATTGTTATTATTGTTTTAGTTCATTTACTTTTGTTGTAATTTTAATGTTGAACATAACTGGTGAAAAAGAAATTGTATTAATAAACAAACATTTGGTAAATTAAAATAATTATACGACGTATTGAGGGAAAAAAACCTTATAAAGTTTTGGCTGATAATTATATATATATATATATATATATATATATATATATATATATATATATATATATATATATATATATATATATATATATATATATATACAGTGCCTTCATTTCAAAACGAACCATCCTTAATAACTTTGTTAAATAGAAAAATTTAAAAAAAAAGAAAAAACACGTCAATTTAGATATACAGGGGGAAGTTTAATTTTGCATTTGTTAAAAGTCTGTCAATCACCTCCTCACCTCCAGCTAACCTCACTTTGATATGTCAAATGGGAACCCCCACATTGTGACACATCATTGTAAGCAGCATAAAATTGTCTATCCAACCGTATAAAAAAAATTAAATCGGTTGACGTACAAGCGAACAGTGTGCAAAAATGTCTTGTAATAATGCATAATATATCGGCCTCGAACTTTAGTATGTCAAATGATTACCCTATAGTGTGATACATCATTTTAAAGGGCATACTATCTCCTATTTAGCCAATAAAAAAAAAACAAAATCTGTTGATGTACAAGCGAATAGTAAGAAAAGATGTGTGGTAATAATAGACACCTTATCACATTAAACTTTATTATGTCAAATGGCTACTTCATAGAGTAAAATATTATTTTAAATTTAAAATAAATATTTTTTTAAAATAATAAACAGTTAAAATATTTGCGAGAAAAAAACTAAGCCTGTTTTAAAATTCATCGCAAAATTCATTGCAGTCTAATCAATCTAGTGTATTTATTTCAATGATATTTTTGCGGCACCTGATAGGTACAAAAAATCACTGCAATAAATAAAATTTTTAAGATCTTTAAACACCAGTTGTTTATTATTGTTAAAATTGTCATTGTGACGCCTAGTTGAAACGTGAATATAAATGGTGTATACGCTAGCCGAAAGAATAGAAATAATTTTTCTCTATGGAGCTGAAGATCGGTGCGCTCGTAGAACCGCCAGAGCATTTAACGAGAGGCATCAAGACAAAAATGTGGGCCATAAATATGTACTCGAATTGGTACGAAAGTTTGAAGAAACGGGATCCGTTTGTAATAAAAAATCTATTGAGAAAAGGGTTGTAGATGAAGCATGCCAAATCGAGGTACCAGGACAGTTTGCAATAGATCCAACTTTATCCATCTCAAAGGTCGCAGATTTAACCAACATTTCTGCTGGCTCTGTGCATAAAGTTTTAAAACAAAATAAGTTTTTTCCCTACAAAATTCAAATTCTTCAAGAACTCGGAGAAGACGATTTTGATAGGAGAATTCAATTTTGCGAATTAATGTGCCAACGAATTGACGAGGACCCCCATTTACCTAAGAATATCTGCTTTAGTGATGAATCAACTTTTTTTCTAAATGCACTGGTTAACAGACATAACTGCAGATACTGGGATAATGAAAATCCGCACCTTTTCCGAGAAGGGCATACTCAATATCCCGAAAAAATTAACGTGAGGGCAGGAATTTATGGCAATGAAATCATCGGGCCATTTTTTTTGGAAGATAATTTAACTGGGCAAATTTATTTAAACCTTTTAGAAAACACAATATACCCTGCCATTGTGCAATCTTTAGAAAATCAAGTGGATGAAAATGCTGTTATGGTACTAAATGAAAATAATTTGCATTTCCAGCAAGATGGAGCTCCCCCGCACTACGCTTTGGCAATTCGAGAGTGGCTTGATGAACATTTTCCAGGGACGTGGATTGGCAGACGTGGTGCAATTGAATGGCCAGCACGGTCTCCAGACCTAACCCCTCTAGACTTTTTTCTTTGGGGGTATTTAAAAAGCAAGGTTTATAAAACCCCACCTGAAAATATTGACGATTTAAAAGATCGAATTGTTCGGGAATGTAGAGGAATTAGCAGAGAAACCCTTGCCAATGTTCGTGGGGAATTTCAAAATAGGCTTTTTTATTGTCTCGCTAATAACGGCGCACATTTTGAACATTTAATAAAATAATTTTCTTCAACTGAATAAAACTGAATAAACTGCTTATATTTAACACGCATTTTTGCATCCTAATTGCCTATAACGTCTATTAACTTAATTTTTTTTGACATCGTTGGATAGCAGATCGTATGTCCTTTAAAATGATGTATCACACTATAGGGTAATCATTTGACATACCAAAGTTCGAGGCCGATATATTATGCATTATTACAAGACATTTTTGCACACTATTCGCTTGTACGTCAACCGATTTAATTTTTTTTATACGGTTGGATAGACAATTTTATGCTGCTTACAATGATGTGTCACAAGGTGGGGGTTCCCATTTGACATATCAAAGTGAGGTTAGCTGGAGGTGAGGAGGTGATTGACAGACTTTTAACAAATGCAAAATTAAACTTCCCCCTGTATATCTAAATTGACGTGTTTTTTCTTTTTTTTAAATTTTTCTATTTAAGAAAGTTATTAAGGATGGTTCGGTTTGAAATGAAGGTACTGTGTATATATATATATATATATATATATATATATATATATATATATATATATATATATATATATATATATATATATATATCTTTACAAGCACATTTGCCATGTGTAGTGAAAATGGGGTATTGATATATTTTTTTATAGAAAACAGGATTATACAAATTCGATTTATGTTTAAACTGTTTTTTAAATCTTTTGAATCTGGTGTTTAATAATTACTATTTTTCTTTTGACAACAAATTCTATAAACAATTTTTGGTACTCCAATGGAATCGCCCATCGGCCCTATATTAGCTCAAACTATCACGGACTACATACTGGAACAAATTACTCTCAAATTACTTTTTAATCTTGCATACTTGTATAAATTTGTAGATAATTTAATAACTGCTATCCCTCAGAATAAAAACAACAAGATTTTGAATATTTTCAATTCAGTATATCCCGAAATACAGTTCACAATTCAAATTGAAATCAACAAAAGTGTCGCATTTTTAGATGCTCTGATTTTAAGAACCAATGGCAATAAAATAATTATAAACTGATACCAGAAACCGACATTCTCTGAAAGATATATTAACTTTTATTCTAACCACCCTACTAATCAAAAATATAATATGGATATTGCAATGGAAAACCGAATTATCCATATTTTGGATGACGTATTTCTACAGGAAAATTTACCTAAATTGTTTGATCTATTTGTTACTAACAGTTACCCAACACATGTTTTAATATCGTTAACTTATAACACTGGAGTGTATGGTAACCCTACAGATGATGGTGCACCATCACCCCTAGTAAAATACAAAAAAGCCTTCCCACATACAAAGTCTGACTAAAAATGTAATTAAGCATGTGAAATAATTTGATAACATAAAAATAGCCAAGTATAACAAAAAAAAACAATTAGGAAAATATTTTCAAAAGCAAAAGATGAAGTTCCGCCACTACAGCGTTGTAAGGTAGTCTACAAAATACCTTGTGGACAATGTGATAAATGTTACATAGGACAAACAAAACAAAACTTAAAACAATATATTTAGTCTAGGCAATGGAGAAAAAAAGCCCGGGAAATTCCGAAGTGGTTCGGGATAGTTTCATCTTGAGGAAAAACAATTCTAAGACCCCCGTCCAAGCCGTCAAAGTACGAATTTGGCAATTTTTCCTTAAAGGATTATCTTATCGTAAGCTTTCAATTAACACTTATTTTGATTTCAAATACGAGGTTCACGAAATAGGCTACTTTTCACCTGTTTTTGCGATCACTCTTTAAACCATGTTAGTGAATTAGGAGTGGTCAAAGTTTTTGAAAGCGTTAGGTTTTTATGGAGTGTTTTTTCCATAATCTGAATTTAACTTTTTTTACAGTATTATCGTTTAAATTTTTGAATGATATTTTTTGACAAATTTGATCATTCTACCATTTTGTAGCGCATCAGTAAATTTTCAAATAGAAAACGTTAATTATCTGCAATTATAGACTATGTTTAAATATTGGTAAAATAAATATTAATACCGTTTTAAGCTCCAAAATTTAAATAACAACATGACTCTGTTTATTAATTCATGCAATTTCAACAACTGGGCCTCTCGTTTAATATGGGAAGCAAATAGTTCATAATATTAAATTTGTAGTATACACAGTAATTATATAAAATATATATGCAAAACGAAATAAATTAATATTAAATTTGATATATTGTGTACAGTTAGAGTTTATGCCTTTTCGTGATGTGCAAAAACAAATTTATTTTTTGTTCGATGTAAAAAATGTTTAAATGAATGTTTTTCTATTACGGCGAAAAACAGTTTTTTGTAAAAATTAAAATTAATATTGTAATAAAATATAAGTATTTCATTCATGGACCAAAATAATATCCTTTGCATTCCTCCCTATCGCACAATTAACAGAAGAATCACAGGAGACGCATGCACTTTAAGCATATTTCGAGAAAGTATAGTAGACAAAAATCTAACAGGGATATTTTTAATTTCTTTTCACTGAGCTCTGATCCAGTAATCACCAATAAGCAAAAACCAGTCAAAAACAAAGTTAGAAATCTTCCTAAAGAAGCACTGTTTATGTTGAAAGCTCCATCCCTAGATAAGTCAGATGATAACGCAACAGTTGATATCGGATGATAATGACGAAGATGATGATACTTTTTAAATAATTAAGTATTATATTATTCATAATAAAGTAATTTTGGAGTACTTATAATTTATTTGGACTTATCAATAAATATGTATTTCGATTTGTTTTTAATTTTTCCAAAATTCTTAAATATTCAAATATTTTTATTCATCACCATTCAATACTTTATCTTGATGTTTAGTGAAGACCGTACCGTTTCCCAATAATTTTAGTAGTTATACAGTAGTAAATACTGCTTTTTTTTTGTAAAAAAAGTACTTTGATGTGCTTTTTTGGGTAAGAATTCGTAAAGAGTCAAATGATAGGAAAATGACGTTTTTTTGAAAAAAATTTGGTACATACCCCCTCTTTCGAGATCGTAGAACACGATTCTGACCTCGGTTTTCCATAATTTTTCTTCAATCTTGCGGAAAACAGCGAAAAACATTTTTCACTTTAGGTTAAATTTTTTCACTAAATCGTTAAACTTTTGTTATAACCACAAATTCCACAGTGATAGAAGCTTCTGTATTATACAATAATTTAAAAATATGCACTTTTTTTATCCAAAAAATCCGAAAAATTATCGCGACAAAAATCACAATAAATCAAAAGAAAACGGCCGCCATCAACAAATAATAGTTTGCATAGTTCGCTAAAGATGGCGTACTTGTTGAAGTCGGCGATGTCGCCAGATTGCAAAAACGTTTTCTTTGAAATTCATATATATTCTTCTCTTTCTAGTTTAATTGGAAAGAAAAGGTCTCAAAAAGACTTTTTCCCTTTCCTTTGATTATAGAAAGTACTATTAATTACTCTCATGTCTATGCCTTTGATGTGTGATTTTACTCTAGATATTAAAGGTTTTAAGGATTATAGTTGCTTTTGTCTGTTTCCGTTCAAATACCAGTAGTTTTAAGCGGATAATATGAATTGATCATATTGCTTATATCCGTTAGCAGAAAGTGTTTTTAATTAATAAATCTAGGTAAGTTTAGATTAGTTTAGGTTAATTTCAGTTTTTCAAAATAACAAAAACCAAGCTAAACCTGCACTAACCACAACTTATCAAAAGTTTTGGATTGTTAAAGTTAATTTTAGCCTTTTTTATACATTACAAACATTAAACTGTTGTTAACTGTAATGGATAAATTTTAAAGTTTATACCAGGAAAGTATAAATCTAGGTTAATTTAAATGAGTTCAGGGTAGTTTCTGTTTTCCAAATTAATCAAAATCGAGTTAAACCTGAACCAACCTACCCTAACCAAAATCAACCAAAATTTTTGAGAGGTTAAGATTATTTTTACTCAGAAACTGTTTTGAACATTAAAAAAATTAAACTATGTTGTTGACTGAGAAGGACAAATCTTATAGTTTATATTATGAAAAAAAAATTACATCTGGCAACGTTGCGCCTGTTTACGTGATTTGGCGGTCAGTTTACATAGTCTGACGGTTGATGACGTTTCCGAGACGTGTTTTTGATTTTTCGCTGAAAATACAAGTTTTTCTAAATTGGTTTGCTAAAATTTGTGCACAAATAATTGAAATATATTACGTATAATATATTTTAACTAGTTTCATTGAAAATAAATACGTAAATTCGGCTTTTAACTGAAATAAAAGTGCTTTGTGAAATTGCGCTTATTTTTTTGTTTTCCGGGAAAGTGAAGAAAAATAGTGAAAAATCAAGGCCAGAATCGTGTTCTACGACCTCGAAATAGGGGCCAAGCATCTGAATTTTTTTAAAAAATACACAATTTCCATGCCTTTCGCGCTTTACGAATTTTTACCCTTTTTTTAAATAATAAAAATAATGTTTTTCACCAAAATTGTTTTTTTTTTCTAATAGTAGATATGTCTATGAAAGCATTCGATTCACGTTAGAAGGTTTAACAGTTTATTTGATGACAGTTATAAGCGTCTCCTGCCCCAGTATGTGGCGGCACAACCATAAAAATTTATCCTTGAATACCTTTAACAATATTTATTTCTTAGCTCTGTTTTATCATTAACAACTGGATATTTGATGCAATAGCACTGCTAGGAAACCTGTCATGTTTATTTGAAATATAATTTTGAATAAAAAAACAAATAAGTGAAGATCTGAAACGGTTTTGTTTTCATTACATATAATCTACATGATAGGGACCTTGATGAAGTAACGTTTACCCGAATAAATTTTTTATTACAATTAATTTGTACGTTTTTCATTTATTTCCAAGCTTTCAGGTATTTGACACCGTTACTTTTTTTTTACTAATTTCTTTTAACATTAAGTTCATGTCGACAACCAATAAAACGTGTTGTATAAAAACATTTTGTAATAATATGCGATAGTCGCGATGTAGCATGAACGGGTTGAATTTAATTAATTAATTTTCGACCAATCCCTTCAGCAAATAGCAAAACGGAAACACATTAAATGAAATTTACAGAGCAAACGTAAACACAGGGATATTTTTAATTTAATAAATGTGTTATAGATGTGTAGAATTAGTTATTATAAAATATTATATCATTTTTCAGGGGTTCAGGTTCGTAATTATTTTTTAATTTGAAAGTAAAAATATGTGGGATGAACTAGAATGAGCTTCGAAATGTTCGATGTTATCAAGATTTCGTCCTTATTTTGTAGAGAGAATGATAACTCATAAACCAAGCGTCACAGGAATTTGTTTTCTAATATTTGTTTTAAGGTTGTAGACAATGTTAAAGATTGACTATAATATGGTTGTCAGACTTGCATTGTCTTTATTTTTATTTGTTTTTTCGACGTTTCGATTAGGTTGTATCTCTAGTCGTTATTAAATATAAACTGAATGTTTTGTCCTAAGACTTATGTAGGGACTGTGTCCATTAAAGCGCAAGGTTTTGCTTCACTGTACAGATCTGAATGATTGGATGTTACAAAGTAGTGGTTGACTAAAATGTGGTTGTGGGACTTGCATGCAACCTCTATAATCGTGTTACATCTATATGCAATAATGTCGATTCACTGGAAAAAGAGGTGGCAAATATTAAATCCGATTTACAATAGAATGGTTATCCTTTAAAACTAATTGACCATGTTATAAATAAAACTCATACACAAAAAGGGGAAACGTCGAGATCAGATATTGCAGAACACGCCTGGGATAAACAACACCATATAAAATGGTCTGAGGCTGCGGCAATATATATGGAACCCAATATGAAACTCAACAAGAAAAAAAAGAAAATTTATAGAAGCAGCTTACATTAAAAACAATAATGGAATCTTTTGTAAACCGAGTGTTGAGATACCTAATATTTGGCAACCACTACTATGTAACATCAAATCATTAAGGTGTGCACAGTGAAGCGAAACTTTGCATTTCAATGGACACAGTCCCTATATAAGCTTGTAGTCTTAACACAAAACCTAATCGAAACCACCATATTTTAGTCAATTTTCAACATTGTCTACAACCTTCAAATAAAGTAGTGGTTGCCAAAAATTAGGTTTCTCAATACTGGGTTTACTGAAAATTTCATTATTATTTTTAATTTAAAATAAATTTTTTAAATTTTCTTTTTTTATGTTGGGTTCTATATATATTGCCGCAGCTTCAGACCATTTTATTTGGCATTGTTTATCTCAGGCGTGTTCTGCAATACCTGATATCGACGTTTCCCCTTTTTGTGTACGGGTTTTATGTTCGTTAATTCTAACTTCTAGTGGTCGTTTGGTTTCTCCAATATACATTTCACCACAATCACAAGGAACTTTATAAACATATTCTTTCTTATTGGTAGTTTTTGGTTTTGTTTTTGTTAAATGAGCTCTAAGTGTATTTCTTGACTTAAAGGGTGTTTTTATATTATAACTACTGGCATTTCATCTTATTTTCTCTGAGGTTCTCTTAATGTAAGGAGTTGTGAAGAAGAAATGTGTTTCTTGCTCTCCAGTGGTCGTTATTCTAAAGTTACTTATAATATCGTCACCTAATTTTAAAGGATAACAATTTTGGTGTAAATCGGATTTAATGTATGCATTTTGCATACTTATTTAGTACCACAGGGGGCTTCTTTTATTACAAAATGAAGTATATATAACATGTTTCTCTATTGTTTATTAATAATTGAAAAAACAGCCATTCTAGCTTGTCCCTTTGCAATAACTAATAAACAAATAATCCTAGTTTGATGTTTTCTTTTAATTTTGTAAGTATTTTTAAGGCACACAACTTTTGTTTGAAACTTTTTTTCTAAAAAGCAAAAGCTTTTCTACAACTCAAGCGTTCACCTGATCAGGCAAAGACCAGACCCTGACGCGACACAGAAAGGAAGTATGTCCAATCGTGTCATGTCGTACTAGTATGAACGACCTGATTTGAAAGGCGTGAGTCAGTGAACATATTTGTTTTTAGTTTTTGTCGCATCTGTGTCTTGCCTTAGTCTGACAGGTGGCCGTTCTGCCATAATCACAAATTCTTTAGAACCCTACAATCCCAAGTGACAGAAAAAAAATATCAATGTCAATTTAAAATGTCACAAGAGGTGGAGAAGTAATGTTAATGTTTCCATGAGGGAAATATCTCATAAACTGTTACAGAAACCTGCCTTCTTATTACAGCAACTTATATAATCTCAAGTTTTATTTTAGTAATTTCATAGTACAAGATATTAATGACATACTAACAGACATCGATATAATTGGGATTATCCTTAAATCAAAAAGATATGACAGTTATTAGCCGTTGTTATTTATTTAAACTACCTTTTTCAATAGATAGTTTAAACAGCTTAGTACACCAAAATATTGTACATCGTATCTGAAGAAACCGCCATACAGCGAAACATCTTGTCCAGTCAAAGAATTCAGTAAAAATGTGTTTTACTTATCATAATCGTAAACTAAAATATTTGTTTAAGATGTTCATTTATTTGTCCTGTTTCATTAATTTGCAGTCATGCGGCAATATTCTGTTTGGCTTGATATTTCATGAACCGAAATATCCAGCTGAAATATACAAAATTTACTGACGATATCAGTAATAATAAATTATATTTTAATTAATATGTAAAGATACGTAGAGATACTGTGTATAAATTAATGATAAAATCCTTTATGTAACATCAAAAACAAAATAACATTTCTTGCAAAAGCCCCCAAACCTTAATACTCATTTAAATAACATATCAACATAATTTAGCCCTATTATATACAAAGAGATTATATGCCATGAGAAACATCGAATATTCGTAATTAGACAATGTGTCTAAATAAATTTTCAGGATTGTAAAGGTAACAAAAATACTATAAACTTATTATATAGGGTGTCCGGGAAAATATGGAAAATCTCTTGGATATGAAAAAAAAACACATGAAAGGAATACCACAAGTTCATATAAACTTTTTTCGTTTGGAGATATGGGCTCTCAAAGAGCCGCAATGGAATCAAGTTTTTTACACATAATTATTGAACCACCAGGTATATTTTGATTTTTTTTTAATATAGTGTATACCAAACCCTTCAAATTAAAGTGTTGTGAATTACTCACAGTTGCAGGGAGGGACTAGCTGTGACACTCATGAACCCATTTTTTTATACCCTTTATGATAAGAACTTTGGACAACGTCTTTTACATACTTTTAGCTACTGACTAAAAACGAAGTACTCTCTATTCATGTCGCTAATCCTAACTGTTTTTGAAAAAACGTCATTTTATTTACACTGTTAGTCCCCTAACTTCTGTCGGATTGAATATGAAAAAGAGAAATTTCCCCCTGTCACCGTAGTTTCAATAAAAAGTTAAACTAACTGCTTAGTTAAAAACTTCGTAAGAGGGCTCCGTAAAGTCTGATACACTCGCGGACACGACGAATTGAGGACTGCTGTATTCGCCACATTAACTCAGGGTTGTTCCTTATTTGATTACAAGGAAACGCGATTCTTCGTAGAAGTTCCTCCCAACTATCGACCGAAGTGGAATCCACCAAGATTTTGAGGTGTTTTCATAGATAAAAATCCAACGGCGTTAGGTCGGGAGATCGAGAGGGCCAGACAATAGGTCCTCCACTATCCATTCAACGGTTTGGATAGACGTTATTCAGGTGCTCCCGCACAGTAACGCTGAAAGGAGGTAGTACTTAATCGTGCATGTAGTACATGTTTTGACGGGTTTCAAGTGCTAAGTCTTCTACTAAATCGCGAAAAGCGTTCTGGAGGAACTCCAAATAAAGTACTCCATTCAGTCGTGCTGGTAATACGAATGGTCCAATCAAAAAATTGCCAATGATTCCTGCCAGGCATTAATTGATTAGAACTGATATTGATGATGCGAAACAATAGAGGATTTTCATCAGCTCATACATGTGAGTTGTGTAAATTTATGATACCATTTTTGGAAATCCTGCTTCATCCGTGAAGAGAATAGTGCTAACGAAATTTACATTATTTCATTGCTGATCCAATAGCCAATTTGCAAACTGCATTCTACGGGGACAATCTTCAGGAATCAGTTCATGCACTTTTTTTTAAATGATATGGATATAACAGCTGTTTTTGCAAAACTTCATGTGTTATTGTTTTCGACGTATTAAACTGCGCTGATAATTTTGAAGTGCTCGTTGAAGGAGTGTCATCTACAGCATTTAAAATATTTTTCCTTAATTGTGGCGTACATACTGTCCTTCCCTGATCAGCATCAGTACTTCTTTTCCCAAAATGTCCTAAATACTACGATAAGTAATGAATGAATTGTTAAAAATTATCCCGGTAAGGTCATGCTACCTTATGCATCTTCGCTGGGGAGATACAGAGTGATTTTGAAAACCATGAATTTTGAAACTCCCTTTGTAGTTCGCTTATCTAAATTATATATTTGTGAACCATTTTATTAGTTTAATGTAATATACAACAGTTTCTTGCAATAAAGTGAATTATATTAAGAATCCGAAAAGATACTTAACCCTTTTTTGTTCATCAACATAGTATTAACACCAGTAAAAGATCTAATAATTACAAAAAACGTAAATTTAAGACTCAATACTAATAATAAATATAGAATATTAAATTTTTTGAAATGCTTGTAACCAACTAAATCACATTATTCAAAAAATATGGTGTCCCAGTTAAAAAAAAGCAAGTTTGATTGATTTCTCCGAAACATTTGAACCACTAAAAAAATAACGACGCCACTGAACCCTACAACATAGTTCAATTTTTAACTTTGCGATAAGTTGCAATACACCCAAGATACGAGGGGCGCCCCAAAATGCAAAATTTTCAAAATCGCTCAGTATTGAGGTTTACGAAAATTCATTAGTGGCGTTGTTCGTTTCTTAAATAAAATTTTTATAAAAAAAATTGAACCGACTTCTACAAGTGCGCTAAAAAGTGAAAAATAACTATAAATTTTTATATGAAATAGAAATTTTTGAAGTCGGCGCCAAACTAATACCTGACAAAATGTGATTCGTATAAACAGATTAAAAATACTTTATTTAAAATTGCTTTCTAATTAGTATATATTAATATTTATTTGTTTCATTTAGAAAAAATTTGGCGCCGACTTCAAAAATTTCAACTTCATATAAAAATTTATAATTCCTTTTCACTTTTTAACGCACTTTTAGAAGTCGGTTCAATTTTTTTTTGTAAAAATTTTATTTTTAGTTTCGAATTCATAAATTTGAACTACGTACTAATCGAGACTAGTGTACCTCGCAATGACTCCAAGGTGACAAAAAAGTACCCATTTTATCCAAAGTTGTAAATCACCCTAAAATGAACCACTAGAAATTCTTTGATTCTTAGAGTTCTCCAAATACAAGTGAAATTGTATCAAACAAATAATTAGTCTGTCATAATAAATCCATTATCTTAAATTTCCAATTAATTTTAGATTGGTAATATAGCCCCCCCCCCAAAAAAAAAAACCTTCCAATATCGATATTTAAAGAACTTGAGACGTAAATTTCTTAGCCCGATATATTTTATACTGCATATTGAGTGTGTATACGTCCCCTAAAACCCCACAATATCAATTTTAAACAAAATCGGAAAATGTAAAATTTTCAGTCCCTCATATTGTATCTTATAAACCTAATAGTTGTAAAAAATTAACTTCATATTCATAATGCATTACCCCAAAAAAACCCTAATACCAAACGTGACAAAATGCGAATAAGGTAAAATTTTTAACTCACCATATTGGATCCACCATATTGAATTTCAAAAAAATAATTCTAACGCCTTAATCTAATCCAAATCCTTCAAAGCCCTCTAGTACCAATTTTGGATGAAATCCAGAAATTTAAAATTTCTAGACCGTCATATTGCATCCGATATATTAGATTTTCTTAAAATAATTTTATATTCGCCATTTACATCCGCAAGAACGATTCAGTCCCACATTTGGACAAAATCGAAAAATGTCAAATTTTTAGTCCGCCATACTGTATCCTGAAAAAATAATATTAAAATCACTAAATTTTTAGGACGTCTCAATGAATTCGTCAGATTGCGTTTTTCAAAAAATACTTTAAATTCGTGCTTTGGATTCGCCATATTTAATTTTTTTTAATAATGTCAGATTCGCAATGTGTGATCCCAAAAACTCACCCATGTCAATTTTGAAATAAATCGGACAAAATTAATTTTTTATCCGCCAGATTGGATACGCTATATTCAAGTTTTTAAAAATAATGTCAGATTCGTTATGTGCGACCCCGAAAACTCCCCAATACCAATTTTGGAGAAAATCGGACAAATTGATTTTTTTGTCCGCCATATTTGATCTGTCATTTTGAATTTTTAAAAATATTTAGAATTCGTTATGTGCGACCCCAAAAACTACCCCATACCAAATTTGGAGAAAATCGGAAAAAACTTAATTTTCTTGTCCGTCATATTGGATCCGCCATATTGATTTTTTTAAAAATAATTTCAGATTCGTTGTGTGCGACCCCGAATATTCCCCCATACCAATTTTGGAAAAAATTGGACATAATTAATTTTTTTGGCTGCCATATTGTCAGCGCCATCTTGGATTTTACTGCACTAATTTCATCCAAAAAAATATGGAACTACCGCAGCAACTTCCTGAACATAAGGTAAAAAATTTCATTCAAATTGGTGCCGCCGTTTCCGAGTAATCGATGTACATACAAAAAAAAAATAAAAATACATAGTCGACAAATTGAGAACCTCCTTCTTTTAGAACTCGGCTAAAAATTAGTACAGTGCCACGAAAACCTGACCGTTCTATTAGTAATAACGGAGATAACCCGAAAATTGGACACCATGTACAAATAATACAAGAAATATACCAGTAGGATTAAAAACTACATTTTTCTGAATTTTCACTAAAAAATAAACCGTTGAACTTGAAAACATTTTTATCGTATCATTTCTTAAAACTCTCTAATAAAACATCCCATTTCGATTCTAGATTCAAAGGAAATGCGATTATACATGTCGAATCTTATATATGCAAATAAAATAAGGATATATATAATACGTATCTTCCTTTAGGAGTAGGTTGGTATATAGAACTGGAATCAGATTTTTACAAGGCCGTTATAATGTCGATATAGCTGACAACAATTCGAGCAGCGTTTTCAATAAAATAAAATTTTATATTTCGACGAGGTATGTATATGTGTGAAATTAATATCTTTGTAAGCGAAAGGGGAAATCATATTTTATGTTTTTTGAATGGATATTAAGGTACGGATTTTTTAATGCAAAGTGAACTCGCGTTTGCTTTTGATGTTTCGTTTCGGATTTTATAATTACTAATGTGATTGTATTTGTTTTCAAAGTCCGTATATGTTTGTAATATTAACGAGATTAAATATTTAGATTGCATGAAGTGCAGGAAGATGGCATTACTTGTATTAGACTTTTTAATTTGTGCGATATAATTTGGTTAAAATATTTGCAATTCTTGGGATTAGGTGCGCTTGCCTGTCCTGTACGAGCGAGAACCAATGTGTTCGAAACCCGTCCGCAATTGAACCATATGAACATCAAATAATTGTAGCTGTCCCAATTGCAGCTGGTAAAAGGGAATTAAAATTATTGCTGGAAAGCAAATTTATTGCATCGTGGGGAGGTGCTCCTGGAATGAGGTATGCCAAGGCAGGGGCGGATCCAGCATCTCTCTTTGGGGGATGGGGTGATATCACAAAAGTGCAGTATGGCATGCAAAAGCAAGTTGTCGACGGCGAGGGGGGGGGGGGGGCAGACACCGGAAATATTCCCATTTCTAGTGTAAAAGGCAGGGTCGGGTCTATTTTACCGAATTTGAAGCTCTTGGAGGAGGGGATGCCAGCAATATACCCATTCTTAGCATAAGAGGCAGCACAGGGTCTATTTTCCTGAACTCAAAACTCTTGGGGGCGGCTATCTCAAGAAAAACAAGTTTTCAACGGGGGGGGGGGGGGGGGCAGCAGCATACACATTCCTAATATAAAAGGCAAAATCGGTTTTATTTTTCTGAAGTCTGAGCTCTTTAGGGGGGGGGGGGGCGATCGCAAGCATACACATTCCGATATTCTATTCAAGAAATAGAGAGAGTAATAAAACTGTTACCAAAACCTCCAACGTACCTGCTCCAGTGTCGCAGGTAACTGAGGACTGCCGTAAATCTAATTATATTTAATTATATTTAAATATTATAAACTTTTATAAATTTACGGCAACAATAAAATTTCTGATAGTTCAATTTAATTTCTGTCAGTGAGCAGTGTACAGTGTGTCCTTGGTGATTTATCTTTTTTGGGCTTGTTTTTATATATTATTCGAGATTAGCAAGATACCTAAGAGATATTCCACCTCTATACTTATTCGTTAAACCAAGACACTTTTCCTCAACGAAGTTTATTACCAAAATAATATTTTATGCCATAAATACTTAGTGATAAAGTAAACCTCCTTCCGACGCCTATGACAAGGATTAAAATCCTTTTTAACACTTCACACTCCCAAATGCCTATTGTTATCTAACCTAAATAATCCATTATTATAGATCCGTATTTTTGATTATAAAATTTCTAACCCTTTCTAGTTTGCGAAGAAAAAAAGGATAAAAAATGTTTTATTACTCTCTCTAGTTCTTGAATAAACTATAATAGTATAAGAGGCAAAATCTGGTCTATTTTCCTGAACTCAAAACTTTTTGGGGGGGGGGACAATCACCCCCACCGCCCCTCCCTCCCTTGGATCAGTGCCTGTAGCTAAGGAACATATAACTAGGGAGCTTTTCTCGTTAGGGAGGAAAGAGCTATGAATTTTAGTTGGACTGTTGGCACGATATTGTCAGCTTTTTAGTTCAGGTTGCGAACTAGATAGGAGGAGGGTGAAACTGTTGATTATGTCCTCAGAAAGTGCCCAACACTTAACGGACTTAGGCAGAGACGTTTCGGAGATACAATTTTGTCACCGTAAACCATTAGGCAAGTGCAATCTACAAGGCTGTCTGGTTGCATACACCTGTGGTGGAATGTGGAATGCCCCAAGAGGACCAGGCATCCATTATCAAGTGTATTGTTTGTATATAATACTTTATTGCTGCAGGTTTGAGAATATATTTCCACGATACTGTAAAATTCGTGCCGTATTGTGGCATAAGCTCCCAGTGGTATCTAATGGCCAAATGTTAGAGAGACACAAATGAGAAACTTAAAAGTTTCAAAAGTCTAGAAGGTACTGGTGTTTGAATAGGGAAAGCTAGTTGCATGATTTTTCTTTAGTCACCTTAAACACATGATATTATTCATAAAAATTTAGGTTAGTTCGAGTTAGTTCAAGTCAAACCTATTTTCTCAAAATCCAAAGGACGCATAAAAATTTCGCATTGAAATTTGAAAGAATTAATCTAAATAAAAACGTGTTTCTTTTGGCACGACAAATTAATTGATAGAGAAGAATATCAGAATTAAAACAATCAATAGGTTTACTCGGCTTCATGACAAAAAATGTTTTCAGTGACCTTGAAAAGACGTCACTCAATTAAAGTTTTATGTTATAGTCAAAGCTGCAGCGATAGGTTCGAGCTTTGCGTTGTAGAAAAATTGTGAGTTTTATACTTGTGATCATTTTGCACCTCAAATCTACTCCCCCTATAATTTGTTTTAATAATTATGAAACCTCGATAATAATTTACTTACATTACACTAAAACTGACGTATTTTTTGGCGTCCAAATCGCTAAAATAAAAGAAAATTTGCCAGAAACGTTTAATTTTTGAGATATACCTAATTAAAGAATATCTACTTGAACTGTTAGATTTTTATTTTCCATTCTTTACTATTATGTTTATCCATTTCTTTTACTAAAATCATAAATATTATTCATCATTTCTTCTAAGAATTATACTGAGTCTCTCGTAAGTTTTTGATTAGGAAGTTGTATCGATATGGGGTTAGGAGTAGCATTCTGGAACTACTGGAGTCGTATTTGTCCGAGAAAAGGCAGTGTATTGGTCTTAGTGATGAACTGTCAGATTTAGGTCATAGAGAAGATGGAGTACCCCAAGGGTCAGTCATGGAACCTCTTTTCTTTGTAATATATAAATGACTTATTTGCATTTATTAGCCCTTCAAAATTTTTTGTTTTGTTAGCGATACATCTTTGTTGTGTAGTGATAAGAATATTCAAGATCTAAAACATAATTGTGATCTTCTAGCAACCTGAGCTGAATTCTGGTTCTCGAATAATTGTTTTAAAGTGAATAATGAAAAAACACAAAAATTTACACTCTTAAGAAATCCGGATAAACTTGAGGGGAATCACCTCAAAATATTATGATGACACGCTGGGCTGGGTACCGCATGTCGAGTGACTGCGAGCTAAATTATCAACCGCCATTGTGTACTTGTTTGTCTTAATTTTAATGTGTATTACTTTTGGACGCAAACTACGTTTTCAAAAAAAATTATTTTATGAAGTTACCTTATACAGGGTCAAAAACAAATAAACTTTGCAATACATGTGACCGAATTTTAATAGTCCTATTTGGATTTTGTAGAAAAACACACATTTTATATGGCGCTACGTTAAATAAAATATTCCTGGGATGAAACATTGTCAAAATTAAGAAGTTTTATGTAGGTTGCGTTGAGTCTTATTTTGCTATAGTGGTGCAATTTACAAAAAAATGGGCAAAAAATCTAAATTTTCTTATACAGCTGAAATTTCGCATATATGGTAATAATTGCGTTGAGAAAAACTTTTTCTCATAAATTTTTTTGATATTTTATGATATAACCCCACTTTTGATTTTTTTTCGGGAGAAAAATTAAAAATTGACAGATAATACTAATCACGGTTAATTTTCATCTCGATCGAAGCAGAAATTGATGTCAAAATCAAATTTTGAATAAAACTTTAAATAAAAAAATCCCGTATGCTGCGGACCTGACTAATCACACTGTATTCACTGACTTTCCAGAACTTCCATAACGTGTATGTTTTGACATCTTAATATCCAAAACAACAGCGTTAATGTGTTCCTCCAATAGCTGAATTTGACTATAATTTAATGTCAAAATAACGTCAAAACAACTTCATACATATACAATAACATAAAAAAAAATCCTTGGCTCTTCAGGAACTTCCATAGCCGTGTATTCCCAACATCTAGACATCTTAGTATTCAAAACAATAGCGTAATACGTCATGCGACTAGTCCCCAGCGATGCTCTTAGTATCAAATCCATTTCTCTTGTAATATTATTACGTCACAGTATGTATATGGCATTGGTGAGTCATGGCTCAACGGGGAAGGAGTCGGTCCCCTTTATTTTAAGGGTATTAAGAACTGGAGAGAGAGAGGATGTTACCCAGGGCCGTGTTTCGAATCGAAGTATGCAATGTAGGACAAACACGGGGGGATAATATGAAGGGGATGTTGAAATTGCCCTACTTAGTTATTTATTTTTCCAATAAATTTGTCGATTTTTACTTACAAATGTACCGCGTCAGTGGAGATAACGTGAATGGATACAGCCGGATAATTCTCATTTTAAAAATACGCTAATCTTTTGAAAATTGTGAATAAAATGAGCAAGTGACATTTTTGTCATTTTTTGTTTTATTATTATTGTGGGGATATTTTGGAAGTACTCACTCACAATATTTATACAATAGGAATATATTTTAAACCGTCAATAAATAATGTGTTTCAAATCAAAGGACAGAATTTTTAAAATTAAAAAAAAATCTAATCAGAAGCTGACATATTGCAATTTTAGTGGAAAAGTGTTTAAAATGGCATGAGTGCTCAGCGTTACAACAAAACGGAGTATAGTTCGGCTTCGAATTAAATTTTTTTATCATATGATGGCTCATTTGAAAGGTAACAGCTTACCCTGAGATAATATGTCATTGAAAACGTTAATTTTTTTTGCTATTTCAATTGCTTATAGAGAATAAGGGGTAATAGCCTACAGATACTCCTTTATACAGGGTGACCCAATAGTGTGGCAAGCAGGGGCGGATCCAGCCTCTCTCTTTGGGGGTGGCGGTGACATCACAAAAGTACAGTATGGCAAGAAAAGCAAGTTGTCAACGGGGGGAGGGGGTGTCAGCAGCATAAATATTCATAATATAAAAGGCAGAATCGGTTCTATTTTCCTGAACTCAAAGCTCTTGGGAGGGGGGGGGGGGGCGATAGCAAGCATACACATTCCAATACTCTATTCAAGAACTAGAGAGAGTAATAAAACTGTTATATAAACCTCCAACGTACCTGCTCCATTGTCGCAGGTAACTGAGGACTGCCGTAAATCTAATTATATTTCATTATATTTAATTATAATAAGTTTTTATAAATTTACTGCAACAATAAAATTTATGATAGTTCAATTTAATTTTTATCAGGAAGCAAAGTACACCTTACAGTGTATTGTTAGTGATTTATCTTGTTTGCGCTTGTTTTTATATATTATTTGAGATTAGTGAGATACCCAAAAGATATGGCTTCCACCTTTATATTTATTCCAAAATCGTTAAACCAGGGCATTTTTTCCTCAACGAAAAACTTAGTACGATGAATGTTTATGATGCCTTATATCAATATCTAGATAATAATCTTAAAAGCCCTGTTGAGATGTGTTCCAACATAACAGGAGTTGGAAAATCTACTATGTAGCAAATACTGAAGGAGAAAAAACGACTGGAAATGTTAGTACTCCTAAGCGACATTCGATCACAGGCACACGAAAAATCTCGTTGGAAGAAGAGATGAAAACTACAATTAAAGGGGTTGAACATACATTTTATTATGAGAAACAGATCCCAACCGTCGACAAAATTCTAACTAAAATCAATGAAGATCGCGATTTACCTGAAATTAAAAGAACTGAACTCTGGCAATTGCTCAGCGAACTTTATTTTTGCTGGGAAAAACCAGATAGAAAATCTGTTCTTATAGATCGTCCGGAAACTGTCCGTTGGAGAAGGAAATATCTCTCTCAAGTAAAAGGTAGAGTTGCTAGAAATAACACAACTTACAAAATTAGTAATTTAACTAAACTTTTGAAAGATTTTTTTGATTAAAGTTACTGCGGAAAATTGGGAAAAATCAAATTCAAAATTTCCAGATTTTTTCATTAATTCTGCAACGCAGTAAAAAATATAAAACTTATATCAGTAGATGTTGTATAGAGAAATTGGCTAGGAATCCAAATATGTAAAAATATATAGGGTGTATCGTTTAAAAAAATGATTTTGTTTTCTCTCCTACTTTTTCATATTACCCTATATCAACAAAAATAACTTTGTAATATAAACATATTAATCTTCTGCGGCTTTTATATAAAATAGTTTTGTCTTATTTTTGTCACACTGTTGGGCCATCCCATACAAGCTCGAAGTTCTAAGACAAAACATTCAATTTTATTAGAGATACATAATAATCAAAATGTTGTCGAAACAAACAAAAATAAGGGGACTGCGAGTCCAACAACTCACATTTTATTCGATCTTCAACGTTGTAACTTTCAAACATTTCTCTTGTCGATTTTAGGCGTTTATTTTTAGGTTTTTATTCTTGTTTTCCTTCTTAAAGTTTGTTTGTTATCATATACGAGGACAGTTCGATTAATTCTCGGCCTGAAACAGAGAGGGCGCTAGTAGGATCAAATAACCATAATATTTTGCAAGCATTAACCTTGAG
Source organism: Diaprepes abbreviatus (assembly GCA_034092305.1). Taxonomy (NCBI): domain Eukaryota; kingdom Metazoa; phylum Arthropoda; class Insecta; order Coleoptera; family Curculionidae; genus Diaprepes; species Diaprepes abbreviatus. Next base: position 6,139,081 of record JASJET010000093.1, on the reverse strand, counting down.
ATGACGCCCTACAAAATCTTAGTTGCTTGTTTATGGCGAGGTTCGATATTTTGTGAAAGATGGATAAAATTGAAGTTCGAACGGTTATAAAGTACTGTGTTTTAAAGGGCTTAAACCCTACGGATATTAAAAATGAATTAGATTCTACTTTAAAGAATTCTTCTCCTTCATTTTTGGCAGTAAAAAAATGGGCTGCTGAATTTAATCGTGGTAGTACATCAATTCAAGATGATTTGTGCTCGGGACGCTCAAAAACCGCTACAACTGACGAAATTGTCACAAAAATTAACAATGTCATACTTCATGACCGCCGACTGAAAGTACGAGAGCTTGCTGGTATAGCAAGCATCTCGATAGATCGTGTCCACTACATTTGACATGATGTTCTTGGTATGAAAAAGCTTTCAGCGCGATGGGTGCCGCGTTTGACACCACTCTACCAAAAACCCCTTCGAATGAACACTTCGCAAGAGTGTTTAGACTTATTCGGACGCAATCCTGCTGAGTTTCTTCGACGTTTTACAACTGTAGATAAAATATGGATTCACCATTACACACCAGAGACAAAGCAGCAGTCTAAACAGTGGGTGGGGGCAGGTGAAAGTGCGCCAAAAAAAGCAAAAGCGGTTCCGTCCGCAGAAAAAGTCATGGCAACAGTTTTCTGGGATTCACATGGCGTGGTGCTTATAGACTATTTAGAACAAGGCAACACCATCACCGGGGAGTATTACGCTTCACTACTGGACCGTTTACAGCATGTGATTAAAGCTAAACGTCCACATCTTGCTAAAAAAAAAATGCTCTTTCATCAGCAAAAATCTATGGTTGTTGCTGCAAAACTCCATGACCTACGTTTCAAAGTGCTTCCACATGCGCCATATTTGCCGGATCTGGCTTCCAGCGATTACTTTCTCTTCCCAAACTTGAAAAATGGCTCGCTGGACGAAAATTCTTTTCAAATAACGAGGTCAGAGCAGCGACAACCGCTTATTTTGCAGAGTTGGACAAATCGCATTATACTACGGGTATTAAAATGGTAGAACATCGTCGGTCTAAATGTATTGAAGTACAAGGGGACTATGTTGAAAAATCTTTTGTTTTCTTTATCGGGCCGAGAACTTATAGCATCATCCTCATATAACAGAAATTATAACAATACTATAAGAAAAACAACACTGATCAACAAGAAAATCTAATTTTCATTCACAATGATCAGGTTTAAAACTTATTTTTTAGTAAATCTGGCGATTCATTTTTTACTCCGCCTCTGTACTATACAAAGAGAATGGCCTACTCGTAAAAATCAACCATCCTTTTTAACGAACGTCCTCTTTATTACTTCTATCGATCGGATTTTCATGGCATTCTTATTAAAAATGTATCCGACCGGGGATATAATTGTTTTTACTTAATGAGAATTTTTTATCAGGTCTAGAGGGCATTTTGATTGAATGTAATCAAACTTATTTGAGGGTAGTTTCGATCCCCAAAGGCCAAGATTGGATTTCAGAAAGATATAATTTGTGGACAGAAATTGGTAAAGTTTTGGCAAAATTATTGGAATTTTTGCCGATATGAACTTGATCTATTGGTTTATGTTATTAAAGTTTTTTGGCTATCTAAAAAATATTTAATAAAGTATTTGGATTGGGAAAAGTTTCATAACTAAATTTGATCTGGTGTACTTTATGTAATTCTATTGATTACTTAAGTTAAGTGATTAAATAGCTTTTTATACGCAGTTCAAATGAATCCTGAATTTATTTGGTAAACGTCTAGGTATTTTATTTAGTTAGGAACACAGATGTACAGTAGGTCCAGCGAGAGAATACCCATATATCATCACTCTACGAACATATCAAACACAATCTTGAGACCTGTTCATCTTAATTTATATATAAATAATAAAAAGACGGAAAACAAAATATTATTCTTCTAATCCAAGCCATATGTCGCAGAAAATCTGATATTATGGGTAGAACAACAGGGAAGGGCTCGGAATAAACCCGGACAAGGCCGAGGTGGTACTCTTTATAAAAAAGAGGAAAATAGGGAGACTTCCCACCATTACATTTGTGGAAAAGACTACTCAATACAAGGGGGCAGTTAAATATCTGGGAGTAATTCTGGACTCACGACGAACCTGCAATGATCATATTAAAGCTCGAACCAAGAGAGCCATATATGCTTTCTGGGCTTGTAAACGAGCCTTTAGGTGCACATGGGGCTAAAGTGTTATATTGGATATATACTATGGTGATCCGCCCCATGATAACGTACGCCGCTATGGTATGGCGGCGTAGTACAACAAACCGCAAAAACAATCTTCAACTTGACAAAGTTGCGATGTGGACTGCTCCCACTAGGTCCCTCGAAGTCCTGGTTAACTTGCCTTCTCTTCACTTATATGTAGAGAACGAGGCCCGGAAGACTGTTTATCGTTTCACTTACCTAGGGAATCTTGGAATTGAAACGGAAAAATGGATCTTGGTGGTATACTGATGGATCTCGACAAAATGAAAGAGCTGGAGTCGAAGTGTTCAGCAGGAGCACCCTCTCGGACAACGTGCGACAATCTTCACACAGGAAATTAATGCTATTCTGCAGTGTGCCCATCTCTGTGAGTGGGTAATAAACATATGCTCAGATAGTAAGGCTGCGATATTGGCACTGAAGTCGAGTGTCGTAACTTCGCCACTTATGTCTGAGTGCAAGGACGTACTGAATGACATGACAAGGAACGGTGGCACAGTCGTGTGGGTCCCGGGTCACTCGGGCTTACACGGGAATAAGGAAGCAGACCGTCTGGCAAAGTTGGGTTTGGCTACTGAACCATATGGACCCCAATCAATACCACTCGTTCCAATTGCTATTGACAAAAAGGAATCAAAATCGTTGCTGGAAAGCAAATTCATTTAATCATGGTGGGGAGCTCCCGGAACGAGGTGTGTTAAGGAACATATAACTGAACCTAGCGCACGGCGTACTAAGGAGCTTCTCTCATTAGGAAGAAAAGAGCTGCGAATTATGGTGGGATTGTTGACGGGACATTGGTCACCTAAGGGGCCATCTTCATAGAATAGGTGTCGAAGACTAGCCGACGTACAGATGGTGTTGGGAGGAGGATGAAACTCTTGACCATGTCCTCAGAGAGTGCTCAGCACACAACAGACTGAGACAGAGATATTTCGGAGAAACAATTTTGTTACTGGAAGCAGTTAGGCAAGTTTAACTAACGAGGCTGCTTTGATTCGCAACGGCGATTCGCCTCGAATGACCTGCAGCTCTAGTGGAACGTAACGGGCCCAATAGAGGCCTAGGCATCGATGATCTTGTATCACCTCCTCTTTTTAATTTATTCATTTAATCATGAGTAGAATAGGATAGAAAGAGGCAACAAACGAGTCATTTCGTTTTATGCATACAGACTTTCTTTTGACTCCAATAAAAACATTATTTTATTGACATTCATCATTCAGAGTTTTATTTACACTGTGTTTTTGAAAAATCTTGATTATTTAAGTGAATTTTAAACAGAAGATAGTTTTATATAAAAGCTATATTAATTATTTTTTTTAATACTGTATTACAGGTAAGTATGTATTATTTTTATTAAAAAACTAAACCTAGACGTATAAATATTTCTAACCGTCAAATCTGTCGTTGGTGTCTAAATGTTCGGTACACGTATATCATTTTAAAATGTTTTTCGCACTCGTTCCTTCAGTTGCAATAATCAGGCATTAAAAATGAGAATAAGGTAATGAGATTCGATTCGTTCTTTGAGATAACGCGTAGTGAAACCCATCACAGGCAAGCAAAACAGCTTGTGTTTAATCAAATAAAAACGGCATACATTTAACGATTACTAACCAACGTAGGTGTCGAATAAGCGACGTTGCCGATTTGCATCGAAACATTATCTTTTGTTGCTTGAAGGTAAATAACTTTTCAACAAACTTTATGCATATAGTTCTAGTCTTCTCACATTTATTTAGTTTTAAACAATATTAAATAAACATTAATTGAATACATGCAGATGTGACTATCTAATGAGATTGAGTAATTTTTAGATCTATTCATTTACCACGTGACTCATGAGTATTATAATAAGTGTACCCATTAAAAAACCTAAGATACTTTAAAAGTTAAAAATAAAAATTAAAAAGGGAAAATATTAATCTAAGTAAAGATAATATTGAGGAATGTAGATTTATCTTTAACAAACCCTACATATAAAACAGATGAAACTAAAGTCTTCATAGATGGATCGCGAAAAAAAAAGGGAAAGGAACAAAAAATGGAATTTATTCTAAATTCCTAATCATTGGCTATTGAATAACCATGCTAATATAACTCAAAAGAAGTATTACTAGCAAGAAGGTCAGCATATATACAGACAGCATCCAGCACTATTAAACCTAAATAGATAACGTATTTCCTCTACCAAAGTGCTGGAACGCTATAAGCTCCTGCTTTGGCTGCAGATGTAAATATGCTCCCTTTGAGCTGGATCACTTCATTAGTGATCTGATAGCTCATATGAAGATGCTGGAGCCAAATCTACTAGCAGTTCTCACTAAATCAGCAATGACAAAACTAATTAAATACAACTTCATCTCTTTAAAATATAATGGGATGAAACCAAAAACTGTAAATTCTCCAGGCAATTAATAAACTATATGAAGGTGGAAATAAACAAAAGATATCTGGCGATGCCCACGAGATATCTGCGATTAGTTACAGGGATTCTCACCGGACATTACCAGCTAAAAAACACGTATATAATATTATTTAATAATAATAATAATAATAATTTTATTACCATTAAATAAGAAAGTTACAATAATTTTCTACATCCATGTATTTTTTGAATCCATAAGCTACAAGCAGCTTGTCTGGATGTCAAATAACAAACGCTTACTTTCTAATACACTAACACAAAATAAAACCTAAATCATCTCCATTACCAATACTAATTTAATAATGGCACTACATTAACAATCTGATGTTGGTCTGCTTTTATCCACTTAGATATTCTCACACAAAAAGAATATACATTTACAATAGATTTTATTTCTAAAGGTAACAAATTAAATAACTTTGGACCGATATACATAATATGCCTCTGCGAAGCCGTGTATAATGCCACAGAAAAGGTAAAGCCTCCATTGTGAACAGACCTGGTATGAACATTGTGCATAATCGGACTTTTATATTCATCACACTTCTTCATAAATTTTAAAACATTTTTAAAATACAATTGTCTGATAGTTAAAAGGTCAGCTTGTTCAAATAACAAGTCTGATGGAAACCGCCTTGATTTATTTAAGAATATTTTTATTATATACAGTAACAGTCAACGGGTAAAGGATGCTACCCCATGCACTGCCCCAAACATTCAAACCATATGCGAGGACTGACTCAATCAAAGCCTGGTAAGTCATTCGCAATAGTTTCAAAGACAGGAATTCTCTCAGTTGGTAGAACTTATATGGAAGTATACGACACTCCCAGAGAAGATGAGACTGTAGAACATGTTCTATGTGACTGTTCCGTTCTTTCACTAAAAAGAGGATCCATGTATTAGGCAAGTACTGACCCATTTTGGTCGACATAAGTTAAAGTTCGCTTGGCAACGTTGCAGTCTATTTTAAATGGGTAGGCTGCACGACGAGTTAAGTCAGGCAGACCTCTATATCAGGATCCACAACCTTCCATATCCTAAATACCAATAGAGTCGTAAGAAAAAAGTTATAGGAACCTTTTTTGTTTAAAATGGCTCAAAGAATTCTGTGGCTCAAAATATAAGGGTGGATCCATTTAAATTATAGAGGCAATTAGAGCCTCTCTGCTCCCTACACAAGAAATCTTTCTTTATGGAAAAAATGGTTTCTAATCTTTAAGTAGTTGAAGACTATAAATGTTTTATTATTTATCTCTTTTGAAGAGAATTACTCAAATGCGAAAATAAAGGAAAAATTATCACTCCTTTTCTGTAAAATATTGGAGAAAATTATATTACTAATGGATTTGGTCTGAAACTGCACAAACTAGTTTCTATACGACAATGTTAACAAAATTCCATTTCCAATCACCTGATAATTATTTCGGAGATCAATATTCATGTAAATTTACTTAATGCAGTGATAAACAGATTGATATGATGTTGATTAGCAAGGGCGTATTATCAATTTTGTAATAACATCGCATTATAGGACTTGTTATCGCTAGATGTTACGTTTTATCTCTAATATGTGATACATTGTTATAAATATAATGTTATTATATTTAGTTTTGCTTACGGCGGAATATTTATATAAAAAACACCTGCCGAATGTTTTAATATTACCTTTTTATATTTAGTTAATTGTTTTTATTTTTAGAAATATTCTTTGAAACGAATTATTGCAGCAGAGGCATTGAAAATTTAAAACACGACTTGATCAAACATATTTTTTACAAAGACTGAATGAGATTCTGTTCGATATATGAAGTTATGAATTTGATGTGAACTATGAAGTAGTAACCGACTGAAGACAAGTGAACCAAGAGTGAACACCACGATTAAAGAAGGGCATAATGATATGGTTTACTGATCGACAGTATTACTGTCAAAAACGTGACATATTTTAATTCAAAGAACGATATTTTAATCAAAGATTCTTGTTTGGTTGGAAGAAATCAATCATTGAATATTAAGGTAATTAATTAAAAATCAAGGTGTCTGAAAAAAACAAGACAAAAGAAAGTAATTATCTTCCATTTGCTCTGTTCTAACTTACAGTTTAGTTGATATACACAAAAATAATTATATGTTTTAATAATGTTTATTTGAAGGTCATAGACAATGATGTTTCTTGCGAAATAGTAAATATCTGTTGGACTTCCATTGTCTTTATTTTTTGTTGAATATCACAACATTTCGGCTAGTAGTTATCTCTAGCCGTTTTCAAATGAAACTAAATAAATCCCTTAACTACAGGACTATTTATACTAAAAGTAAATGCAGTGGAGTGTGTCTGATATGGGTGCAGTCATGCCTGCTATGGCAAAATCCCATTTCTTTATGCGGCATTTAGTTTTAGTTTACAATTATTAAGAAGTGGTTTCCACACTTCTCTTATATCTAAAGATGGTTTACTAAAACAACTCGGGTTCTGATGTATAACCGCGGCTTCTTTGAATTTCCGTTTTCTCCATTGTTGTTCTCGGTATAGTATTTTAGCTTCAGACCATTTTATGTGGTGTCCATGAGTCCAGGCATGGTTGGCGGTACCAGATTTTTCTGTTTCTCCTCGAGATGTGCATTTTTGGTGTTCTTTGATCCTTACATCAACAGGTCTCTTTGTTTCGCCAACGTAGGAATTGCCAGGTTCACATGGCATTTGATATGCACAGTTCTTCATGTCCCTTTGAGCTGTTGGTTTGACCCTAATGAGCCGACTTCTCAGAGAGTTATTTGAATTGAAAACAACGTTAATTTTAAATCGTTTTCCTATCCTTCTAACTTTTTCTAATTCTGAGACCATTACAAGGAAATACATCGTCCTAGGTTAAGAACTCGCAACATTTCGTAGAAATTATACGTGAAATAGAAGTACAACCGGAAAACCATTTTATTAGCTTTGACGTGGAAAGTCTATACACCAACTTTCCAGTTAAGGAGTCACTAAAAATTATAAGAAATAAACTTGAAGAAGACCAGACTTTAGCAGAAAGAACATCTTTACCACCGCACGCCATTATGGACTTGTTGGAAAGTTGTTTGACTAATTCCTACTTTCAAGAAAAGGAAAAATTCTACATCCAGGACGATAGATCTTCACTATCAGCTGTGGTCGCAAATATTTTCATGGAATGGTTGGAGACGTTTGTAATTGAATCCGCAACTAAGAAACCAAAGTTATGGCTCAGATACGTATACGATACTTTTATTATTTGGAGCGGAAACGACGAAGAACTTCGAAACTTCCTTTTTCATCTCAACAATATCAGCCCAACTATTAACCTCACCATGGAGAAAGAAGTAGAAAATAAATTCAAACAGGTTTTTGTTACACTCTATAGATGGTAAAGATTTGCATTATTTTCGAAGCGTCACCATCTATTAGCATAATACTGCAACAACCTTAAAACTAAAAACGTTTTTAATAAATCCCTTAAAAATTATGGTTACTGCGGGAAAAGAATTAAGATGTCGTAAAATGAATATTTAATACTCTTTATAATAGTCTACTTTGGTTTTCGAGAAAAGACCTTAATTTTTGAGGATTATTTTATACAGCTTTTCTTATTTTTGGAACAAGGCTGCTAAATGTGGGGTATTAGTATTGCGAATATTAATGTTTTTAAAGTGAAGTCGGGGCTTTCTTTAAAATGTGTTTTAATACTAGAATGCATAAGAGATAAACAAAAAAAAAAATAATCCTACCAGGTGGCGCAAAATATGTCCTGTTTTGAATCACACAATTTAATTCTTACGAGAAATATTAATTTACTTGTTTTGATTTTACAGTTTTTAAAGTTGTTCATCGGATGCAAAAGTAGGTATTACTCTTTTTCGTACGGTATCCCCCCAGTTCACTCCAAACAAAATAAAAACCTGTTTGAATTCGAAGTTAAATAAAAGAACTCCAATTTTGGATCAGGTCAAATTAATCCTTAAAAAATAGTTTGGTTATTCCGGGTTTGAATCCGTTCGTTCAAAAAATCGTTTTCACGGCGTTTCGCCAAAATCTCATTTGGCATTTTCAAGTACGGTTCGTCTCGTTACTCGCTGAGAACTGAGTAAGTTTTGACTTTCTTCTCGGTATGGTGGTACAGGTAGGCCATCATCTCGATGGTGGTGGAATAGGATAAATTGTATTCCTTAGCAATTTATTCCAACTGTGCAATCTCTAACACGGAAAGGATATGGTTTAGAACGAAGTTTGCATTTACTGTTCGCATTTTACTTCATATATATATATATATATATACATATATATATATATATATATATATATATATATATATATATATATATATATATATATATATATATATATATATATATATATAGTATAGGTAGTCACCTTTTCTCAGGTGTTATAAGAGTTAAATATGAAAATGTCAAACAAAATGGGACATAAATAATTAATTATTGCATTTATGTGGTAAATGTAGATGGTAGAATAGATTTTAGTTAAGAGTAGGTAAGAATTTGAATTTGAATCATGTTATAAAAGGACATTAAATGCCTATGATTGTATAATGAGATTATAAAATGTATAAAAATTAGTGTGAAAAATTGGACATTAGTGCATATAAAGTAAGAATAATAAACATATTTCATTCTAAAAGACATGAATCTAAAAAACAATTGATATTTTTAATAATGTCTGAAGTGTTATTGACAAGAGACAGTGACTAAAAAAGGAATTTTACAACAACATAGTGAAATCCACAAAGAAGAGGATCTTAATCATCCATTTTATAAAGAGTGCGGGTAAAGATAATATTAGTGAGAATAAACGTCAAATAATAATCATTTAGTGAAATATAGACACACTTTATCAACAATTATTTATAATATATTAGTTTCTACTTATTCCAAAAACAACATTTATAAAAGCTTTGTTAAAAATATAGTTCATAATATCAATAAAATATCAAAATTTTATCATAAATTGACAATCAGGAATCCATTTTGGTTTTGTATTTCAGAGCTTCCATCTAGTTGCCAGTTCATATCAGATGGTCGACCAATCAGAAAAAAACTAAAACAAAAATTTATACTACGTCACCACTTACTATAAAAGCGAAAATTCATTTTTTTAAGAGAGTGCAGGTTCATCAGTTGTACAGTAAACATCATTAATCTTATTTGCAAAAAGTAACATAACCTCAAAATTTTCATTTGTTATTTTAAAAAAATAAAAGGAGTGGATATTAATCGGTTGCAGTGTAAACATCGCTAGTATTTTTCATGAACAGTAACATAACCCCAAAATTTTAAATTGTTATTTAAAAAAAAAACAAAGGAAGATAGTGCAGATTAATCTGTAGTAGAGTTAACATCATAGAACATAGAGCGTGGATAAAAAAAATTTTGGAGATTGAAAGACAATCTTAAAGGACGGAAACGAAGTTTACTAAATTAATAAATAAATAATATCCATAAGCAAGTAGCTGTGAAAAATATTTAAAAGTTACAATAGTTGGCAAAGGAGAAAGAATTATTAAGTTTAAAAAAAAGAAGAAGGAAGAAACCTAAAACGTGGAAATAAAAAAAAATTCTGGAGATTAAAAGGTATTTATTTAATGTGTAAGAAATATAAATTTTAGATTTGCCTTCAAATAGTTTGATAAAATAGATATATACTAACCTTGTTATGAATATTTATAGTTAGTAATAAAATAAATTGTTGAATTTGCACTGTAACAATATCACTTTTAATAATAACGGCACCTACAAATTTATTTTTAGATTGTTTAAAATAATTACATATATTAAGACATTAGTCATTTTTAACCATAGAGACATTCATAAAATATTGCCAGATTTAATAATTTTAAATCCAATAAAAGAAAACAGTGCACATTAAATAATATTAATAATTTTATTTAGCAATAGATAAAGTGATTTATAAATTTAACATAAAACTGCACCCACTGACATAGCTGTATTACTTTAATAAAGTTTCTACTTGTGTTTATGAATCATTGGTTTGACTTTTTCTAATAATAAAAATAATTTCATCTGAACTCACCTGAAAAGTAAAAATTGACATTAATGTTTTTAAACTTCTAATCACGAAAAATGGAGTACATTCAGAAATACAGCACATGTGTATTTGTGTAATTTTTTATTAAAAAAATTTTGGTACAAATCAATTATACTTAGGTATAGTTATTTGTGCCTGGCGTCTAACAATTTAAAAAAAAAAAGGAAAATCAGAATCATATGTATGTATATATATATATATATATATATATATATATATATATATATATATATATATATATATATATATTAATAAATAAACAATTTAGGGAATTTTCTCATTCTCAAGTTGAATATAAAATATTTGTTCGTGTATTTTATATTCTAAATAATAAATAAATAAAAAATGTTTTCAACCATTTAATGATATCCTGTATATTTGTATGTACTGTAAAAACCTATTATACTAATCAGATGTATAATTTATATTATGATTTTTTAAAAAAGTCTTAGCTTTAGAAGATCACCTTAAAAACAGATGATCATTGCATGTGTTGCTTTATGCAAATTAATTTATTCACCCCATGGGTCTCATTTTATATCGAACTCTAGACAGGTGCATTTTACCCCTTTCATGATAGGAGCCACTAAGCTAAAAAATTAATATCTATCGTCACGTTTGTGTTTCTGTGCGTTTATTGAATGTGTTCTTGAAAATTCGTACTTATTTTTATTTTTGTGTGGTTTTAATATTCCTTTGTCCCGTTTTTCGTTAGTGGATTTAAAGAATTTTTGAATACTTAGAATTAAGGGTAAACATATACCAACGTCAATATTAGGCTTTCAACATTAGTACGCAAACGAAAGGATAGCTAACTTTAAAAGGCAAAAGACTGAAGCTAGAACTACTGGTTAACTTGCCACAAGAATCATTAGTAGAAAAATCTTCAAAAAGAATTTTTAAAGCATCTGACCAGATACAAAAGGGCAGGAAGTTTAGTTTTATTGTTTAGTGAGGCAGGTTGTCATTCAGACCTGTCCATCGTCAAAGTAGCAGATTTGCTCGACATAACTTTATACAATTTTCCGTCAAATATAAGCCATAAACTCCAACTTATTGATAACGCCGTCTATCGACCATTTGAATACCACTGGAATACTGAAGTTTGTCATTCATCCATCCAACAAAATCAATATAAGAACCTTGCTAAGGCATGATTTAATATTATCCTTTCGAACGTCTGGTCTAAATTCATGACTCATAGTAACATTATAAGTGGCTTTAAAGCAACTAGTTTACATCCGTTGACTCTCCAGGCTATTTCAGAAACAACTTTCATTCCATCTCTTTGTATCTGATGATGTTTATAAATAAAATGTGCAACCTCTTGATTCTCCTGGGTCAATGGCTCTAGAACCATCAAATAAATCGTCATTAGCATCAGTACCAAAAAAAAAATTATTGAGCAAACCCCAAAGAGACTCCCCTGGAAAATTTTACTGCATGGTTTTCGGTAGTTCTAGTTCAGATGATGATAATAAAGACAATTTGTCACTTGCTCAACTAAAAACAATAGCCTTTTATCAACTTATGCCTATGCTGGTTAAAGTTACTAAAAAGAAGCCAAAAGTTAGAAGAAAAGCTATAAATTACAGAGGAACTCCAGTCACCAAAGACCTGTATGATAAAAACAAGAAAAACCTAAAGAAGACCTGAACCTCCAAAGATAGCAGTGGCACTTCACGGAAGTAAACGAGTTGGTACTATCATGACTGTGAAGAGGACAAGATGGCAAATATGAGGCAATGTACTAAATATGGCAAGTGGGATCATGAGCAGTGCATCGGTTTAACATTGGAAAAAACTGAAGATTTTGAATGCCCTTATGGCGGTTAGGCATGTTAGTCCATTTTTTTTAACATTTCGGGGCTCGCGAGGGCAATCTCACTCCGCTGACGAATTTTTCTGCCATTTATTTTAAAATCCGTCACTGTCTTTTTAAGCACCACTGAGTATTTTTCGATCACAGCATCCTCGATAAATAGTTTTTAAGTGACTGTTGGTTAGCGAGTTTGTTTGAGCTATTCTTTCGTATGCGGTCTGTGAGTCCGCGTGTGAGTGTTTGCTTCATAATATTTGGTTTCTATTTAACGTTATTTCCTATGTTCAAAGAAAAAAGTTATTTTATCTTTTATTTTTAATTATATTTATTTAAATTTAAAATTATAAACATTTAAAATTGATTTTCTAATTCCTTACAGATGGCTTGCTTTTAAAAAAGAACAGATCCCTTTGAACCAGCTTATGATGCAATGTTTCGAAGAAGATAATGTGAAGTCAGTAATTCATATGATGACCATGAAGAGCCTGGGGAAGAGGACAACTTAGAAATTTTTGGAATAGACGCATCTATGGCTAAGCCAGTACCTGCGGGTTAACGGGGACGTTGTTGGTATTGCGACCAAAAGAAAAAAATAGATCTACTCGTTTTTCTGCCTTAAATTTTAATGGCCTAAAGAATTTTGCTTTTGTACGAGACTGTACCCAACACACGTTAAATTTCAATACACAGACACATTCTTATACAGTAATAACTTTAAATATAATAAATCTGGCAGCGCCGCAAATGTCTATATTGAATGGTCAAGAGAGTAAACGTGTATATAGTAGCGTTCATATAGTGTGAGTCTCATATTTATACAGTTTATTATGTTGACATCCCAATACATTAAGAAAATAAATAAAAATATCGAGAAATATATTTAAAAAAATGTCACATTCTGAAGAACTAACCTAACTAACTTAGATTTGAATTATCGCGCGTAAAATATGACGATAACAAGGTTGCCAAGTTGTGATCACTGTACCCCACTACGCGTCAGATGTTTTCAAATTATTTTTATTTAAAAAAAATCTGTATTTTCTTAACAAAACGGTCAAGAGATTCCGGGTTTTTTCTAAAAAATTCATAATTTTTGGAGCTACGTTGCATTCGTTTTTAAACAATATGGTAAAAACCGTTTTTGAGATATTCCAAAATGTAATGGCATTTTGTTCTATGTAGTGACCTCCAGCATGTTAATTATGCATATTTTAATTGTTAATATATCGTCTCACAGACGATTAAAAAATTTCGTTTTTTTTTTAATTACATAAAAGACACTTTTGTAAACTATATATTCAAATTCGATCACATTCCTAAGAAAAGCCGTTTCACGAGTGAAATACCTTAAGTCTAAATTTATCTGTTTTTTTTTAGAAACTAATCTTATATTAACGTTGTAAAACTTCTATCCTTTATAAATAAATATGTTGTTTAAATTCAATATATTTTTATTTTTCATTTTTTTTTATTAAATTTACGCGCGCGAGTTTTTAATATCAAAAATAGGCGCGAGCGCCGAAAGGTTAAGGATTTAAGGTGTTATTACTGCATTCATATGATTTATTGATCTTATTTACTAAATATACCATATGTATTTTAATTATTTAAGTACGTTAAGTTCCAAGCCTACTAGCAATGTTTTTAAAACTGTTTAATTTTGTTTTTGTTTATGGTAAAAGTATTTTTGTTAATATTCTATAGTAATAGATCTTTAGAATTAATTAATATTAAAATATTGTTACGAACTTTATAGAGTACTACATTTTATAGTATTAGTTTGTGTTTGTAGTTTGTAGGGTATTAGGTATATTTTCTACTAGTTCATAATTTATTTATTTAATTCTACCTTTGTTAATTTCCTCAGGAGACGTCTATAAAAGAAGGTCTGGATCTTTTCAGAGACTTCTATTTCCTTACTTTTAACATGGAACGCCTATGATAGAAGATCTAATCGCCGCATGTAGTATGGAAATCCTTCCAGAGAATTATTGAATCTTCCGGTGTCAACCAAAAGGGTATATAAAGGGTCCAGTGTCGTAGTACTACGGATAAAATTAAAATCACGATGTCTGGTCGATCAAGAGAAATGCCACAAATAATCAATATCCTACCGACACATTCCGCCCGAAAATAAGTACAAATATCAGTTCCAACTATATATAAGTACGTCAACACAGGGTGTCTGGGAAAGATGCCAGCGGACCCACTACTGATGAATCCAACCGCTGGTATCGTGGATGAAACACCGCTGTAAAATTTTAGGTCAGTTTCTCAGATTGTATATCGTGGTTACGAATACAACTACGAATACCACATGGCATCCCTGGGCTGGGATCTTTGCGGATATTTCAGAAAAATACAATTGCTCTGAATTCTTCAAGGGAGGGACCCAACAAGGTTTAGAGATTAATCTTACAAATTAATAACGAATTAAGAGTTTTCATACAGGGAAAGGTCTAACTTTGAATTCTTCAGGGGAGGGACTCAAAAAGGTTCAAAGAGATAGATATTTCATACATTACACCATGACTCAGGATTCTCAGGGGAACGACCAAACAGATTCCTGACATGGAATTTACCCCCGCATTGAGTCTGCATACATAGCGACTGGATCCGCGTAATTAGACCGGAATTTGCAGCGCGTTGTTCAGTTCTTGGGCACCCAGCTTTCCATCTTGTTTCGTGAACAAGACACAGATCACGGAACAATATGGAAAGTGGTTGCTTGAATAGGGGCGTGTCGTAGTACTACGGATAAAATTAAAATCACGATGTCTGGTCGATCAAGAGAAATGCCACAAATAATCAATATCCTACCGACACGTTCCGCCCGAAAATAAGTACAAATATCAGTTCCAACTATATATAAGTACGTCAACACAGGGTGTCTGGGAAAGATGCCAGCTGACCCACTGATGAGTCCAACCGCTGGTAACGTGGACGAAACACCGCTGTAAAATTTTAGGTCAGTTTCTCAGATTGTATATCGTGGTTACGAATACAACTACGAATACAACACCAGATCGGCTTTCGTGGACAGTGTAGTTTGAGAGTTCGCCGACGCAACTTGAAATAGTTTGACAAGTGTCACAATTAAGGATGACTATAAAAGGTTTTCAAAATAATAGAGTGTATTCAATAATACAGTGTGTGTTCAAAAATCGGTCGTCTGGAACAATATGTTAATTCGAATGAATATTGTTTTATTTCATTTCTTCACTAGCTAGGCCATATTACCAACAGATACCTCATATCAAACCCAAATTTTCAAATAACTTTAAAATCGCTTTTTTTCAGTTAAACCAAAATTAAGTATAAATAAGCGCTAGATAAAGCCTCTTTTTCTATTTAGTTTCTAACACGAAACAAGCAGAGAAAGCTACTGGTTAAATCGAGGTTATTTAAAACAAATAGAAGTTTATTTTTCAACACATGTACAGAAAATACAGCTCCTTTTTAAAAAAATTCGTTTTTTTCTTTTACCCCCACGGAGACAAAATTCGCAACATCTAAATCATCGAAATGAAAAATCGAATACCATTCCACGAGCCAGCCAGCCAAGCAAGCGCGTCCGGGACATTTTTTATAAAATTAGTCCCCTTTTACGTTTTATACGAGAGTAAACCCTTATCAAGATGCGCCTGACAACCGCTCTCTTTTAATAAAAGTGAAGTGTTGCTTGAAAGCCTCCTTTCCACTGACCATAGTACATTGTGGGCATTCGGCTGCTGAAATTACTTTTATTCATCGATTTAGAAAAATAATTTTGGAGACGTTTTTATTCGAATTTATTTTTCTACCTCTCCATGAGTGTTTTATTCTTTTGATATCGGTTAAGATTGGATTTCTGTGAACATAGAAAATGCTGTTTTTATCCCGTGAAAAAGCTTTTAAAAATAAGATATTACACACGGTTCATTTATTTAGAAATCAAGATTTAATATAATTTAGTAATAAGAACCTACCTATGCTAGTTTGTTATATATGTAATTCTCCTTTCAGGCAGAAAATATGAAAAATGTATATGTAAACAGTTTATTTCCTGCAAATATCGCTCTGGTCCTCTCTCCATACGCGTTTCAATCACCTCATGATCTCGTCAGTGAAGCTGAATCGGACCGAGAGCAACATTAGCAGGAAATAACTAATAAATGAAATATAAATTTCAAGGTATGTCGGCAGGATATGGCACCTGCCATCTAGTTGGTAGATAGTTTTACCAAAAAGTTGAAAAAATGCTATTTTTGAGAAATCGCGTTTAGAGATAAATGACAGTGTAAAATGTGGTTGGAGAAACTTACGATATAACTGGCTATACCAGGACCGTAGAGCTCTTTCTCTTCGTCACGGAGACGTTCTTGGTCTGCCACATGTACCTCCCTTTGTTGGATTCGAGCTCTTTTTGCCACGTCGCTCACTTTCCACTCCGAGCGGTCGATGCGTTCCTCGTTGAGTCGAAAAATGCACATCTCTGCTTGAGATTCCAGAGTCATTCCCAAGACTTCCATAGTTTGTAGACTCGATGAAAATCCCTCAATGAAAATTATGAAAGCCAAATGAGTTGCAGTTTCGACCACCTGCTTGCCTGATTGCAAATGTTTTGGTGCCAACATCCAAATGCAGTTGTTCACAGACTCGTTATTTTTAGTATGGACGCCCACACATCTTTCCAATAAACTTTCAGATGACAAACTTTCGTACAGGGTGGGCCAGGAATTTCTTTACATTTGAGTTTGATCTCCCGCGCAAACACATGAGGCGCGAGGCGCGGGGAGGGGTCTAACGGCTAGCTCAATTCTTGGAAATTTAGTCGACATGGATCGATTCACTGGACCGCAGCGTGCCTTTTGCGTAAAGCAATTTTATTTAAACAATGGTTCGCTCATCACCGTGCAACGTTTATTTCGCGTTGAATACCATTTACACGACCTAAATGAGTGTCCGAGCTCAGTTTTAATAAAGAAATGGGTAAATAAATTTGAGGAGACGGGATCGACGCTAAATGTGCAGCAAACCAGTGGCCCACGGACTTCACGGAGTGAAGAGAACGTGCAGAGAGTATCAGCTTTGTTTCGGCGAGATCCGGGTTTGTCGACGCGCAAACGCTCAGCTGAATTAGGCATATCCTTACACAGCATTTTGAAATCTGATTTAAAATTACATCCATATAAGATCCAGTTAGTCCAAAAATTAAAACCTAATGATTTGATTTTACGCAAATCGTATGCTCAAACAATGTTGGATTGCTTCCCTAACTTTGACAACATATTGTTCTCTGACGATGCCCACTTCGATCTCAACGGGAACGTCAATGAACAGAACTGCAGATATTGGAGCAGCGAGAATCCCAGAGCTAAACATCAAAGGCCTCTTCATTCACCTAAGGTGACTGTATGGGCAGCAATTTCAGCTACAGGAATCATTGGACCTTATTTTTTTGAGGATTTTCGAGGCCGTTCGATTACCGTAAACTCCACCGAGTATGTGAAGCTGTTGAAAGAATTTCTGACACCACGGCTACAGGAATTTGCTGGCTACAATCGGCAGACGTGGTTTCAGCAAGATGGAGCCACTTGCCACACATCTAACGAATCCCTACCGATCATCAAAGAAATGTTCCCAGAAAGGCGCATTTCGCGAAGAGGCGACATTCCGTGGCCACCAAGGAGTCCTGACCTAATACCAGCAGATTTTTTTCTCTGAGGATATCTGAAACATTGTGCCTATACCCACAAACCAATGACACTGCTCCAATTAAAGACGAAAATAAGAGAGAAGATGTCAGCAATACCACGAGATTTATTACGGCGAGTACTCTAAAAATTTTCGTGCTCGTTTAGAGTAATGCCGAGGTCGAGACTGTGGTCATTTAAACGATATTACTTTTAAAAAGTAATTTCCAGTGTATAAGCTATCTCCTAAATAAATAATTTTTGATGTAAATCTAATAGTTTTTCTTTATGATTTTTTAAAATGTTAACTAATTCCTGGCCCACCCTGTATATAGGTTTCGTTAATTTTACGATCGAGGGAGCAAGAGAAACTCTGTCATGTTGAAAAGTCGCCAAAGTCATGTTGGCCTCAGCCTGATGCCACTTAACCAACTATACTTGCTAGGGAACACTTTGAGTATTGGAGAACTGTAGTGCTCCAGGGAGTGCGAAACGTCGGATAATAAATCAAATTTGACACGGTCTGAACCCAAGAACCATGATTTTCAACTTGACCAAAGCCGTGAAAGCTTTTGTTCCAATTTTACTGTTTCACTTAATGTCCTAAGGATTAGCACCTGGGTTTCGTCAATTTATTTCGGTTCATAGAAAAGTTTCGAAAGAAAGAATAGGTATGGGACCGCTGCTATAAACAAATAGCATTTCGTCAGTGCAGCAAAGACTGTAAGGAAGTTGAAGTCTGCTTACACATGCTCACCTAGTGCACATAATCCATTAGAGCTTTCGCTGATTGTTGCATTAGTAGTTTATTTATTAATTATAAGCATCTAATCATGAAAGAAACAATACAACACCAAAAGGAATTTCAATTAATGTAACTATTTTTGTATGTGTTGGTGCGCACCTTTAGTTTTTTAATTTAATACTTTCCATATATTTTCTTTCATACGATATAAAGCATTGAGTGTAATATTTGACTTTTAAAGTTAATAAATTTTCTAGTGAAAAAATTAATACAATACATTGTAAATTAGATCTTTAAATAATCGGAAAGTTGTATATATTTTTCAGTATGTGCTGATGGTTATATTTTCTAACTTTAATTGATTTTGTACTAGGTTGATTAAAATAATCAAATACATTATGCAAAATATTAAAACTGAATTTAGCTATAGATTTCTCACCGGTGCGGTATGGGTTCGATTTCCACAGTTACCTTCGGTGTTTGTAATAGAATCACAATAATTTGCTAGAATACATGATCAGTGAAATATCGAGAATTGGAAAAATATTCTGTACACGGACAGGAATAGAATTCAATTATGGAAACCACGTCTATCAAAAAGTTGGCCGAGGGTACGCCAATTGCAATCTCATACAAAGCGTTAGTTTTGAAGGAAGCGGCATAATGCTTTGGGAAAGTATTAGTGGGGAGGAACGCACCGGACATGTGAAAGGATGTGGACAAATGACTGGTGACTTTTATACACTGTGACTAGTAAATTTCGCATTATTTTATATTTTCGGATTTTTTTTTATTAATAGCTTTATTCGAAATTTGACTTTGGCATCAATTTCTGCTTCGATCTAGATGAAAATTAAATAATATCGCCATATTAAATATGCATTTTTCTACAAAATCCAAATAGGATTATTAAAATTTAGTCATATTTGATGCAAAGTTTATTTGTTTTTGACCCTGTATACGGTAATTTCATAAAATAACTATTTTTGAAAACGTAGTTTGTGACGTGAAGTAATACACACAATAAGTACACCTGCAGTATTCCAGAACAGTGGAGGAACAGCCTGACTATACCCATCTTCAAAAAGGGAAATAAGAATGACCCCAACAATTATAGAACAATAACACTACTAAACAGTGCAACCAAATTATTAATAAAAATCCTGACTTCAAAACTAACGAGTAAAATTGCAATAAGTGAAGAACCACACAGGTTTAGACAGAACAGATCGACAGTTGATGCGATTTTCATTATCCGACAGACTATTGAAAAATCGATAGAATACAATAAACCTCTTTTCATCTGCCTAGTGGATCTTAAAAAAGCGTTTGATAGAGTTCGACTTAAAGACGTCTTGCAAATACTTCAGGAAAATGGCGTTAACCACAACTATATTACGGTAATTGAAGAGCTAAATAAAAACAATAAGTCACGCATAAAGACACAACAAGGAATAACAGAGGAAATACCTATCATGACGGGAATACGATAAGGCGACAGTATGAGTCCATTTCTCTTTAATTTAATTATGGACAAGATAATACAAAATGTAAAAGAATTCAATGGAGGATACAAAATGGGACAAAAATCTTTAAAAATCCCATGTTTTGCCGACGACGCTTTACTGTCAGCAGAAAATGAAGACAATCTGCAACGACTACTATACCGATTCCAGACCACATCAAAAAATTTAAATATGGAAATATCTACAGAAAAGACCGAAACGATGGTAATTTCAAAAGATCCTGACAGATGCAAATTGGTGGAGAAGAACAATCCTATCAGACAAGGCATGTCTTGCAGATACTTGAGAGTTGATGTATCAAGCAATAAAAATCTATACCAGGAACTCAGAGCACAAGCTAACAAGGCCTCAAGGATATCAGGATGCTTGAGGGACATAATCTGGAAAAATAAGTATAAGTCAACAGAGAGCAAAGCACGAATCTACAGTCGACCTCCAAAACGATGGCACGAATGTTGGACATCAACATCACAGGAGGCTTAATATAGCAGAAAAACAAAACGTCAGTCTTAAATAAAAGAGGAAGAAGAAGAAGAATGTACACAGTGTCAACAGTAAAGTCTGCATTAGGTGGAAAATAAATTTTAAATGAGTTGAATTTTTAAATTATGATTTTTTTTATTAGAAAATTTGAGTCTTTTCAATTAAACTATTTTCTTACTATTAATGTACATTACTTTTAGATACAAACTACGCTTTCAAAAATAGTTATTTTATGAAGTTACCTTATACAGGGTCAAAAACAAATAAATTTTGCATCACATGTGACCATATTTTAATAGCCCTATTTGGATTTCGTAGAAAAACACACATTTAATATGGCCCTCCTTTAAACAAAATATATCTGAAATGAAACATTGTCAAAACTAGGAAGTTTTATGTAGGTTGCGTCGAGTCTTATTTTGGCAACAGTGGTGCAGTTTACAAAAAATAGACAAAAAGTCTAAATTATCTTATACAGCTGAAATGCATTTAGAAAAACTTTTCCTAATAACTTATTTGCGATATTTTGATTTTTTTTTTTTAAAATTAAAATTTGACAGATATTGCTAATCACGTGACTACTATTTTTTTTTTGTTAATTTTCATCTCATTCGAAACAGAAATTGTTGCCAAAGTAAAATTTCGAATAAAGCTATTAATTTTAAAAAATCCCATATTAGGCGGACTTTACGGGCCACACCGTATATAGGGTGTTTTCAAAGAAATGGGAAAAATTTTAAAAGATTAGTCTTAAGCTAATTTTAAGCATAAAAAGTTTATATCAATATATATCCGATAACGCTTAGTTCCTGATATACGGAGTGTTAAAATTTATTATATTTTTAAGTTTTTTAAATTTACCTTATTATTTTTAAAAATAATTTAGTCAAGCGTAAGAATTTTTGAAAAGTGTTACTCTATGGATTAATTGACATAATAATAAAATGATAAAACTAACCTAAAACCTAAAGTACAAACTTGACTTTTTTTTGAACAAATAAGATACATTTTTCAAAAAGAAAATAATTGTAAATTTTACCATGGGTATAAAATTTATATGAACTTTTATGAGTTAATGGATATAGCTGATACTTAATGACAATTTAATGTAACTAATGATAACAACAGAATGGTTATAAATTTCTACTATTTTTATTTTTAATATTTAAAAAACATTGACACCTGTTTCGACACACAATGTCTTCTTCGGATGGTAAACAATAACTGTTAATTATAGAAATTTGTAACCATTACGTTATTGTCATTTGTGAAATTTCACGCTTGGAATTAGCTCAAGGAGAACATGTTTCGCACTGCAGGAAACATCCTAAAATGTTTACCATATTTGCCTATTCGGTACAAGAGTTTTTCAAAAAGAAATTAACAAAATCTATAAATAAACAAATAGCGAATTCTACACATATTTGAACATGTTTCGAAACATAAATTTGAGAATTTTTAAACATAAAATCATTATCTGCACATATTTTCGTCTAAAAAATCAGCAGAAAACGCTAAAAATCTCAAACCGGCATCAAAGTTAGGAAAAGCCAGTTCAAATATCGAAAACTCTCTACTTTTTTTTCAGTAATAAAAATAGGATCGTTCTCACCGCACGGAAACATATGTTTATTTCTCACTTCGAGTTTGTTTACCCCCACGTGACACATGTTTTCTGTTCTGTTTATGCCTTAACGTGTAATCATATTGTACATACGTGCACCACCCGTCCTTGTTACAAACATTTTTTACCGATACACTTTGAAACATTTACAACGCCGTAAGCTCCATTTCCTTATTTAAGATATACTTATATATACAGGGTGGATTAAATGTAATGTAAGTTTTTAAAACGAGTTTTTTTTAATAAAACAGATATACAGCGCGGAATATTGCGGCGAAAATAGGTGACTTTCAAAAAGTTTTACTTTAAGGATGGGTGTCTAATATAGTTGCTTTTTAAAATTATTTTCATGTTATTCAGGGTGTCCCAAAAGCTCTGAAAGTTTCAAAGTTGTATTTTTTAAATGAAACTCCCTGTATATTATTGCAATTTTGGATTCTCCGATCAAAATAAATGCCTGTTTTTATATGGTTTATAGTACCTGAACCTTAAGGATTTTTAAATAATTTGAATTTTGACAAAACCTAACCTAATTTTCATGTTTCAAATACTTAAGAAGTATTTCAGTTATGTATTCGAAATGTACAGTGAAGTGTAACAATAAATCATATTTTATATCCCGATTATAATAAACGTGCTATATTATACAGGATGTCCAAAAATTAAAACTAATCAAATCAGAACTTGAAGAAGTGGCTATAACTTGATTAATTTAAATAGGACCATATACTTTTTAACTTACCAGAAAATGTACCTTTTAAACACCTATCGAATGGTATATGGGTGTTCTATGGCTAAGTCTTTGTGTTTTCACAGAATACACCAAATAACCGTTTTCTGCACCATCTTGTGTTTTTTGAATAGATGTTTTAATGTATCTAATTACCTATGGCATTTAGAAACGTCAGAAAATTCACTTAATCTGTCAGTTTAGTCTGCAAAGCCTGCTACTATAATAGCGGAATTATTTTTTCTGTGAAACTTGATTTATTGAATTGAATTATTTGAATATTGTTGTGTAATTGCTTTGTGAAAATGAAGATTGATCCAAAGGAAGGGCGTATTGATATGATTTTTATCCTTGGAGAATGTCATTAAAATTGTTTGTTGGCTTTTCGAATCTCTGCTCAAAGGTTTCCCGAAAGAAATTATCCTAAACCAGCCGTTTTTGTGAGACTATTAAACCAATTTCGGGAAAGTGCAAGTGTCAGTTATAAAAAACCTGTTATAAGAAAACCTATCACTGAGGATGAAGGAAATGTTTTTATTTTATTTGGTTCAGTAATTGAAATGAAAATCCCAATTTTAGGCAGAATCATATATCCGAAGATACTAACATTAACCAAGCAAGTAAGTATTTCAACAATTTTTCATAAATACAGATTTCATCGTTATAAAATCCAGCTTTGTCAAGAGCTTCACGGAAATGATTTTGCCAACCGTATTGAATTCTGCTTATAGGTGTTAGATAAAATGGCAGAAAATAAACACTTTTTTGATAATGTGATGTTTAGTGATGAATGTACTTTTTATAACAATGGTTTCGTGAATATACACAACTTTCATTACCATTCTGATTCAAATCTGCATGAATACAGAGTTATGAGAAACCAGAAAGGTGGTCGGTTAATAAGTAGGGAGAAATACTAGGTTTACACTTAATTACCCCCTACTTTTTTTCAAGACCTTTAAATGGTTTGATGTTTCGCGATTTTTCTCTTAAACCAACTTCCAGTGTTTTAGAAGATGTTCTTTTAAATATTAAAACAACTATGTGGCTTCAACTGGATGGAGCTTCGCCTCATTATCATCGCGAGGTAATTCTTAAATTGCTTAACTTTCAAAACAGGTGGATTGGGAGAGATTGATTTGAAAATTTGCCATTGAGATCTCCGTAGTTAACTCCCCCAGATTTCTTGTTATGAGAATACATAAAAGGAATTGTCTACAATACGCCCCCGATAACACCACAAGATATGAAAATAGGTATGAGAGACGCTTTTCAAAATGCAACCCCACACAGTTGTCCAGAGTTAGTCGCGGTTTCGAAAAAAGAATATGTAAGTGTTTGGAAATGGATGGTCGACATTTCAAACATCTGCTATAAATATTTTGCTTCTGTTTTGTGCTATCGTCAATATATTATTATCATTATTGCTGTTATAGCCTGTTGGACAACTATATATTGCGTTTCGAGTTTATAAACATTTGTAAAGATATTCCTGATGATTACTCTTATAGTTGTAAATTACCTGTCATTTCCAAATGCTACAGGCAACTAGATAAATTAGAACATCTCTTCAAAAAACTCAAAATGGTGCAGAAAACGATTATATGGAGTATTCTGTGAAAATGCGAGGACTTAGCTATAGAACACCCCTATACCATTCGATAGGTATTTAAAAGGCACATTTTCTGGTAAATTAAAAAGTATAGCGATCTATTTAAATTAATCAAGTTATAGCCACTTAAATTTCTTATTTGACTAGTTTTAATATTTGGACAACCTGTATAATATAGCAAGTTTATTATTATTGGGATATAAAATATGATTTATGGTTACACTTCACTGTAAATTTCGAGTACATAACTGAAATACTTCTTAAGTATTTGAAACATGAAAATTAGGTTAGATTTTGTTAAAATTCAAATTATTTAAAAACCCTTAAGGTTTAGGTAGTATAAACCTTTTTAAAATAGGCACTTATTTTGATAGAAGAATCCAAAAATGCAATATTATACAGAGAGTTCTATTGATACTTTCAGAGGTTTTGGGACACCCTGTATAATATGAAAATAATTTTAAAAGGTAATTATACTAGACCTCCATATATCCCAAAAGTAAAACTTTTTGAAAGTGACGTATTCTGGCTGCCGTATAAGGTGAATAACACTGTATGTTAATGCTAAATACCTTCTGATAAGAAGAAATGAGTGAATGGGTTGTTAATTTATTTTCTATTTCTTAGTGCAATATTTTGTAATTGTTGAATATTTTTTTCAATAATTCATCTTATTACTTATTTATATTTAATTGCATATAAGGAATTCCTTAAAATATTAAGGGCAACTCGAAATACACAAATTAAGCACAAATCGTTGTGCTTGCCTGTAAATAGTTTTACCACGCATTATCTAAAAGGACAATGCCTGATTTTTACAACTGATTAAAGCAGGTGCAAAAATCATTTTAAAATTATATACGTCTGTCGGGTATTTAAACACCGACGCCAGATTTGAAGGTTAGAGATAATTGTAAGTTTAGATTTAATTTTTTAATAAAAATTATAAAACAATAATTAGTAGCTTTTATATAAAATAATCTTCTGTTTTAAATTCACTTGAATGATCAAAATTGCTTAAAAACACAATGTAAATAAAACTCTGTACGATGACTGTCAATAAAATAATGTTTAGATTGAAGTCAAAAGAAAGTTTGTATTCATAAAATGAAATGACTAGTTTGTCCCGGTTGTCTCTTTCTATCTTGTTCTAACAATATGTCAGATTTTTTGCGACGTATAGCTTGGTTTCGAAGAATAAAGTTTTGTCTTCCATCCTTTTTTAACTTCTAAAAGAAGCAGGTTCTCAATTCGTAACTATGTATTTTTTTTTTATTATGTTCACCCATTATTACGGAACGGCTGCACCGATTTGAATGAAATTGTTTACGTTATATTAAGTTCGTGCAGTAAAATCCAAGATGGCGCTTACAATATGGCGGTCAAAAAAATAAATTTTGTTCGATTTTCTCCAAAATTGGTACGGAGGAATTTTCTGGATTGTACCCAAAGAATCTAAAATTATTTTTAAAAAATTCAAAATGGCGGATCCAATATGGCGAAAGAAAAATCAATTTTGTCCGATTTTCTCCAAAATTGGTATGGGGGAGTTTTCGGGGCCTCACATAACGAATCTGAAATTATTTTTTAAAAATTCTAAATGGCGGATCCAATATGGCGGACAAAAAATTAATTTTGTCCGATTTTCACCAAAATTGGTACGGGAGAGTTTTCGGGGTCACATATGACGAAATAATTTTATTTTAAAAATATTGAATATGGTGTATCCAATATAGTGGATAAAAAATTAATTTTGTCTGATTTTTTTCAAAATTGATATGACAGCACATTACGAATTTAATATTACTTTTAAAAAAATAAAGATAGCGAATCTAAGATGGAGGATTAAAGATTCTTCATCTCTCGATTATCTCTAAAATATATCGGGATAAGAAATTTACGTCTCAAATTCTTTAAATATCGATATTAGAAGGTTTTGGGGCTTATATTACCAATCTAAAATTAATTTAAAATTTAAGATAGTGGATTTACTATGACAGACTAAATATTTGTTTGACACAATTTCATTGGTATTTGGAGAACTCTAGTAGTGGCGATTTTTGTTAGTGTTAATTATGAAATTAAAATATTTTTTGAAAAACTCAATCTGGCGGATTCAATATGGTGTCCTAAAAATTTTACATTTTTCGACTTTGTCCAAAACTGATATTGAGGGTTCCTAAGGGTGTAAATTATGAATTTAGTAGTATTTTTTTCTGGATTCAATATGGCAAACGCAATATAGCTGACTAAAAATTTTACATTTTTCTATTTTGTTGAAATGTGGAACTAAATAATTTTTGAGGATGTAAATAGCGAATATAAAATTATTTTAAGAAAATCTAATATGTCAGATGCAATATGACCGTTTAGAAATTTTTAATTTCTGGATTTCATCTAAAATTGGTACTAGCGGCTTTGAAGGGTTTAGATTTTTATTAGATTAAGACGTTAAAATTATTTTTTTGAAATTCAATATGGCGGATCCAATATGGTGGGTAGAAAATTTTACCTTATTCGCATTTTTTCAGATTTGGTATTAGGGGCTTGAGGGGTGGTGTATTACGAATATAAAGTTAATTTTTTACAATTATTAGGTTGATAAGATACAATATGAGGGACTAAAAATTTTACATTTTCCGGTTTTATCTAAAATGATGTTGCGGGGTTCTTGGGGCGTATATAAACTCAATATGCAATATAAAATATATCGGGCTAAGAAATCTACGTCTCAAATTCTTTAAATATCGATATTGGAAGGTTTTGGGGCCTTTATTACCAATCTAAAATTAATTTTAAATTTAAGATAGTGGATTTACTATGACAGGCTAAATATTTGTTTGACATAATTTCATTGGTATTTGGAGAACTCTAAGAATCAAAGAATTTTTAGTGGTTCATTTAAGGGTGATTTACAATTATGGATAAAATGGGAACTTTTTTGCAACCTTGGAGTCATTGCGAGGTACACTTATCTCGATTAGCACTTAGTTCAAAGAATTTATGAATATCGTAATGAATTCAAAACTAAAAATCGAAAAATTTTTATAAAAAAAATTGAACCGACTTCTAAAAGTGCGCTAAAAAGTGAAAAATGATTAGAAATTTTTCCATGAAATTGAAACTTTTGAAATCGGCGCCAGATTATTTCTAAATGAAATAAATTACTAATATATAAGAAAGTAATTTCAAATAAAGTATTTTTAATCTGTTTATGCGAATCACATTTTGTCAGGTATTAGTTTGGCGCCGACTTCAAAAATTTAAGTTTAAATACAAAAATTTCTAGTTATTTTTCACTTTTTAGCGCACTTTTAGAAACGGGTTCAATTTTTTATAGAAATTTTATTTATTTCTATATAAATTAAGATGAACGGGTGTAAAAACTGTCTTTGATATATTCGTACGTTGATGACGCATGAGTATTATCTCATTGGACCAACTTTACTTCAGAATATGGTCTTGTTATGAAAAACGAGAAATTTTATTTTTTTAAATTCATCTTTTGAAATTAAACAAACTTTGTTAAAATTATTTCTTTTATCGTTGTGTATCTGTTTAATTCAATTTAGGCAACAATT
The DNA here is from genome assembly GCA_034092305.1 of Diaprepes abbreviatus. Taxonomy (NCBI): domain Eukaryota; kingdom Metazoa; phylum Arthropoda; class Insecta; order Coleoptera; family Curculionidae; genus Diaprepes; species Diaprepes abbreviatus. The sequence goes on along the minus strand of JASJET010000093.1, from coordinate 6,110,514 downwards.
TTTTAGTACTTCTCATTCCCATGTGCTAATGTCTAATTTGATGTTTCTCCATTCTAATTTGACGTCCCCTGATATTATCGTCTGGAAAAATACAGAACAGTCGTTTTTTTAGGCAGTATTTTGGCCCGGAGCCAAAAATTTATTTTATTTTAGGTGGCTTAATGGATACTTCCATTTTTGCGTTTAAATTACTGTAATCGATAGCAAAAACTCCATGTCAAATGGGAATAATTTTTTTTACATTAATAATTTAAAAATGCAAAAAGGCTCTTGGAGACTTTAAAACGCTTTTCGTTGTAATTTCTCCTTAAACTTGAAGGTTTTTAGGTTCAGCGATCAATAAAGATAAAAAACAGTTTTTATGAATTACACTAAACTGCTTTACGATTTCGTTAACACGATTACTGGTTATGCTATAATTTTGTGATTTACATATTACAGAGATTGTAAATAAGATAAAATGCCAGTGAAATAGTTTTTTGTTGTTAGTTACTAACTCGATAAGAGAAGAAATATAAAGGCCGCCATGTTTCCAGATTAATAACAGGTTGAGGATTTAATCCCGGTTTTTAAATGTCATGTTATATAATTTTCATAGAAACCACTTTTATAATTATTTTTTTAAAAAAATATTTCGCTGACATTGCTGATAAATCGGTTAGAAATTTTAATTTGACTATTCTGCGAATCATTTAAAAATTAACATTTCTGTAAGAAATAAATAAACCCATTCTTCTGATGTGTTTAAATAGTTGCATATATATACAGGGTGATTCAAAAATCGATCACGAAACTTAAGGGGGTGATTCTACTTGACAAAATAAGGGTAGAGCTTCATATAATTTTTTTTCAAAATGTCATTCGTTTTCGAGTTACAAGCCGTCCAAGTTCAAGTTTTTATTTTTTCTTTTTTGAATTACTCGCTTACAGGAAAACCGATTTGACTAATATTTGAAAGATAGGCTAAGTCTTCTGCGCTTCATCATTTTAGTAACAATTCACATTGATTGTTTGCCGCTAGAGGGCACTTTACCTACATTGAAAATTGTTTTTTTGTCATACTTTTTAGTGTTGACAGCTACAGTAGTTTTTGGCATAATTTCTGAAAGACTGATGCCAGGCCTTTAAAAAAGGTGCTCTTTATTTACATCGCTAAATCCAACGGTTTAGACGTAAATCACCCTTAAAAATTAAGTGGTAAATTTACTTTTCTCATTTCATTACCACCAGCTACCAGGTAAACAGCTATCAAAGTATACTAGAGCTGTCAGTTTAACATCAAATAAATTCGCTTTTTAAACTATTTAATTTATAATCTTAAAATAACTAATAATGGCTAATCACCAATATTCAAATATCGAATATTGTGATATCCATTTTTGTTATGGAAAAGCAAATGGTAATGCAGAGTTGGCAAGAAGATATTATATGGAGAGTTATCCGGAAAGAAATATCCCTCATGCTCAAACATGTTCCAGTGTGCACAGGAGGCTTGCGGAATGTGGTTCCTTTAAAAGTTATAATGGAAATAGGGGAAGACCTAGAACTGCTAGAAACGTGCAACAAGAAGAAAGAGTGCTTGAAATTATTGAAGATAATCCAGGTATTAGTACTAGAAAAATTGGGAATGAAGTGCGGCTCTGTCAGGCTAGTTCATGGAGGATACTAAGAGAAGAACAACTCTACTCGTTTCATTCAAAAAAGGTGCAGGCTCTTTATGACGATGATCGGCCGAGACGGTTGGAAATGTGCAATCAGATCCTAGCTAAGTATGAACACGATAATCGATTAATTGGCGTCATATTATTCACTGACGAAGCTGGTTTCACTCGTGATGGCATAACAAATCTACACAACATCCACACATATGCTTACGAGAACCCAAACAATGTGGTAGAAACGAAACATCAGCGTAGATTTTCACTAAATGTGTGGGCAGGGATAATAGGAGATTACCTTATTGGTCCTCATTTCTTTGATGGCCCATTAACTGGTGACGTATACTTAGATTTTATCCAAAATCGTCTCCCATTGTATCTGGAAGATGTGCCATTGGAAGTAAGGGCCAACATGTGGATCCTCCAAGACGGAGCTCCGCCCCACTTTAGTATACGTGTCCGACAGTATTTGAATGCAACGTATCCTGAGCGAAGGATAGGACGAAGTGGACCATTGGCATGGGCAGCGAGGTCACCAGACCTTAATCCTATGGATTTTTTCTTTTGGGGTCATTTGAAACAATTGGTGTACGATATTCCAGTAATCAACGTCGAGGATCTTCGCTTCAGGATAATCGAAAAGTGCCAAATTATTAAAGAAACACCAGGAATTTTTCATCGAGTTAGGCGACATTTTTTGAAGAGTGTTAGGAAATGTATGGAAGAAAATGGGGGACATTTTGAGAATCTTTTTTAGTTGGTTTAGTACTGTTTCATTAATTTTTATCAATTAAATGTATATCGCAATAATTCATAATATGAATATTTACTGATTAGCCATTATTAGTTATTTTAAGATTATAAATTAAATAGTTTAAAAAGCGAATTTATTTGATGTTAAACTGACAGCTCCAGTATACTTTGATAGCTATTTACCTGGTAGCTGGTGGTAATGAAATGAGAAAAGCAAATTTACCACTTAATTTTTAAGGGTGATTTACGTCTAAACCGTTGGGTTAAGCGATGTAAATAAAGAGCACCTTTTTTAAAGGCCTGGCATCAGTCTTTCAGAAATTATGCCAAAAACTACTGTAGCTGTCAACACTAAAAAATTATGACAAAAAAACAATTTTCAATGTAGGTAAAGTGCCCTCTAGCGGCAAACAATCAATGTGAATTGTTACTAAAATGATGAAGCGCAGAAGACTTAGCCTTCTTTCAAATATTAGTCAAATCGGTTTTCCTGTAAGCGAGTAATTCAAAAAACAAAAAATGAAAACTTGAACTTGGACGGCTTGTAACTCGAAAACGAATGACATTTTGAAAAAAAATTATATGAAGCTCTACCCTTATTTTGTCAAGTAGAATCACCCCCTTAAGTTTCGTGATCGATTTTTGAATCACCCTGTATATATATATATATATATATATATATATATATATATATATATAAACTTACCCTCCCCGCCACAGTGATACGGCAGAGGTACATGTTTCGTCTTTACTAGACTCATCAGGGTACCGACATGCCCCTGGCTGTGCAAAGGACAGATCGAAGGAAGCATGCAAATACTGAACGCGGCATATATGGCATATATATCTTTATGCGGCTTTCACGGATTCTTCCCTGTGAGATGCAATAGCAGTGGAGTTTTGACTTTCTTCTCGGTATGGTGTTACAGGTAGGCCATCATCTCGATGGTGGTGGAATAGGATAAATTGCGTTCAGTAACAATTTATTCTAACTGTGCAACCTCTAACATAGAAAGGTTATGATGGAGAGAAGTTTGCATTTACTGTTCGCATTTGACTTCATTCATATACGGAGTTGTATATAGTTGTACGTTTGCTGAATGCGATTTCAGCACTACAACGGCATAATGTGGATATATCCACTGTTATTACATCTCATACGAAGAGTCCGTGATATATATATATATATATATATATATATATATATATATATGCACTGGTGTTTTTCCGGTTTTCAATCCGTTTGTCAGTAGAAATATCTTCACGACGTTTCGCCATTTCAGTTGGCATTTTCAAGTGATGCTTCCTCGACGGCTGCTCGACTTAGTCCGGAAACACACCAGTACACATTCCACCATCCGTGAAAACCTACGATACAACATATATATATATATATATATATATATATATATATATATATATATATATATATATATATGAAATAAACTGCGATCAGTAAATGCAAATTTCGTTCCAATCATATCTTTTCCGTGTTAGAGGTTGCACAGTTTGAATAAATTGCGATAAAACACAATCCATCCCATTCCACCACCATCGAGATGATGGCCCACCTGTACCATCATACCGAGAAGAAAGTCAAAACTTACCCTCCCCGCCACAGTGATACGCAATTTACTTCATTTTTACACGGAGTTGCATATAGTTGTACGTTTGCTGAATGTGAATTTAGCACTACAACGGCATAATGTGGATATATCCACTGCTATTGCATCTCACACGAAGGAATCCGTGAAAGCCGCATAAACATATATACGCCATCCGGCGGGAGGTCGGCGAAGCCGCGTTCAGTTTTGCATGCTTCCTTCCGATCTGTCCTTTGCACACACAGGTGCATGTTGGCACCCTGATGAGTCTAGTAGAGACGAAACATGTACCTCTGCCGTATCACTGTGGCGGGGAGGGTAAGTTTTCACTTTCTTCTCGGTATGGTGGTACAGGTAAGCCATCATCTCGATGGTGGTGGAATGGGATGGATTGTGTTTTATCGCAATTTATTCAAACTGTGCAACCTCTAACACGGAAAGGATATGATTGGAACCAAATTTTCATTTACTGATCGCCATTTATATATATATATATATATATATATATATATATATATATATATATATACTCTCCTTTCAAACAGATAAAGAAAATAATATATACAAACAGTACATTTCCTGTGAATACAACTCTCGTTCTCCCCCCATACGAGTTTCGATCACCCTATCGTCTCGTCAATGGAGCTGTATCGAACCAAGAGTAACATTCGTAGGAAACAATTGTCTATATGAAATATAAATTTCGGGACATGTCGGTAAAATATTAAAAAATTAACTGAAGGATTCCTACGTTAAAATTGTGAATTGAAGTTGAAAAAAAATGTTTAAACTATTTTTTTTACACAATTTAATGTAACCAAACGAAACAAAAAAAAAACGAAATTTTAACTTTTGCAGTTATTGTGTGTCTTAAGCTTCTTTACTCACCTTTAGACTAAGACAGAACACTAAATTTACAAAAAAATTGTTTGTATAAATGATTAAACAATTTTTCTTAACAATTTGACATAAAACGTAAATAAGCTAAACGGGCAAAATACTAAACAATAATTTTTGCATTTTTTGTTCACAAAGGATTGATGTCATATAGTTTATAAAAATTATTAAATGATTTATATAAATTTTTTTTTGCAAGTTCAGAGTTTGGTTTTACTCAAGAAATGCGTAAAGCAACATAAGAGATCATTTTGTATTTTTTATTGAATCGTCAAAATAAATTGTTTAATCTAGGAATCCTTAAAACAACTTAAAACATACAGTAACTACGAAAAGCATCGTTTTGTGTTTTCTAGAATTGTCTGAAGGAATGTTTTTTGTTATACTATGATTTTGGTTTATTTATAATAGTTGTTAAAATATTTGTCAAAAATCCAGCATTTTTTATACTCATTAATGGCAATTTAAAGAAAAAATATATCAAATGGATCAAAATTGTCAGCTCTAGCGATTTTTCAATCCCGATTTTTTTTCTCTAGTATGCACCGGACCAGAAGCACCACAAATCTGGCTCACCATAGTTTACTGCGACTAAATTTACGCAACTAATCAAATGAGTGAAGGAAAAACTCCAATAAAATTTCAGCAACGATGACTTCAAATATTTTTTTCAACTATCGCTAAACTGCAAATTAATCATTTCCATTTCAAGGCAAGTGTTTCTATATTGGCGTTAAAAGTATTTCATAATTACATCAAAATTTGAAAAACGAGACTCAAAACTTTATTTTTAAAGCATCCAAGGTTTCAATTGCAAAACCTACTGGAAATAAAGTCTCAATCTTAAGATGTCGCTACTATACATTTAGAATGGTAGTAACAATACGTTACGCAGTGCACGCGCATTGGCTATCCCACCATAATGAAATGTTCTTAACATTTACTCGTAAGTATCAAACGAAACTGCGAACGGAGCAGAGTCCACGCCCGCGCCCTATAATGTAAATATTTCATTTGCTGGCTAGTCCCAATACGAAAATTTTGTCCCAACTCAGAACTGTAGTACGTTGGTATGAAGAGTTAGCTATATATATATATATATATATATATACATATAGACATAAATTTAGTTTATTAAATCCATAATCAGATTCATCGTTGATTTAACAAGGTGATCTTATGACGGCATTTTTTGATTCTGTTTTGAGTGAGCGGTAACTGTCCAATTATTCCATCCTCAGGCGAACACACTTTAACTTACTTTTTATAGAAGGCAAAATAATGACAAAATATCTTCAAACGTTAAAATATGTAAGCAGAAAACATCTTAAATTTAGTTCGTTGAATGTGAAACGAACGACTATAAGGCACCATAAACGTTCAAAAGAAATCGCCAAGTTTTATTGACAATTTTTGACAAGCTAAAAATAGATCTTAAATAACTTAAAAGGTTTGTCAACGTTACCAGCTGTCCCACGTAACAAACCGTTATTTTGTTTTAAATTAATATTGGGATCCCAACTTTATTAATTTTGAGAATTAGGGCACCATGCTGAAAATAATTATCTCCCCCATCTTAATCTTAAAATCTTCATTAGATGGATCTGACAACTCGTCAAATAGCGAAAACTTTGTGTGGGTTAATTTGAAACACTTTAATAAGAGAGAAGACATTTTTTTCTGCGAGTATTAAATATTACCTTTGGAAGTTTTTTGCGATTAATATAATAATAATCATTACTCATGAGAAGTAAAGTTTGAGTCTTAGATTTTCTGAGATATAGGTTTGTTCTTGTTGAATATACATTACTTTTAAATTGATAACTTGATACCAGTTTGAGTGGAAGAGGCTTTAAAATCGATCTGAAAAAACTGAAATAAAATGAAATGGGGTTTACTAAACTTACTCATAATGCGATATAAGCTGGGTTTAATAATCACTAACTTCAGATAGGTAATCGTGGGAACATATGATTTTGACATTTCGGAGATTTTGGATTAAAATTATGAACAAAATATTTATTTATCTTTGCATATTGTGGAAGTTAAGGAATCTGCTATTACTTAAAGTTCAATTTATTTACAGTATGTGATACAAATTTTTCAAAATATTCTATAAGTAGTAGTTACTGAGGTTAGGTTCACACGAATGCAAAATTATCTGAATCAAAATGACTTGAAATTGCTTGTCAACCTAGACTGAAATCGCCGAAATAAACGGGAAGGTTCAAGATTTGTTTTAAAGCCGCTTTATAAGATAAAGAAAAACGCAGGTGGCCAAATACTTTGGAGCGGTAGAGTAGATCTTCTAGTAGACCAGTTTTGTTATGCCTATGACATTATCATAATTTGTGTTATAAATGTCAACGAATAAATAAAATGCTTGAAATATATAAGAGAATCCTGATTTTTTCCGATTCAGTAATAAAAGTAATCATTTTCTTTTGCTTGTATTTTAAGGATTTAAAACTTGTTTGACGTGTTGTTGCTCTTATCAGTTCAAATTCGCTGCTGTTAATTTAGATCTAGACCAGGGCTTATCTGTTTTTAGGTGGATGTGAAATGGAACATGGAGATTTTTGCATGAGAGCCTTCAGAATAACCTGAGTAACGATAATTTTGATATGCGTCATTTCAAAAAGTTGGGCAACATTGTTCTTATTAATAAAAATATAAAATTAACGAAAAAAAATTTTTTTTTTCAACTTTTCTCTCATGTAGCTTTGAAGGTATTAATTTTAGAGGAAAGGAGAAGAGGAAAAAAAGTTTCGTAATTAAATTGGGAATAAGTAGGGTTGATCGGAAATGTCAAAATATATTTTCCTTATTGCAAATTAGCAATAATTAAAAAAAGGGACAAAAAAGCAGTTTCTTAATCAATTTTTTTCGACCATTTAAATTTCTCTGAGGACCGTCATATTAGAGCAAAAAAAACTTTATAACATGATAAAATAACACGCAAAAATTCGATAGGATCGAATCGATAGTTTATGCACAATAATTTTGCGATCCGATTTCGTTTACAAAAATTAACCATTTTTCATGTTTGTCTGAGTCCAAAATATCACGATAAGGTATTTAAATTTATTTTCGACATATAATAGGGAACTCAAGTTTTTTTCAGAATTAAAATCGGATGATCTGGATGCCCTTAGGAATTGTTCAAAGACATTGTTGATATTTTTGCTTATAAACAAATAGATTATCTCGGCGCATTTTCTTTGAATACATGGTTTGAAAGTACTTGGAAAGACGCTTCTTTTCGTGAAAAAAAATTTCAAATCCGTCAATTGGTTTCCGAGAGACAAACTGTCAAATTTGACAGCCTGTTACGGTGAATCTATAAACAATACAGATCTGATTCTTGAACCAAAAACTTTGTCTTGACGAGCTCTTTTTTGATACAAATATTTAAATGTTTATGTTATCGGAAACTTTAATAAAAAATAAAAAGGATATCGCCCACGCGCGTGAAAAATGAAAAAAAGAGGGGTGGGGAGCTCTCATTTTAAAATTGAATTCGAAGATTACATGAGAGAAAAGTTAAAAAAGAAACGTTTTTTTTCGTTAAATTTATATTTTTATTAATACAAACAATATTGCCCTACTTTTTGAAACGGCGCATATCAAATTTATCGTACTGAGGTTACTGATGACTCTCATGCAAGAATCTCCATTTTCATTTCGCATCCACAAAACCCCGACATTTTAGTTTATTTAATATTTTGTCAATTTTTTTTTGCGAACCATTATTTATTAGATTGTTGTTAAAAGGAACTTTTTTCTTAAAAACAGATGAGCAGAAAAGTTAGTTAAATTTACAAAAGTTATCTATTAACACCCTGTAAAGCTACCAATAAAATGATTTTAAAAATGTTGGCTGAAATCTAGCAAGCTAATAATATTTTTATATAAAAGGTTTTGCGTGCCAGACTTAACAGCATAAAATTTTAGCTTTGTTTTTCCAGAGTACCCTTCACATGGTCTTTGACAAGATTTTGTTCAAAATATATCTTAAAATGCCTTTTACTTAAATGAGCCTCCATATTTTATCGAATAGTAAGTTTTTGTGATTTAAGATAGAGGTAATTCTATTTACAAACTGGACACATTTAAATAAAAAAAAAAAGTTTGCAGTGAAGTAGGCTTAAGCAGTAGACTCTAAGAAACGTTCTACTGGGCCATAGTCTTGCAATGTCTGGTTATGAAAAGGTTAAGATAGGTTATTTAGAAAGAAGTGTTTCATAATTGATGGTTTAAACTTTATCGGCAGTTAACCAAGGGCTAACTTTACCAGTAGAACATAACCTCATTACTATGTTTGTACCTTTTGTCGATTGTTCCGAAAAGAAAAATCATTTGGGTTATTATTTTAAAAGTACTGTATGAATAACTCAAAACAGGAAAGATGAATAATTACGAAGTGAATGGTTATAGTAGTGGTGAAGAATATGATCAACACAATTTTGTTTTTGCCGATTGCAGATTTACATTAATTATTTTCAATGTTATTCTCATATATTTACTAGAGATATAACAGGAATTTGTGGTTCTTTCGAGACGTTCATTGCTCTTTTTTCGACTTGTTCTATTATTATAAAACTAACACAACAGTTTTTAAAGAAAGTTAATCTTATGAATTTTTTTTAAACCGTCGAAAAATAGATATTTCTTTTGAAAGGCAACATTTGCTCTTTATTTGTTTTTTTTTTAATTACAGCCTTATACATCATCATCATCGTTATCATCACACAGCCTGTAGCCTCCACTGTTGAACATAAGCCTCCCTCAATCGTTTTAAATGTTCCCGATCTTGTGCTGACTGAATCCAGTTTGTTGCGATTCTCTTGATATCATCAGTCCACCGTGTTGGAGGTCTGCCCCTACTTCTAAATGCCTGGAACCTAGGACTCCACTCTATAATGCGTTTAGTCCACCTAGCATCTTCCATTCTCGCCACATGTCCGGCCCAGTTCCATTTCATATGTGTTATACTTTCTATAGCATCCTTGATCCCTGTTCTAGTTCTAATAATTACATTTGGAACTTTATCTCTCAGTGTTATTCCCAACATCGACCTCTCCATGGCTCCCTGAGTCACTCTAATTTTTTCGCAGCTTTTCTTAGTGAGTGTTAAAGTTTCTGCACCGTACGTGAGCACAGAGAGCACACACTGTTCATAAACCTTTCTTTTCAAGCAAATCGGTATATTGCTTTTAAATACGTCCTTTCTCAGCTTGCCGAACGCCGCCCATGCTAGTGTTATGCGTCTTTGAACTTCGCAGGTCTGGTTATCTCGGTTAATTCTCAGTTCATGGCCCAAATATTAATAAGATGTTACATACAACAGATTCGTTTAGGAATATGTTGCTACTTGGAACTAAGTTTGTCATACATTGAGTTTTTGCACGGTTAATCTTTAGACCTACCTCATCTGACGCTGCACTTAGTGTCCTTAGTAACTCTTGGGCTTCTTCAAGATTGTCAGAAATTAACACGATATCGTCAGCAAAGCGTAGGTGGTTTAATCGTTCACCATCTATATTGAATCCCATGTTCCCCCAACCTATTTTTTTAAACATGTATTCTAGCAGCATTGTAAATAGTTTTGGTGACATGTTATCACCTTGTCGTACGCCACGTTCCATTCTAAATGTAGATGTTATTTTGGAATGGACTATCACACTTGCTGTTGCGCTATTATATATGTTCTTAATTAAAGCTGCATATCTGTGATCGACTCTACAATCAGCTAGTGCAGCAAATATTTTGTTTTGGTCCGCTGAATCGAACCAATGGTTTTTTGTACTCCACTGTTTTTTCTATGAGCGTTTTCATAACTAGCAAGTGGTCGTTTGTACCATAATCAGATCTGAAACTTGCTTGTTCTCTAGGTTGGTAGAAATCTAATTTGGGAGTCAATCGTCTTGTTATTATTTTTAAAAATAGTTTGTACATGTGGGAGAGGAGACTGATTGGACGGTAGTTTTTTAGCCTTATACATACTTCTATAAAATTCAAGTAAGAATCTTGACAAATAAAATTGAAGCAATAGTTTAGTAACCAACCTTCAATTTTAATTTGGGAAACACCTGGCTTGGTTTAATCTCAAAGTGTTGGTTATTCAACCACTTGATGTTATCATCGACTGTGAAACTGAGCTGTAAACGGACTCTATTATACTGAAAGTCTGTTTGATTTTTAACGGAGCGCTCGAGTGACATTGGTGAATCTTTTTAAAAAACAACTTAATTTTTTAACTAATATTTTATAACCTGGTTATAATATTATAGATAATGAACTTCGATCTGAGAAAAAAAAAATATTTGCTACCGTTTCATTCACTTTTATAAATTTTTATATATATTTTTTGAAAATTAAAGTTAAGAAAGTTGAGTCCAGCTCCGCTGTCTTTCACAAAACTATCGACAAATTGCTGTGAAACAAAATTTAAAATAGGCCTGGTTTTTCCGTGTATCTTCAAATGATTTTTGCAGAAATATATCTAAAAATCCGTTCTGCTTAAATGAACCTCTGTATTTCTACAAATACATATATATTTTTTTTGATTTGGGGCAAAGTTATCTCATTTTCAAACTGGGCACGTTTAAACAAAAAAGGCGGTTTAATACAAGGACTTTTTGCCAGTAAACGGCGAAGTAGTCAGGATACGTTTTGTAATGCAAAAATGTAAAAAACCATTTTAAAAATTTATTTGACTTTTTAGTAAACTATAAATACCTGCTGCTTAAGCAGGTCTATTGACTTGACAAAATATGGTTGAGGAAATCTTCGCATGACATAAATGGATGTCTTCATCAGACAATTTCATTTTCGAGTGAATATTACATAATCTAATATAACTAACTAAAGATAACGTAATGATCTGAAGTCTTTTTGCAAATATAATAAACATAAAAAAGAATCAAAACATATACCATGCAGGATGCATTTGGGAGAAGGCAATGCAGTACCGGAGGGAGTTGCGTGACGCCTTTGCCCAGTATGGGCTGATAGAAATATGTATTCTGACATAGTTGTAATGAATTTTGTTAGTGACACCAATCTAGTGGATGCTATATGGAACTTAAAATAGGCAACGAAATCGGTCCCGATGACATTCCATACTTTCTGCTAAAAACTATATTTAATATTCCTAGAGTGGAAAAAAGTTAAAATTTGCCTTATCTTTAAGAAAAGTTCAAAAACAGCGTAAAAAACCAATTGCAGAGTTTTCTTTAAGGTTTGAAATAATATTGTTTAAATCTATATAGACTTTCAGTAGATGTCTTCTTTATGCAGATGATTTAAAGATATTTCGGGTTGTCGGGAGTAGCAACGACTGCGAGGGCATTCAGCAGGATCTAGCTCGATTCTCTGAATGGTGTAGATTAAATTTTATGCCCCTCAATATTAATAAATGTTCCATTATAAGTTTTTATTGTAAAAGGAACTGGATAACTTTTGATTATTTTCTTGATAACAACACGATTAATCGTGTTGAGTGTGTGAAGGGTCTGGGTGTTACATTTGATAGGGCTCTTCGCTTCGACACACATATTAATAATATTGTGTAAGAAATTAGAAACTCTGTTGAAGATATGCGCAACGAGATTTGGGCTGGATTTTATCACAAAATATCTACAGATGCAAAGCCACAACATTCATACGGTCTTGCAGGTGCAGATTCCTGGTATAAATACTGGAAAGCTCAAACAATTAAAACTTTAAAGAATTATAAACATCCTCTTGCTAAAGATGTCCAAGATATTTTAAAACTAATTTTTGAAGATTTAACGAGGGACAAGTTGCTTTAAAGTTGTCTGAGTGGAAATATCCAGAATAGCAATGAGAGTTTCAACAAATGCGTTTAGAGTACGGCAGTATCTTAAAATATGCGTCCCAAGTTTGGTCACCTCATTATTTTACATACAAAGAAAAAGTGGAAAGGGTTCAAAGAAAGTTTTTAAATTTCATTGCCTTTAAACAAGGAATGCAGCAGGAGCGGGCTGTATTGATGATACTGCCGATGCTTTGAGGTTGCTACCATTGTGTGTGAGGCGCATATATCTTGACCTCGTTCTACTTTATAAGATTGTTAACTCCTGCATTGATTCTCCTGAACTACTCAATAATATTGGATTATCGGTTCCTCCAAGAGCCTTTAGAGCGCACGATTTGTTTGAGGTGATATATTACCGAACAAATTATGGCATTAATAGACCTATTTCTCGAATGTGTAGGGAAATAAATTCACTCAAAAATCTATTGTTATCCAACTCAAATTGTCCTTTATTATAGACCGGTATTTTTTATTATAAAATTTCTAACCCATTCCTATGAAAAATATATATGTGTATCAGATTTTGCTAAAGACACCGGACTAAAGAACATAGGTATTTTGCGAAGAAAAAAAGTGTTAAAAATGAGTTATTACTCTCTCTAGTTCTTGAATAGACTATAGAGTTTTATAAAAAGAAAAATACATTTTTTTTTAGTAATTACATTTTAGAAATGATGGACTTTGTCGCTGAATTTTTATAATCAGTAAAGTGATTATTTAAATAAATAAATAATGAAAAACTTTTTAAATTAAATTAACACATTAACTTTAACATGGTTCATTTAAAATTTTAATAGAAAATCACCTTTCTATTTCGCAGGATAATAATAAAGTTAATCAAATATTAAGCTACATATTTCTTGACATCATCTTGTGCAATAGTACAAATTAAAAGTAGATCAGCGTTGATTATTGTTTAAAAAGCTTTAATTTTAGTTCTAATAACAAACCGTTAACTCAAAATTATAAACATATGATTTGAAACGGACGTTACATTTGCTTTCAAACATGAAGCGGGAAAAGTATGATTTTCTGGCGCGACAAAATGAAGTTAAAAACAGACAATTTTTAAACTCCCAAGTGTTGTAATTTATATATTTCAAGTCATAGTTTTGTAGTTATAATCTTATGTTCTATTTTTATATGCAAGAAAAACCACAAAATTCAAAGATAATGCAAACTAAAAAACTATCTTTTAAAACTTACTTGTACAGTATAGTCGAAAGTGTTCGACCGCACCATTTCCAAAACTTGAACCATATGGAAGATGTTTAAATGTATTTTTTTTTTAATCAACAACAAAACTCAACAAAAATATTCCAGTTAACTCTCAGTTCAAAACTTTTAACAAGCGAATTTCACAAATTTACCAGTCTTTTTAACAAAACTTGTGGCTCGCAGGACTCTAAAAACTGACTGTCAGACGCGCAATAACTTTGAAAATTCAGTATGCAATACGTATGATCGTGCTACAGACCAGCAGACGGAGTGCGTCTGACGCGCGTTAAGGGTTGCTTGTTTCGCGAGTGCGAGCTAGGGTTTACGCAACGCATCGGCCCTTTGAAGGGAACCGAGCGTGGCGTGCCGTACGCAGCCGAACGCAGGGCCAATGGCGCGCGTCCGCCTCACGCACTCCTCCACGCTGTCACATCGATCGGGAGCCGTCGTCAAAGAGATAGAGTTTCGAGCGCTGTGTGCCAGAGAGTTAACGAAGAGTCGGGGAGATAGAGTCTGGGATGCGAATTTTTTAAGGATATTCATGAAATTTTGTTGACTTATAAATAGCTGGATCAATGAATCTCGGATAAAGTTGACTGTTTTATCTCTAATTCGAAAATATTAAAGCAATATTTTTTGATGGAAGGATTTTATTATGATTAAATATATTGTATAAAAACTAAATAATTATTATATTTGAGACTTATTATGACACTATTGTAAACTATATTTATACAGAAAGAAATACAGGGTGATTCAAAAATCGATCACGAAACTTAATGGGGTGATTCTACTTGACAAAATAAGGGTAGAGCTTCATATAATTTTTTTTCAAAATGTCATTCGTTTTCGAGTTACAAGCCGTCCAAGTTCAAGTTTTTATTTTTTGTTTTTTGAATTACTCGCTTACAGGAAAACCGATTTGACTAATATTTGAAAGATAGGCTAAGTCTTCTGCGCTTCATCATTTTAGTAACAACTCACATTGATTGTTTGCCGCTAGAGGGCACTTTACCTACATTGAAAATTGTTTTTTTGTCATAATTTTTTAGTGTTGACAGCTACAGTAGTTTTTGGCATAATTTCTGAAAGACTGATGCCAGGCCTTTAAAAAAGGTGCTCTTTATTTACATCGCTAAACCCAACGGTTTAGACGTAAATCACCCTTAAAAATTAAGTGGTAAATTTACTTTTCTCATTTCATTACCACCAGCTACCAGGTAAATAGCTATCAAAGTATACTAGAGCTGTCAGTTTAACATCAAATAAATTCGCTTTTTAAACTATTTAATTTATAATCTTAAAATAACTAATAATGGCTAATCACCAATATTCAAATATCGAATATTGTGATATCCATTTTTGTTATGGAAAAGCAAATGGTAATGCAGAGTTGGCAAGAAGATATTATATGGAGAGTTATCCGGAAAGAAATATCCCTCATGCTCAAACATTTTCCAGTGTGCACAGGAGGCTTGCGGAATGTGGTTCCTTTAAAAGTTATAATGGAAATAGGGGAAGACCTAGAACTGCTAGAAACGTGCAACAAGAAGAAAGAGTGCTTGAAATAATTGAAGATAATCCAGGTATTAGTACTAGAAAAATTGGGAATGAAGTGCGGCTCTGTCAGGCTAGTTCATGGAGGATACTAAGAGAAGAACAACTCTACCCGTTTCATTCAAAAAAGGTGCAGGCTCTTTATGACGATGATCAGCCGAGACGGTTGGAAATGTGCAATCAGATCCTAACTAAGTATGAACACGATAATCGATTAATTGGCGTCATGTTATTCACTGACGAAGCTGGTTTCACTCGTGGTGGCACAACAAATCTACACAACATCCACACATATGCTTACGAGAACCCAAACAATGTGGTAGAAACGAAACATCAGCGTAGATTTTCACTAAATGTGTGGGCAGGGATAATAGGAGATTACCTTATTGGTCCTCATTTCTTTGATGGCGCATTAACTGGTGACGTATACTTAGATTTTATCCAAAATCGTCTCCCATTGTATCTGGAAGATGTGCCATTGGAAGTAAGGGCCAACATGTGGATCCTCCAAGACGGAGCTCCGCCCCACTTTAGTATACGTGTCCGACAGTATTTGAATGCAACGTATCCTGAGCGATGGATAGGACGAAGTGGACCGTTGGCATGGGCAGCGAGGTCACCAGACCTTAATCCTATGGATTTTTTCTTTTGGGGTCATTTGAAACAATTGGTGTACGATATTCCAGTAATCAACGTCGAGGATCTTCGCTTCAGGATAATCGAAAAGTGCCAAATTATTAAAGAAACACCAGAAATTTTTCATCGAGTTAGGCGACATTTTTTGAAGAGTGTTAGGAAATGTATGGAAGAAAATGGGGGACATTTTGAGAATCTTTTTTAGTTTGTTTAGTACTGTTTCATTAATTTTTATCAATTAAATGTATATCGCAATAATCCATAATATGAATATTTACTGATTAGCCATTATTAGTTATTTTAAGATTATAAATTAAATAGTTTAAAAAGCGAATTTATTTGATGTTAAACTGACAGCTCTAGCATACTTTGATAGCTATTTACCTGGTAGCTGGTGGTAATGAAATGAGAAAAGTAAATTTACCACTTAATTTTTAAGGGTGATTTACGTCTAAACCGTTGGGTTTAGCGATGTAAATAAAGAGCACCTTTTTTAAAGGCCTGGCATCAGTCTTTCAGAAATTATGCCAAAAACTACTGTAGCTGTCAACACTAAAAAATTATGACAAAAAAACAATTTTCAGTGTAGGTAAAGTGCCCTCTAGCGGCAAACAATCAATGTGAATTGTTACTAAAATGATGAAGCGCAGAAGACTTAGCCTATCTTTCAAATATTAGTCAAATCGGTTTTCCTGTAAGCGAGTAATTCAAAAAACAAAAAATAAAAACTTGAACTTGGACGGCTTGTAACTCGAAAACGAATGACATTTTGAAAAAAAATTATATGAAGCTCTACCCTTATTTTGTCAAGTAGAATCACCCCCTTAAGTTTCGTGATCGATTTTTGAATCACCCTGTATAGGGCAAATACTTTAATGAAGTAAAATCGAGGAAAATAGGAAACTCTAGATACACGCTAGTAATGCAGCTAGTCTATTCAATGATGGATGTTCTATAGTCTAGTCAAGAACTAGAGAGAGTGGTAAATAATTTTTTACCCTTTCTTCTTCGCAAACTACCTGTGTTCCTTAGTCCGGCGTCTTTCGCAAACTCTTTAGACTCATATATTTTTCATAGGAATGGGTTAGATATTTTATAATCAAAAATACCGGTCTATAATAAAGGACAATTTGAGTTGGATAACAATAGATTTTTGAGTGTGAAGTGTTAAAAAGGATTTTAATCATTGTCATAGGCGTCGTAAGGAGGTTTATTTTATCATTCAGTATTTATGGCATAGAATATTATTTCGGCAATAAACTTAAAATAAAAATTTTTATTATATTATTTTATTTCTTATGATTTCTTAATAATTCACATATATTAGAAAATAGAGATAATTTTGCCATATTTAACACAAATCACAAATGTATTTTTATTATTTTTAGTTTTGGCATAGAATCCGTTTTATGCACTTTCAGAATAAAACGTTGCTTTATTGTCTCAAACAATTTTAAATTATAATTTAAATACTTATTGAATATCCATTATCATAAATACAAGAAGTTAAACATATATAGAAAAAATAAATTCGTCCATATAATATCAAAAATTTTTTGGGGTTACCAGTCATTTTATTGTTAATTAAAAGCACTTTTAGGACATTTGACGCTGAGAACTGATCAGTTCTCAGCGAGTAACGAGACGAACCGCACTTGAAAATGCCAAATGACTTTTTGGCGAAACGTCGTGAAAACGATTTTTTGAACGAACGGATTGAAATCCGGAATAACCAGACCATTCATTCTACCATCCGTGAAAACTTACGATATAATATATATATATATATATATATATATATATATATATATATATATATATATGTGCTCTCATGGGGGGATCGTTTGGTGCGACACGTGGCTTTGGCCGCTGAAATTAGCAGTAGGCCTGGTTGCAAGTACCGAAAAATGCGACCCCTATCCTTTGGGCAGCGCGTTTCGTGTACTCGATTTTATATATTTCGGTTTTAATTCACCGTCGCGCCACCACATGGCGGTTTTTACAAGCTTTGTTAGTTTGTGTGGTTCTTGAGTTATCAAGTGAACCATCGAGATGTCGTCTTTGTCGTCTTGTTTGCTGTTTTTTGATTTTAAATTCAGCTTTATAGGATGCAAAGGCGAGATGATGGATTGTACCGAATGTGGTGGCCTGACGAGTCCCATATTAGGACGAAACAGCGCTGTCGCTGTTTTTCCATACTTTAGAGTGCTCCTCACTTTTTAACACGAGAATCACGTGGATTGACAAATTTCGCGTCCGCTTCGCCAATATTTTATTCTATTTTATTTTAAATTACACGGAGAAAAACTTATATCTTATAACAGTTACAATTCATTTATATAAAGTTAGGTTGATTTATAGTTGCAAAAACATGGGCCTCTTGTCGCAGATGGCGGCACACTCAGAATCTGGTTTATAGGTTCCGACGCAGAAAGGTTTCAATACGAGTATGTAGATGTAGAAAGTGTACCAAAGGTGTCTGGGGAAAGCTCCGACGGACCCACTGATGAATCCACCGTCGGTAGCTAGGACGAAACACCTCTTTTAGTGCCTAAAATTAGATTGTGACGAACCGATCGCTTCGACACGGTGGGCGGTCTCGATTACAACACTCTGTATGATCATTTATAATCGATGTCTTGGTGAGACCTGCTTTACCATGTTTGGCACTTTTTACGAGCTTCAAAATATCTATTTAATGGAGAAGTTTGATAATCTTGAAAATATTTATTTAAATCATATTTAAATAAATGTTTACAGCCAGTTTTCATTAAATCTAGATATTATCTTCCTCCCTAATGAATGAATTTCCACGCCAGAGTCCGGTATATAACAAACAACTGCACCCACAGAGATCATAGGCCATCCTGCTTCCTGGGAACCGTTTTGTACAGTTCTTTTAGAGACACCCTGTATACATTTTTGGCTTCGAGAATAAACTACAGTGAAACCTTTTGTAGGTTACCTAAGACTGCTGACAAGAAGACATGTGAGCCTAGTGATTATTTGAGTTTTACTGTGATGTCACCATAAACATTCATAAAAACTTCACTGTTTATTTTAATTATTACTTAAGGATTAACACTAAGAGAAGATTAAAGAGGTTGGAGAGGGTCCGGTTAAAACATAGGATATAAATTTTATTAATTATCGCTTTCATACATCTAGGCAAATAACAGAAAATAGGTAAAGAATAAGGAAATATCATGCAGAAGCACTTGGTCTCCAATAAATATAAATTGGAGTCGGCATTGAAGATAACAAAAAGTTAATTCATACTGAAGTTTATCATTTCTATTTTGGCAACGTCCTAATTTACACAACTTAATTTGCACATGTCTATATAGTGAATAACATTGGGTTGACAAGAAAGTATTTTTGGTTATCACACATAAAGAGCGTTGTTCATGTTTTGAAGGACTTATGTCAGTGTTAACCTTTTTCCTTTTGACATTTGGTATCAGTCACATTTAGGTTACTTCAGAAATAACTTCTGCGTAGTTCTGTTTGTGGCTGTTAGTTTTGGGTCAATTTTAATATAGAGTGCAGAAATGAACATTTTCGACATATTTTACTTTTTTAGTTCCGTAAAGAAAAGAAAGCTGCTGAGGCTAACAAAGAGATATATACAATTTATGATGTTGATTGCATAGGAGAACATATGGGTCAGAATTTGTTTTAAAAATTCGGTTCTGGAGATTTTTCACGATGATCAAAATCCTAGCCAATCTACTCAAATTGATTATGACTAAATCAAAGCAATAATTGAAGAGAATTGTCATATTATTGTCGGAGCGATTGCAGAGAGGTTAGATGTATTGCACACAATTGAAAATCACTAAAAATATCTTGGTTTCGGTAAGAAGCTCGATATTTTGGTTTAGCATGAACTGAAAGAGATTCATTTAACACAATATATCAATATTTGCCATATGCATCTCAAGCGCAATGAAACAGACCTTTTTTTGGAAATAATCATTACTGGTGATGAAAAATAGGTCATCTACAGTAACATCATTCCAAAATAATCATGGTTGAAACCAGATAAATCAGCACAAACCCCATCAAAAGCTTAATTACAACCAAAAGAAAGCATGCTGTTAATATGGTGGGACTACAAAGGTGTTATGTATTTTGAGTTGCTCCCAAGAGACACGACGATCAATCCAGATATTTACTATCAACAACTAATGAAACTGGATGAATCAATAAAAGTAAAACAGCTAGAAGTGATAAAATGTGTTATATCGTGATAATGGAACTAGTGGGAAATTTTTGGAGCTTGATTGGGAAGTGATGTCCCATGCCCCATACAATCTTGATCTGGCACTATCTGATTACTAGTTATTTCGAAGTTTGCAAAATCCTTTGAATGAAGATGAGCTTAGATCACACTTGGTTCAGGTTTTTGCTGACGAGGACCTAAATTTTTACGAGAACGTAATTATGAAGCTGCTAGAAAAATGGCAAAAGATCATTGAATATGAAATGAAAAATACATAATTAATTAAGTTTAATCTTGTTCTGATTATACCTACCTTCGAACAAAGATCAATCAAAGTGGACGAACTGAAGAAGAAATATTGGAGCGAATAACTAAAGGGAAAAAAGCTATCGGATGCCTAAACTCACTATTATGGTCAACAAACATCTCCAAGGAAAGAAAACATTTTTTACACAATGCAGTATTTAAAAGCGTTGTATTGTATGGATGTGAAACATGGCAGATAAATACAACTTTAGAACGTAAACTGCTGGCTCTTGAATTGGCGAAGATCTTTCGGAAAGTCAAGGATCGAACGGATAACCAACGAGAGAATTAGAGAGTTATGGGCGTAAAGAAAACTATTCTCGATGAAATTGAACAACGTCAGCTGGTATGGTATGGACATGTGGAGAGAATGCCGGACGAACGTCTACCAAAGCAAATCCTAAAATGGACACCAAATGAAAAAATAAAAAGAGGAATACCAAAAGTTACCTGGATTAAGGGCATTAACCGAGCCATGTCCGAAAGAAACTTACTTCCAGGGGATTGGGAAGACCGAAAACAATGGAGACTGGGAACCGGAAGGCGTAGAACGCTATAATACCGTATATATATATATACATATATATATATATATATATATATATATATATATATATATATATATATTTCTAATATTTTCTTGGGTATAGGTTTTTTCATTAGAGAAACAAAGGACAATAATTTTCTTTCTGACGTTTCGCTCTACATAGCGAGCTTCTTCATAAGAGCTTGGTATATTTATTTTACATCTACAAAAATTACAGAATTTTTTATATAATAAACATATATCACAGTAATTACACTTTTATATTTTTAATTTAATTAAAATTAATAAAAACAAAACAGATTTTAAAATAGTCTTAAAGTTTAAAATTTAAAACAATACAAACAGGTTAAAATAGTGAAGATTATAAAATAGTACATACCTTGAAAGTAGTTTTGTGTGTATGTTTAAAAATAAATTCAATTATGATCTTTGGTATGCAATTGATATGGATAGATTTATTTTTATAAAAAGCAAAAAATAGGAAAAAAGATTATTATTTATTTTTTAATGACGTTCTTTCACCTGTATGAGTGTATATGAAATCGTTCCAAGCATCATTACATTATTTCTCATATTTATTATAGAGTCGCTTCAAGCATGTTTTATTCAAAAATCAAATTATAGTATATCTGACTTAAATTTTTGACATCTTGCTTGTCATTTACAACATTTTTATCTTTTTTTATGTGTATCATTTCTTTGATGACTAATTTATGATAATTTCTGTCAGTATCTAAAATATGGGTGTTTTTAAAATCAAATTCATGCTTAGATGTTTGTTCATGCTTATGTAAAGATGTCGATGCGTTTTTAGTATACTTGTGTCCATTCACTCTATTTTCAATATATTGTGTCGTCATGCCAATGTATTTCTTAGGACAATTTAGGCATGGAATTGCATATATTACGTTAGATCTTTTTTTGGTGGGAACTTTGCTTTTTAACTTCGTATAAACTGACCCAAGTAAATTGTTCGCCTTATGGCATACCGTTATGTTATGTTTATCCAAAATATATTTTATTTTTTCAGTCAGTTGGTATATATATGGTAATGCAATGAAAGTGTTTTGTGTTTTGGTATTGTTAATTTTATTTTTTTTGTTTGTGTTATAATGTAAATAGGTTCTTGGTTTAATTATTTTTTTTATGAGTAGTTTAGGAAAATGGTACATTATTAGGGTCTCTTCAACTTTTTTTAGCACTTCTGGGCGAAATTCGGGTGAAGATAATTTTATAGCTCGATCAACTAAGCCGATTATGACACTATTTTTTTGTTTATTTGGATGTTCAGAGTTAAAATTCAAATACCGGCCCGACCAAGTATCTTTCGTGTACCATTTTGTAGGAAGATTATTATCCGTCTTATTTCTGTGTATAGTTAAGTCTAAAAAGTTTATTTTTTGTTCTATTTCAATTTCAGCTGTAAATTTCAGTTTTGGGTGGAAATTATTAAAATATTGTAATAAGCTATCTATTTTGTTTTCGGGTACAGCAGCCAAACAGTCATCTACATAGCGTTTAAAAAAGATTATATTAAAATCCAGTTTAATAAAAATAAAATTAACAATACCAAAACACAAAACATTTTCATTGCATTACCGTATATATACCAACTGTCTGAAAAAATAAAATATATTTTGGATAAACATAACATAACGGTATGCCATAAGGCGAACAATTTACTTGGGTCAGTTTATACGAAGTTAAAAAGCAAAGTTCCCACCAAAAAAAGATCTAACGTAATATATGCAATTCCATGCCTAAATTGTCCTAAGAAATACATTGGCATGACGACACAATATATTGAAAATAGAGTGAATGGACACAAGTATACTAAAAACGCATTGACATCTTTACATAAGCATGAACAAACATCTAAGCATGAATTTGATTTTAAAAACATCCATATTTTAGATACTGACAGAAATTATCATAAATTAGTCATCAAAGAAATGATACACATAAAAAAAGATAAAAATGTTGTAAATGACAAGCAAGATGTCAAAAATTTAATTCAGATATACTATAATTTGATTTTTGAATAAAACATGCTTGACGCGACTCTATAATAAATATGAGAAATAATGTAATGATGCTTGGAACGATTTCATATACACTCATACAGGTGAAAGAACGTCATTAAAAAATAAATAATAATCTTTTTTTCCTATTTTTTGCTTTTTATAAAAATAAATCTATCCATATCAACTGCATACCAAAGATCATAATTGAATTTATTTTTAAACATACACACAAAACTACTTTCAAGGTATGTACTATTTTATAATCTTCACTATTTTAACCTGTTTGTATTGTTTTAAATTTTAAACTTTAAGACTATTTTAAAATCTGTTTTGTTTTTATTAATTTTAATTAAATTAAAAATATAAAAGTGTAATTACTGTGATATATGTTTATTATATAAAAAATTCTGTAATTTTTGTAGATGTAAAATAAATATACCAAGCTCTTTTGAAGAAGCTCGCTATGTAGAGCGAAACGTCAGAAAGAAAATTATTGTCCTTTGTTTCTCTAATGAAAAAACCTATACCCAAGAAAATATTAGAAAAAAATATTTAACAAAAGGTTTAAGATACAAAAATAATATATATATATATATATATATATATATATATATATATATATATATATATATATATATATATATATATATATAATTAAAGTTTATTCTTTGTATAAGAAAAGTTTTATTTCACAATACAGAACTGAAATTACTTTTGTACCGACCTGATACATAAGGTTTCAACGTCATATGGACATCTTTCTGTTATTCACGCATTCACCGTTGCTTTAACCGACCTACAATTGGAGTGGCGATCTCATCTAGTTAGCCAGCCCAGTGACCGTATCATTAATTAAAATGTCTCGATTTACCCTCTATCCTTAGTAACCTATTTTCCTCGTTACACATTATATTACACTAGTGTAATACCAAAAACAATGGAAAAACGACCAATTTAGCAAGCTTACACATGATAATGGGATTGTACTTCAGATTCACTCGTATATTTTAATTGGGCAAAGTGACCCTTTTCATCTTCAGGCAATTCCGGAGATCGTTCACTTTCATTCTCCCCCGTTGCGTTGCCGTATCTTACGCAATTGGAAATTGAAAGTGTAAGGGGTTTTATTAAAGAAGTTTAGCACTTCATTGATGGGGGTGAATTTAAGATGGGTCTGTTTTATTTTCTTGAATACGATAAAGACGAGAGCGCGCGAATGATTGTGAATGCAACTGTGTATTTAAATAACTCTTAAATTATATTATCAAGTTATGGTTCATTTCGTTTCCAGAATAGATCGATTTAGCAACTGAATATTTTTCTCTGAATATTAAATAATACCTTTGTAACTTATTTGATTAAGTAATAACATTTATTATCCACGCGTTGTATAAAGAGTGACTCTCAGGGAAAAATAACTGCTTTCTATTTGAAAAAAAAAATACTTTTGACGATTTTTTAAACATAATTTTTATTCTTGTTTTTTGACCACTCTGTACTAATAACTTTCAAAATATCATAAAAGGCTACTAAAGTCGATCTTCGTTTAGAACAAAACTGACCCAAATTAAATAATTAAGACTTCCTTATAGGAAAAATTTATACTTAAGTTTTGGTCCGCAAACGTCATTTTTGACATAAAAATTTAAATATGTCCAAAATGGTGAGACTTAAGTATACAATATAGTACATATAATATGTTTGCTACCACTAGCGATCATAGAATGGTAAGAAGTAAAATTAAAATATGTTTAAAAAAGGAGAGGTATATGATGATCAAGAAGAACAAAGGGAGACCACGGATGAAACCATCAGATGTAGATGGTTTTCAGCAGTGTATTGCCGACCTAATTAGTAGCTCTGAAGCAGAAACTGACGCTAACTACCTAAATAATAAATTAACAATTGCCTTACCAGAAAGTCAGAACAAATTTTGTCCTAAAACCCAAAAAGAAGAGAAATACCAGACAACTAAGGCAGAA
Organism: Diaprepes abbreviatus; assembly: GCA_034092305.1. Lineage (NCBI taxonomy): Eukaryota > Metazoa > Arthropoda > Insecta > Coleoptera > Curculionidae > Diaprepes > Diaprepes abbreviatus. The sequence goes on along the minus strand of JASJET010000093.1, from coordinate 6,085,264 downwards.
AAGAAGAGGAATGAGAAGCAAAACGGACTCTAAAGCTGACGAACTATAAAAAATAAATAAAAAAATATCCAAAGCTGTTAGACAAGACACTCAAAAATACAATCAAGAACTGATCGAACATACCATTGAGAACAATAAAAGTATGAAAGTCTTGAGAACAAAACTAAGAACGGGAACAAGACAAATAAACGAAGTGAAAGATAAGAATGGTCAGTTTTGAACAGACAGAGAGGAAATCCTTAAAGTAGTCGAAGATTTTTACAAATTACTACACAGAAGCCAAAACAAAGAGAATAGCAAAGATCAAATACCAGAAATATTGACAAGGAAAAAGGGCATTGTCAACCAAGGATCAGAACAAATGCCGGAAATCACAATAGACGAAATAAAACTAGCCCTAAGAAAAACTAAGAAAAACAAATCTCCAGGCAAAGATGGTGTAGATTACTGATGCAATCAAAATCGGAGGTGTTTGTCTACTTAAAAAAATAAAAGACCTTTTTAATATGTGCCTTTTGGATAGTACAATACCCGACAAGTGACACAATGCTGAGGTAATTTTGATTTACAAAAAAGGAGATCCCCATGATTTGTAAAACAACAGACCAATAAGCCTTCTTAGGCACCTATATAAACTCCTAACAAGAATAGTAACGAATCAACTTGAGAAAAAACTTGATTTCTATCAACAAATAGAGCCAGAGGGGTTTAGTACTGGATTTGGAACAAACGATCACCTACAGAGCATCAAAACGGTAATAGAAAAAACTATGGAATACAATCGACCACTCGTTCTGGTTTTTGTGGATTTCCATAAGGCTTTTGATACGGTAGAGCTTGACAAAATTATGGAAGCATTACAAGCATGCTGCATTGACTATCAATACACAAAGTTAATTTACAATATATACAGGAATGCAACTATGTCGGTGAAACTACACAGAAACACGGATCATATCCCAATTGGCAGAGGAGTCCGACAGGGTGATACCTTATCGCCTAAACTGTTTACTGCAGTACTAGAATACGCCTGTAAAAAACTTAACTGGGAAAAAAGAGGCCTGAATGTAGACGGCCAAAGATTAACAAATTTGAGGTTTGCGGACGACATAGTTTTCTTTTCCGATAATCTCAAGGAGATATGTACAATGTTACATGAACTTCAGCTAGTGTGCGCCAATGTGAGTCTTAAAATAAATATATCAAAAACAAAATTTATGACCAATCTGGTACCTGGTGGAAATATCAATATTGGAGACAACGAAGTGGAGATTGTGGAAAAATACATATACGTTGGACACGAAATAAAGATCACAAGAGATAATCAAACATGCGAGCTACGGGCAGCCTATGGAAAATTTAAAGACATCTTTAAAAGCGATATACCAATTTCTTTAAAACGTAAAGCATTTGATCAATGTATGTTACCGGTTATGACCTACGGTGCCAAAACTTTGACATTGACAACAGTAACTTCTACATTGCTGCAAATAGCTCAGAGAAAGATGGAAAGGTCAATGCTAGGTATATCGCTGGGTAACCGAGTTAGAAATGAAGACTTGAGACGAAAGATAGGAGTTACCGACGTAATTTTCCGAAATACCACACTCAAATGGAACTGGGCCGGACATGTCGCCCGAATCAGTGACGGAAGGTGGACGAAGAGATTACTCGAGTGGAGGCCGAGATGAGACAAAAGAAGTAGAGGAAGACTCCCTACTCGTTGGACTGACGATCTCAAGAGAATTGCAACAAATTGGATGCAAATCGCTCAAGATAGAGCACAATGAACAAGAATGAGGGAGGCCTATATCCAGCAGTGGATGCAAAGGGCTGGATGAAAAAGAAGAAAAGAAGAATATGTCTAGAATTTTACGTAGAAATAAAAAATGCAATAACATATAGGGTTTTATATTCAAAATAAGCAAGTTGACATTTACTTCCGGTAAACCGGAAGGGCCGCTGTCTTAAAAATATTTTTAGCCAGCTGTCCCCCATGCACGTTAGTACACTGTCAAATTTTCAGATTCTTCCTAATTAAAGTTTTCCCGTAATCGATCGATAAAGTTCCGGAGAATCACCCTATATAATATTCTATTACACACTGTTGCTGACTGTTTGACGTGCACACATTAAGATTAGCTATATACAGGTTAGTGCGACAGTGCCATGACACTTCTTAATTGTTTCTAAAAAGATTTTTCTTGAAGTTATTTTTACTTTAAACCTATTCAAATAATTTTTTCTTCTCCATGTTAATAATTGGGTCATCTGGCAATAGAACGACAGCTTAAAAGGAGTAGATTTTGCAATAATTCGCAACACAGAATTGTGTCATTTATTGATAAGGCACATTGGAAATACGAAGATCTAAATGGGCTTATATGTGAGAGATAAGGATGGAATCATATATTTACATTTTCCATATACGACTTTGACGAAATTTGTGCCAGGCTCTAAATGACTGGAATGGAATGCTATTAAATAAAATCCACTTGTTGCCGGCTTAATTTTGACGTGTGTGCTTGTTTTATGTGCACTCAGTGATCCAAAAAAAAATTAAATTAAGGTTTAGTTTTTTATTTTACATTTACTAAACTTTCTATATGATATTTATTGATCAATTTCAGTGTGTGTTTTTGTTTTGTCATAATAAATAGTTTTATTAGCTGCTGTTATTTTTTTCAAGAAATCTTTTAATGGGCTGTTCGAAATAAATTTTCTTTAGCGAAATCAGAGAAAGCGAATTAGCATTTTTATAACATCAGTTGAAGTGTTTGTTTGAAGGTGATAAACAAAGATGTTGCTTGCGATGTAGTAGCTATCTGTTGGACTTCCATTATCTTTATTTTTTGTTGAATATCACGACGTTTCGCCGCACATCCAGTTTCTACGACAAGCACGAGATCAGGGAATAATACCAGATGGTTTCCGTATAAAATCTCTAGTTGCAAGACAACAGGCAAACAGGATATTGGAAAATGCTAGCAAAGCACTAATACGTTCACAGATAAACTATCATCGTTTCAAGAAGGCTACGCTACTAGAGGACATTCGCCAACGGTTCGAAGAAATTAAAGAATATTCATCAGAAGAAGACTATGCCCCTATCCTAAGAAAAATTGACGCTACTTGTGATAAAGTAAGAACAAAACAAGAAATCATACACCAAAAGAAGTTTTCCAAATACCAGAGCAGACAAGAAGATTAACAGCCATTTCAAAGCCAGAGGACAACTGTTAATATAGCTGCCAAGGAATTAACCTTAGCGGAAAACTCACTACTTGCTAAAGGTTTGAACTTTACAGTTGCTCCAAAAGAGGTTCCCATTCTCGATATAATTAGCGCCGCAGACTCAGTGAACATCGAAGACCCTTTTGCACATGAGTTTCGGGTGGAAAATAAGAGAAACTCTACAAAAATCTAGAAAAACCGAACCAAACATCAACAAAGACGAGAAAACTGCTCTAGTTAACCTACAGAAGGACTCCAGTATTAAAATTCTACCAGCGGATAAAGGAAACGCACATTTCCTCGGACACCCTATATATACATATAAGGATTATTTAAACTTACGGCCAATGTATTAATTTTATACGAATAAAACACAAGAATAATCTTTGTAAATTTTACCAAGTAATACATTTTTTATCTAGAACACTTTTTCGTATAATCGGTACTTTTCGAATACACATATCTTTAACTTGAACTATGAATGCACAATGACATTTTCTAAATTACATTTTTTTTTGTCGGGCTTAGTAACAGTCCCTTTTAGAATGAAAAACACTTCTCGTAAATAGCAGTAAACAGAGCTAACAATGTTCTTCTTTTCCAAGCAGAGCAAGAAAAAACCCATTTAATAAATTCCATGTCCCTCGACATACATAACTTCATCTTGTAAAATGTAATTTAAAATCCCTTTTAGCCGGGAACACTCATAGAAATAAATTTTCGACATACCTCACAATCTAATTAGAAATAAAATGACCTTTGTCATGATGTTTAACAAAGTTTAATTTTATAAATGTTTGCAAACCAGAAATAACCAAATTTCAACTTATTAAATTTTCTTTAGGATTTAACTACTAACATTGTTATTACACTTAATTATTATGTACTTGCTTTACTCTGCGAAATGAAATTTGAAAATATATTTTATATCTTTCATTTTTAAAATATAAATTTTTGGATACCAGTTTGCTTTAAAAATAACGTTTATAAATTACACGTCAGAATTTTGAAATATTTGAGGTTATGTACTCGAAAAAAGAGGTTTTTTGCCTACTTGGGAGGTTAGATGCAGGATGTACAATTTTTTTTTTTGGTCCTTTTTGTAGTTGTATAATTTCATACTACTCCTAAAATTGAGCGGCCACCTATGATTTTCTTGCAAAGTTACGGCTATTTTAAGTACTGGTTAATAAGTTTTTAGAGTCCAATATCGTTCTTTTTGCAAATTTCGAGCCAACATTTGAATCCTCTCTCTCTCTCTCTCTCTCTCTCTTTGTCAACGTCTGTCCATCCACTCCTGGATGTAGGTCTCTCTCAATTGTTTCCATCTTTCTCTATTCTTCGCCAATCTCATCCACTGTTTGCCCGCCACTGTCCTTATGTCGTCTACCCATCTTTTTTGAGGTCTTCCAGTGCTTCTTGTTGTCTCCCTCGGTCTCCATTCCAGGATTCTTCGTGTCGATCTCTTGTCCTCATATCGGGCTATGTGACCAGCCCATCGCCACTTCATCTTTGCAACTTCCTTCACGATGTCTTTGACTTTCGTTCTGCGTCTTATCTCGTCCTGTCTCTTAATGATATTCCAAGCAAGTTTCTTTCCATCGCTCTTTGGACTGTTTCTAATTTTTTAGCGGACTTAATGTCCTAATATGGGACGAAACAGCGCTGTCGCCATCTGTCGGACCCGGAGTTATTCCATATTTTGGAGTGCTCCGCACTTTTTAATACGAGAATCATGTAGATTGACAAATTTTCACGTCCGCTTCGCCAATATTTTATTCTATTTTATTTTAAATTACACGGACAAAAACTTATCTATATATTATATATATATATATATATATATATATATATATATATATATATATATTAAAGTATCATCAAATGACGATAAAATATAACAACGGCTCTAACTTTCAACGATTGTTCTTTGGTAAATAATTTTCAGGCTTGTCAGAATACGGAGTTTAAATAATATTCCCTATAAACTGTTTGTCATAGTACAATAAATTTAAAATGATATTTCCAATAATGTGTTTTATTTATCAAATTACACTGGCCTCTTTTTTACTTTCACGTCTGTTTTATTTTCGCAAGAGATTGTATGCCTTTCGCCATCTCTCGACATCGGTTTTAACTGAAGTCGTGGTTTTGCCAGATTTTTATATCGGTATCCTTGGTGGATTCTTGTGTAATTGTCTGTCTGTTTCGGTTGCAGTTTTGGATAGGTACAAATCATGCTTCAGAGGCTTCTGATGGCGGGAAGCAGTTGGATCTAAAGCATTTGATAAGGTGGACTGGTATTGCTAGCCAAGCTTGTCGAGTTTGGCTTTTCTAGGAATGATTACCTCTTTATGAAAAGCTATCTTTCGTGTAGGCCGCACATGGTAAAGGTGGGAGGGTTATTTTCTCAGCTTTTATGGCAACATCCGGTGTACCGCAGGGTAGGAACTTAGTCCCACTGTCGTCTTTGTTGATAAATGATTTATCTTATAGTGTTAAACATTCTGATGGTCTCTTAATTGCTAATGACTTTAAAATATTTAAGAAAGTAACAAATAGTAACGATTGCACTGCACTGAAAGCAGGCCTAAATTCAGTAACGGAATGGTTTCTGTTAAATAGAATACTTTTAAATACTGATAAATGATTTTTTAATTCTTATAGAAATAAAATCAATCCTATTAATTTTAATTACTTAATTGACGGAACAAAACTGTAAAAAATACTGAATGCAGGGATCTTAGGGTGCACTCCTTGACAAATCTACTATTGACATTTTGGAGAATTCACCATTTTTTTTGTAACTGGTCATTCAGCAGCCATGTAGAACTATTAAAGACCAGACTCAGTGATGATCTATGTGTTTTATTATTTGATTTGGTCGATCTACACCAAAATCAGGTACCTATATTCTATATTTTTCGTTATAATCGTTTTGTTCAATAAAGTAAATTATTTTCTTCTTACGCACGTCATAACCTCATAAACTGACCTCGATGTTTTTCTTTTTGGTGCAGAGGCCAGCTTTTTAAAACATTGAAATTATTCATTCAAGCTTTACTTCAGTTTTTGCAAGCTATTATCCTGGTTATAAGTTTTTTATTCCCGTATTCATAGTAACTCTGGCTATATACAATTGATTTAAAATTTTACTTGAGTGTAATAACTATTATTCATTCGAGTGAACCTTCATCGTAATAACTAATAACCAACATTACATGCCTGTGAAAAAATCAATTATTTATTTAATCCCGACACATGTTTTTAAAAACTGAATTTTTATTCCTGCAAGGCCTGCCAGCTGTACATACCCTTTAAATTACTTGAATTTAAATACCCAGATTATTATAGTAATTGAATTATTTTCTGCGCGGATTATTCAATGTAAAACCCAAAAACTTTTTTTCTATTTTAAAAACAAGCAATTTCAATCCACTTTGTGCTGTAAAATCCTGGCCATATTTTGGTTGAGTAAATTAATTTGTTTTTAATTTTCTGGTAATTTGAATTTAATTTTTACGTGTATATGAAAAATTTAACAGAAAGTTATAATTTTAAATATATTTTAATTACTTGTCGTGAATTCATAAACACGAAGTTAAAAAAAAAACTAAATTTTAACTTTGTTAAAATCAATTAAAGAAATCGACCAACAAATATTAAACAAACTTTTGGTTTTAGACCAGGAATATTAGCAGCAAAATACGCATATTTACTTAAGATATTGATATAATTGATATTATGTATCTCAACAAATTTGATCACCTGAAATAGGTAGATTTGGCGTTTTAGTTCCAAATAACACCATACAATTAAAGGATATGCTTCATGAGTTAAAATAAAAATTACAAGACGTACGATTAACAATAAACTGATAAAATTAAGACAATGTATAAAACTCAAGACGCCATTATATAAGAAATTGATATAAATTTAAATGATTAACCACGGGAGAAGGTAGATGAGTAGGTCTACCTATGGTGATTCCGTGACAAAAATACCGACGGTGCTATCACACTAAATACAATCCGTAGTAATATTTTGTTATGTTTTTTCACTTTCTATTAGACCTATTAATAACAATAATAAACCTGATGACCTTAGCTACTCTTTTGAAATTGTAAAATGGCACAGGACGGACATCCAAAAACCTGCAAAGAAAAATAAGGACACTCTTAACAAAAGCACATAAATACCACCCTTGGAGTGCTATTGAACGTACAATGCTTACAAGACATCAAGGAGGAAGAGGAATGTTGGATATTGCTTAGCAGCTCGACCAAAAAATAATAAACTTACGTTCTTATTTCCACAGGTTAGCGAGCTTTTTCACTCTACATCGAGCAATATGCGAGGCAGACGATTCAACGCCGCATCAGCTAAGGGAATAGGATATTGCTTCTCACCACCAAACAGATCAAGCCTATCTAGGGAAGCCAGTTCATGGACGGCATCCAAATGAGGTTATTCAGGACAATGTCGACAACTTAGCGTAGACTATTACTTGATTTCAGGACATATGTTTCTGGAAACGGAGGGCTTTTTGTTAGCTATCCAGGTTATTCCAACGGAAGTTCAACATCAGAGATCCCTCAATAGAAAACGAGCAATGTAGATATGGCTGTCAAATATCAGAAATAATACAACACATATCTGGAGGATGCCAAGCGTTCGCCGTAACGGAGTATAAGGAAAGACACGATTCAGTCGCTGATACTCAACCAAGCGGTAATAGATAAGTTAAATCTATTGCAGGTGGGAAAAGTGCCTTACTACAAATACAGCCTGGCCTATTCTTGAAAACAACGAGTTCAAGCTATATTGGGATCGAACGATTCTAATAGATCAAACAGTTGCTCATAATAGGCCAAACATTATATTAAAAGATAAGATTTCCAGGCGAACTACATTCATCGACATTCCTGTCCCTAGTAACAACTACCTAAAGTCAAAATACGAGACGGTTGCCAAATACAGAGATCTGGAGGTGTAAATTCGAAGACAATGGGTAATAAACAGCGTTCAAATGATTCCCATAATTTTATCAACAACTGGAGTGGTACCAAAGAATCTCCTGCAGAACATCAAGGGACTTGGGCCTTAGTGAGCATCAGTTCCTATGGTGTAAAAATATGAATTATAGAGAATAAAAATATCAACAAAATGAGCCCTGGATCGACTCAATCGGTTCACTAGTAACAGAGAAAACTAAGAAAAACCGGAAAATTCCGCTTTTTTTTCAAAAACTCATACCCTGTCATTTTTCGAGTTGTAGCACTTGGTTCTTTGCAAAATAATAATAATCCACATGCCTTTTATGGGCTCCAAAACCAGATGCTGTTGGTTTATTTACCGTTTGAAATTTTTAGTGCATCTGTCAGCGCGCCTAGATGCGTCATTTTTGTAAAAGATCTCGAAAAGAGACGTATAATTCTACAAGCCTATATTTTCATTTTGCATCAAAAAGTTTGTAAAATACGTGAAAAATGCTGGCAAATATGATCGAAAACGGCCCAGCGATTGAAAAAAGCCGAGTAGTGGGAGCAGCGCGGCTGGTAGTATATACAGTGTGTCCCACGACGAACTGCTGCGATCGATTTCTCGGAAAATAGATTTTGAAAAATTTTTAAACTTGGCAATTTACAAAAATCGATGGAGGTAATTCAGCTAAACTATTTTCAAGATGGTGATACTTTCGATTGTACTGAAAGTTGATGCCTTCTTCCTTTTTTTAAATAGAACACCCTATATGTTATATCATGTTTAGATTCTATGAAAAAAACTCTACATATTTCATTTATAATATTCTATACCTAAGTTTAACTGTTTTTGACATATTTTAAATTTTATGTCAAAAATGGCGTTTGCAGGCTTAAACATAACTATTAATTTCTCCTATATGAAAGCCTTCATTATTTAGTTGGGGTGGGTTTTCTTTTGGAAGGGGGATCTACTGTAGTGTACTGTGTTGATATTTTAATAATAAATAAATACAGGGTGATCAAAAACTAACATTAAATATTAACTTGAAAAAATCGTTGGTGTGTGTGTGTGTTGATAAAAAATTTGCTTATGTTCCTCCAAAGGAAAATTGCTTAAATATTGCACAATAAACATGTGTGTCCTGAAAAAAATCCACAGGAGGTACTTAAAGATCATTTTCAACATCAGTTCTCGTTGAACTTTTGGGTTGGAATTGTAGGTTACTCGTTAATTTGTTAATTGGACCGGTACTTCTATCAGAAAGGCCGACTAGGCATACCGCTACTTTTTGGAACAAACGCTACCTTACCTTCTGTAGGAGGTACCATTGGCAACAAGAAATACAATGTGGTTTACGCACGATGCTGCACCAGCGCATTTTAGTGTGGTTGCTCGAGGGTTTTTAACAGTAACATATGGAGGTTGTTGAATTGATCGAGGTGGACCTCATTTATGGCCTGCTCGATCCCCGGACTTAAAACCCCCTGAATTATTTCATATGGGGCCATCTAAAGTCGTTATTTTATACTAATCCAGTGCAAGATGTGGAAAATTTAGAAAATTGAATAATTGCTGGGTGTAACTCAATAAGAAACGACCCTAGTGTTTTTGGAAGAATTCGGTAGTTACTTAGAAGAAGACTGGTTTCAAGTATCAGAACTGGAGGTAGTCACTGTGAACAGTGCTTGTAGATTAAGGAACATTACCTGTAATTTTTGGTAATAAATTTTTTTTTATTGTCGAAAATTTGTTTCGCCCTGTATCTTCGAAACAAAGAGCTTTTTCACAAATTGTCAAAAGACAAAACAATCTTAGAATAGTCCAAGGAATAATCCCTTTGGAATATATATATATATATATATATATATATATATATATATATATATATATATATATATATATATATATATATATGTTTATGTGGCTTTCACGGATTCCCCCGTGTGAGATGCAATAGTAGTGGATATATCCACATTATGCCGTTGTAGTGCTGAAATCACATTCAGCAAACGTACAACTATATGCAGCTCCGTAAATGAATGAAGTAAAATGAGAAACAGTAAATGCAAACTTCTCTCCATCATATCCTTTCTGTGTTAGAGGTTGCACAGTTAGAATAAATTGTTACAAAATGCAATTCATCCTATTCCACCACCATCGAGATGATGGCCTACCTGTACCACCATACCGAGAAGAAAGTCAAAACTTACCCTCCCCGCCACAGTGATACGGCAGAGGTACATGTTTCGTCTCTACTAGACTCATCAGGGTACCGACATGCACCTGGCTGTACAAAGGACAGATCGGAAGGAAGCATGCAAATATTGAACGCGGCTTCGCCGACCTCCCGCCGGATGGCGTATATATGTTTATGTGGCTTTCACGGATTCCCCCGTGTGAGATGCAATAGCAGTGGATATATCCACATTATAGTATTTGCATGCTTCCTTCCGATCTGTCCTTTGTACAGCCAGGTGTATGTCGGTACCCTGATGAGTATAGTAGAGACGAAACATGTACCTCCGCCGTATCACTGTGGCGGGGAGGGTAAGTTTTGACTTTCTTCTCGGTATGGTGGTACAGGTAGGCCATCATCTCGATGGTGGTGGAATAGGATGAATTGCATTTTGTAACAATTTATTCTAACTGTGCAACCTCTAACACAGAAAGGATATGATGGAGAGAAGTTTGCATTCACTGTTTCGCATTTTACTTCATTCATTTACGGAGCTGCATATAGATGTACGTTTGCTGAATGTGATTTCAGCACTACAACGGCATATATATATATATATATATATATATATATATATATATATATATTAGAATTCTAATTGTATATGTGCGAAGCCGGTGCTGATCGCTGGTTTTTCTAAATTACATTTTGCTACTTACTGTGGCAATTGGTCGCTTTGACAGCATTTTCCCGCTCGCAACTTGATTGAACTTACCTGGAAACAAAATAAAACAGTGTTAAATAGAATGAATATTGTTTGGGATCTAATTTTAAACAAACAAATATGTTATATGCTATAATACTATTGTTTTCATCGCTTAAAATATATGATTTTATATAAATCCGGGACTACATCCATTCGTTAATTTAAAACTTTTTGTCTGGATCTCAATTGGCATCTTCAATGTTTGCTGGTTCATGATCAAGTGTTTTAATGTTCAACCAGCGTCCACCGAAGATGCGAAGTGAGATTTTAGTGAAAACGTCTGCCACTTTCCATAATAAACCAAATTAACAAACGGAAGTAATTTCTAAATAAAACAGAATGCCCATTTGTGAAACACTAAGCTCCACCATTCGATTTGGATATCAACTGCATCGTTCGAAAAAATAAACTTATACCTTGCCTTAAACAGTAAATAAAAAATAACAATTTTATACATTATTGTACAGTACCTGTAAAATGGACTAATAATTCGGCTAGAATGGATATATTATATCTAATATATAAAAGATCTACAAAAAACATATTTTGCTTTGCTCGGGTTACCTTCTAGAAAAAAATATAATATCATAGCCCATGTCTAGACCTTCTAGACCTCGTAATATCTGGAATAAAGAAAAGATATCTGTAAAGACATATAAATAATAAGAACGCGCAATTCAGGCGTTAAAGAGAAAATACTGAAGTCTTGAGAAAATCATTCATATTTTTTGTCTCTTACAAATTCCCAACTTTCTATTTGTTTGACGTTAAATTTAATATTTTAGATAGACAGGATTCAATATCTAATATTAGTTGATGAGGATTAGAAAGTTAAAATTGACGTATTTAAGGTCGGTACTATAACCCTCTGAAAATTATATCTTTTTTTTTTAATGTAATTGAAAGTTGCACACAATTGTTACATTTCCAGTGTCTTTATTTTTCATAATTTTCAGGATATTTTCACCAGCGTTTTAGTTAGATTTAAACTCCTTTAAAAAATTACACGATATGAACCAATACCAGAAGAATATGTCAACTTGCTTATTTTAAATGGAACACCCTGTTTATTATTACATTTTTGATTTCTAGGTAAAATTTTAGTCATATTTCATGTATAATATTCTGTACAGGGTGAGTCAACGATTGGATGAAGTAGGTTTGTACCTTTTCGGTGAAATTAACAAAGAAATTATATTTATTGTTTGATACAGTTTGTTTTTACGCAGATTTTAAAAATATTTAGGACTCTACAGGGTGAGCCAAAAAACTCGGACAACATAAAGTTGTATTTTTTTAAATAGAACACCCTATATACGAATCGTATTTTCGATTTAGCTTATAATTTTAAATTTGTTTTATTAAGGGTTTACTATAACAAAACTTTATAGTTTCTGAGATAATTAAGTTTAAAGAAAAAAAGTCACATTTTCAAGCATCAATTCAATCCTAAATAACGTTTTCAATTTTGTGACAAATATATTCAAATTTGGAATTTAGCAAGGCCAAGGACAAGTTAACATAATTTTTACCTAATATTTGCAATAAAAGCTACAGGGTGTTGAACACATCGGCTCAAATTTGAACAAGTTTAAATGAATAAATATCTTTTTTTTGGGGAACAATTAAAAATATAGTATACAACACCGCATTAGCCACTACGGAAGATTGCATGCAGGGCATCAGAATAGCATTTGAAGAACTTAATCCTCAGTCTATAAGAAGAACCACCCATGAAGAGTTCATGCTTAGGTGCAAAAAATGTTTGGACGTTCGAGGGCGTCAATTTGAACATTTACTTAAATGATTTTTGTAACTTTATTTTATTTACAACTGTTTTATTTATATTTTTTTTTAGCTTTTATACATCCAAAGTTCTTGAAGTTTTCTATAATCTTTTTAACAGTTAATAGTGTTGATTTCTGTTGCTTCGGATATCGGATCGCGAATGTATCGCATGTTCTTGAAATAAATCACATTCTCCATAAATACTTAACAAATAAGTTTAAATAATCTTCATGCTTGTAATTTAATTGCTGCGGCATGATTATTATAAATGCACGTCAAATGGCAAGACATAATGACAATTCTGTAGGGTTCGATTATTTTCCCCACTTCTCGCCGTCATGACCAACTAATAACAAAACTTAAAAGCCATATAGTATTTTTACAATAGAAAAATGTTGAATTACTAAAATTTTGATCAAATTGACTTTGAGGATTTTTTAAATATTATTTTTATTCTTCTTTTTTTTTCTTTTTTCTACTCTTTATTAATAATTTTCAAAATATCATAAAAAAACTACTGAAGTCGATCTTAGTCTACAAGAAAACTAGCCCAAATAAATAATCAAGATTTCCTATAGAAAAAATTTGTAGTTAAGTTTTGGTCTGCAAATTTTCATTTTTGACATAAAAATTTAAATATGTCCAAAACGGTGAGAACTAAGTATAGAATATACAAATATATATATATATATATATATATATATATATATATATATATATATACATATTTGTTAAATTTTGATGGAACAACCTATTTTAAATCGTGAGCATGAGCGTATAAATAATGGAAAGTATATGAAGAAAATAAATGTATTAAGAGAATAAAGAAACACAACAAAAAAACCTGTGAATCCAATTTTGATGTAGAAATAAGACCACATTCAACAACAATTTAACGAAATACACAAAATATCATATAACATTAGCCTCCTTGTCTAGACATCCTAATATACAAAACATAGACAAGGCATCTATAGAGCGCAATAAATAAAGGGACCCATATGACTCAAGCATTCCTATTACCACCCTTAAACACGTATAGGGGAGGTGTCCATTGAAGTTAGGGTGAGATATTGCGGGTTATTGACCTACGCACTCACACACACTGACTTTCGGAGATTTTTATCTAGGTCATGTTGTTGACATTTATTTTTTGTTCGCGGGATTCGCCGAGATGTAAATTTTTCGGCTCTTCTTGTACGGAAAAAAGAATTTGGGTCACTAAAATTTGTGTTTTCCGATTTTTGGGAGGACATTTTTCAGAAAGAAGTATTGATGTAGGGAGAAAATCTATAATTTAGTTTTTATGTACAGAGTTGTTTAATATATATATATATATATATATATATATATATATATATATATATATATATATATATATATATATATATATATATATGTAGATAAGTTTTTGTCCGTGTAATTTAAAATAAAATAGAATAAAATATTGGCGAAGCGGACGTGAAAATTTGTCAATCTACATGATTCTCGTATTAAAAAGTGCGGAGCACTCCAAAGTATGGAATAACTCCGGGTCCGACAGATGGCGACAGCGCTGTTTCGTCCTAATATGGGACTCGTCAGGCCACCGCAGTCGGTACAAACCATCATCTCGCCTTTGCATCGTATAAGCCATACTTATAATCAAAATACGGCAAATAAGACGACAAAGGCGACATCTCGATGGTCCACTTGATAATACAAGAACCATACAGATTAACAAAGTTTGTAAGAGAACCGTCATATGGTGGCGCGACGGTGAATTAAAACAGAAATATGTAAAATCGAGTACACGAAACGCGCTGCCCAAAAGATAGGGGTCGCATTTTTCGGTACTGGCAAGCAAGCATACCGCTATTTAAGCAGCCAAAGCCACGTGCCGCACCAAACGATCCCACCATGAGAGCATCGTTTAGCGTGTTTCAAAGCCAAACAAGTAAATAAATATGTAGATAAGTTTTTGTCCGTGTAATTTAAAATAAAATAGAATAATCAATCTACATGATTCTCGTATTAAAAAGTGCGGAGCACTCCAAAGTATGGAATAACTCCGGGTCCGACAGATGGCGACAGCGCTGTTTCGTCGATGATGGTTTGTACCGACTGCGGTGGCCTGACGAGTCCCATATTAGGACGAAACAGCGCTGTCGCCATCTGTCGGACCCGGAGTTATTCCATGCTTTGGAGTGCTCCGCACTTTTTAATACGAGAATCATGTAGATTGACAAATTTTCACGTCCGCTTCGCCAATATTTTATTCTATTTTATTTTAAATTACACGGACAAAAACTTATCTACATATTTATTTACTTGTTTGGCTTTGAAACACGCTAAACGATGCTCTCTCATGGTGGGATCGTTTGGTGCGGCACGTGGCTTTGGCTGCTTAAATAGCGGTATGCTTGCTTGCCAGTACCGAAAAATGCGACCCCTATCTTTTGGGCAGCGCGTTTCGTGTACTCGATTTTACATATTTCTGTTTTAATTCACCGTCGCGCCACCATATGACGGTTCTCTTACAAACTTTGTTAATCTGTATGGTTCTTGTATTATCAAGTGGACCATCGAGATGTCGCCTTTGTCGTCTTATTTGCCGTATTTTGATTATAAGTATGGCTTATACGATGCAAAGGCGAGATGATGGTTTGTACCGACTGCGGTGGCCTGACGAGTCCCATATTAGGACCAAACAGCGCTGTCGCCATCTGTCGGACCCGGAGTTATTCCATACTTTGGAGTGCTCCGCACTTCTTAATACGAGAATCATGTAGATTGACAAATTTTCACGTCCGCTTCGCCAATATTTTATATATATATATATATATATATATATATATATATATATATATATATATATATATGTATGTATTTTGATAAAAGATGCATTGGTTTATCAGTATTCGCAAAAACATTCTAAACATACAGAATTCATGTTATTTGCAAATGAAAGGAACTCATTTATGAATTGAATTTTATTTTGAGAAAAGACTGCGCAAAATGATGAATTTACAACAGAATGGCTTAGGAGCCCCTATTTTGATTATAGTTTATTGACTATTTTTAACTATCGATCTATTTTATACCCAACTTTTACTAATTTTAGTTTCACTTCATATATAAATCAAGACAATAATCTGAAAATAATATAGAAACTAAAGCATTAAAAATTTATTACTGCTGTGAGGGCTTTGATGCACTGCGACTCAGTTCTGTTGTATTCGCTATTCGCGGATGATACTACAATATTATACGAAGAAAACCACGAGAGATATCTATCTAGCCATTAACTTAAAATACTTTTTTTGCCTTTTTAAGATTAGTATTAATGAATTGTTATTTTTGTTTCTAAAATTGGTTATTTATTTATATATTTATTTAGGGAACCAACGTCCTCATTACTGAGCAGCAGAGAGAACAGTGTTATCTAAATCCTAAACACTACTTACATATTATACATAGTACAATAAGCGTAACATAATCTATAAATTATATCACAAATATTTATAACGAAATCGATTTGATAATAGAATAAAATTTGATAATAGAGTTAAATATACCAAATTTATCATTTAGGCGACTATAGAGGGAAACCATAGAGCTTATTAGGAATAAATGTCATATATTGGTCCTAGGTTTGGGTAAATAAGAAGGTACTTGAGATACTGTTACCCCTCGAATGTGAAAATAATCCCTCGCAAGCAGATAAAATGTCATTTTCCAGTAAGAATTCATATAGAGTGAAATCCTAGGAAAATTACTTTTTTTTTTTTGAAAAAATGTCGATATATACCCCCTCTTTCGAGGTGGTAAAAGACGATTCTGACCTTGACTTTCCATAATTTTTCTTCAATTTTGCGGAAAATAGGGTAAATAACTTTTCACTTTAGGTTCAATTTTTTTCACTAAATTGTTAAATTTTTCTTATAACCACAAATTCCACACTGATAGAAGCTTCTGTATTATTCAATAATTCAAAAATATGCACCTTTTTATCGGAAAAAACCGGAAAATTAGCAAGACAAAAATCCCAACAAATAAAAACCAGTAAATAATAGCTTGCATAGTTCAGATAAAGATGGCGTACTTCTTGAAATCGGCGATGTTGCCAGATTTCAAAAACGATTTCTTTGAAATTCACATATATTCTTCTCTTTCTGTTCGAATTGGAAAGGAAAGGTCCCAAAAATAATTTTTCCCTTTTCATTGATTATTGAAGTACTATTAATCACTCTGATGTCTATGCCTTTGAAGTGCAGGTTTGACTCTAAATATCAAAGGTTTTAAGGATTATAGTTGTTTTTGCCCGTTTCCCTCCAGATACTTGAAGTTTTTTTTAACGGTTCTCCCACGTGGTCTCTACTGGACAATAACATTTTTAATTAATAAATTTTGATCAATTTAGGTTAGTTTAGGTTAATTTCAGTTTTTAAACTAACCAAAACCAAGCTAAACCAAAACTAACCAAAAATTTTGGATAGTTAAGATTAATTTTACCCTTTTTTATATATTACAAACATTAATCTATGTTGTACCAGGGAAGTATCAATCTAGATCAATTTAGATTAGTCTAGGTTAGTTTCTGTTTTCCAAGGTAACCAAAATCAAACTAAACCTGAACTAACTAAGATAATAATTCGGATTAGAGTAAATCTGGAAGTGGTGTCATTTTGATTTTGTTTCTTTTGATTTCTTTTTGACATTTTTCTTGATTTTTTCATTAAAAATATGCACGCTAATAGAAGCATCTGTATTATTTAAAAATTCATAAATTCGCACTTATTTTATCGGAAGAATCAAGAAAATTCAATTTAAAAACAAATGAAAATAAACAAAACCAAAATAGTACCCACCAATAGAAATTCATAAATTTGCACTTTGTTTTATCGGAAAAATTAGAATTATCAAAAATAAATCATAAGAAACAAAACCAAAATGATACCCACCAATAAAAATTAATAGATTTTTAACAGAAAAATCAAAATTATCAAAAACAAATTAAAAGAAACAAAAGCAAAATGGCATCAACCTTTAGATTTACTCTAGTCCAAGTTATTACCTTAACCAAAATCAACCAAAAATTTTGAGTGGTTATGATTATTTTTACTCAGAAACTGTTTTAAACATTAAAAAAAAACTATGTTGTTGATTGAGAAGGACAAATTTTATTGTTTATATTACGAAAAAATTTTATATTTGGCAATGTTGCGCCATTTTACGTAATCCGACAGAGTTTAGATAGTCTGACGGTTGATGACGTTTCCGAGACGTATTTTTGATTTTTGGTTGAAAATACAAGTTGTTCTAAATTGGTTTGCCAAAATTTGTCCAAAAATAATTGAAATATATTACATATAATATATTTTAACTAGTTCTATTCAAAATAAATACGCAAATTTGGTGTTTTAACTGAAATAAAAATGCTTTGTGTAGTGACGCTTCTTTTTGTGAATTGTCCAGGAAAGTGAGGAAATATAGTGAAAAATCAAGGTCAGAATCGTGTTCTACAACCTCAAAATAGAGGGGAGTATCGACATTTTTTCAAAAAAAAACATAATTTCCCTAGTTTTCACTTTTTAGGAATTTTTACCATAATTCGAATCCCAGATAGCTGATGCATATTCTAACTTGCTCCATATAAAATAATAATATAATTTGCTTATGACATGTGACGTCGAGCGATTCAAACTCTTGACTACATCTCATCTGAAAGCCCAGCGTTCGATAAGACCTTGATTCTATATTAATATGACAGATAAATGTGGGCCTGTAGTCAAAGGTGACTCTTAGCTTGATCATATAGTTAACATGCCTTAAAAAAGTACTGTTTATCCAATAACCATACTTTTGAGAGCAACATAACATTACACTTAGTCATGTTTATACTCATCTTTATAGGCAGATCAGCTTCAGGGGATATTAACAGTATTTTACAAATACATAGGTTCAAGAATGTTCTCAAACGTTGTCTAATATTATTAAATGATTTTTTTAATAATATGAGAACCTGAAAACTAAGAATCTGTACGTAGTATTAACTTAGTAGTTAGAATATTTTAATTTAAGAAGATATATTCAAACTCCATTATGGATAAATAAATTTTACTTTATTTTTTTATATCTTTTAAATATGGGAAATGAAGCAGAAAAAAATTGCAAGTAGCAACGGAGGGATGTCCGATTGAAATTTTAACAACATTCCAGTAAAAATATGAAAAACCAAATGTACCAACTCATCATTTTAATAATAATAATACTTATTTGCATTATCTAGCGTAAAAGTACATCATTTTAAAACTTAACCAAACTTAGTCAAAGAGTTAAAATTATAAAATTTTATCTAAAAAATACCTTTGTCGAAGCGTATTCTACACCATTTGAATGGAAAATAGAAAATCCCTGACATCAACAAGCCGAAACCTCCGTAACTGGAGTTAAAGCTGTTTGTTACGATTTGCCTCCTGTAGTTGCGGAGTCTCCCTTGCAGAAACGAAACCAATTAGAGTTGTATAACTGGAGGCAGTTCACCAGAACGTTGTATAAAAATCCTGCTTAATGGAGATGTGGCGTCTGAATCGATATACGGTATATCGATAAAAGTTTGATAGCATGACCCAATTTAATTGTCATAGTGAGAGAAGATTTTGAAATAATATTATATACGATGTAATTCAAATACTACATAGCTTGATTTTTGGATTAAATGAATAAGTTAAAATGTGTTTTAAATCGAATACCAGACTAATAAAAAGATAACGTAGTGCCTTTATAAGGAAATTATTTGTTCATGAATAAAATTCATAAAACACAAAATAATGAACAGGCACAACAAGTAACACTATTGAATGTTACTAGTATCCCTAGTAGTTTTAGATCATTCCAAATTACTAAGATATTTGAATAGTAACTGCTTAGTTTATTTCACCAAAAAATGATAAATTTTCTGGTTAGATTTTTTAAAAATTCCTTCTTTAGAAAAGTGGTCTCTCTATCTATCAATCTATAAAATAAGAAATATGACAACACAGTACGTTAGTTCAATCGACAATAATGTCAGTGAAATGAATATAATCATCATCATTAATTACAGTTTGTGTAATTTTCAAACGATCATCGATAAATAGTTTTGACAGTTTCTTAGTGACACTCCAGAAGGTTGTCAGTTTAGTTGGTTTATGATATTGTTTTAATTTGTAGTACATTTGTCAACTTATATAGGAACATTAAGGATAGAAACCTAGAGATAAAGCCTTGGAATCAGTGAAGGGAAATAGTTGTCTCCTACAAATAAACAACAGTTTCAACTTTTGATGGTTGGGTAATATAAGAGATTTTCATATTCATGTATTTTTCAGATTCAAAATTACTTGACTTATTGTAGTACTTATTAATTTAAAGCTGCTACATCAAATTTAGGTTTTAATGAATTAAAAGGATAGTGTTTTATATTTGCGTATAACATATTTGTTAAAAATTTATGGATATATTTATAATGTAAATATGAAAGTTTAAGATCAAAGTAATAAAATGCCTAGAACCTGTTGTATGCCTGAATATAGATAAAAGTTGGGGTTAGTTGTATTGACGATTGGTTTTTCAAAAGATGATAATTCAAAAGTTAAATGGTTCAAAAACATTCCTCTAGGTAATTTTTATTACACACACAGGAAAATGATATTGATTGGGAGAATAATTACCATATTCCAGACATTTCTTTAAAAAAAAATCCGACATAAATTAATAGAGACCTGACGGTCCCATCTATTCTGTCAAATTAACCTCAATATTTGCCTAAGAAAGTACCTCTTCCAAGAAAAAGCCTACATTAGAGAAAGAGTAGTAATATAGCTCGTAATAAACACATCTAAATGATGCAGATTACGAGAGAAGAGTAAATTTGTGTGAATGGACTCAAAATAAAATAAGAGAGCAACAAAACTTTTCAAATTATGTGTTACTTTGTGAGAAGGCAACATTTTATAAATATGGTAATGTAAACAGCTACAATATTCATTATTATGTTACTTAAAATCCACGTTTTATAAGAACTAATCTACGGAATAGATGGTCACTAACTGTTTTGGAGAAGAGTCTTTAGACATTGTCTTATTGGATCATTTATTTTTGAGGGAAAAGCAAAATGTGAGGTTTATTTAGCCTTCTTGCAAAGCCACTTGCCCATATATCAAAGGAAATAAGAAACGTATGTAGTTTTTTCACGATGGGACTTCTATCCATTTCACAAGGCCAATTAAAAGCTTTTTAAATGAAATTAATAATCAACAATGGATTGGAGGAGGGAGATAGCCACCTAAATTACCTAATATAAAAATGGGTTTTGGTATTTGGGGACTCATGAAAGATCACGTATGTAATATACCACCAAGATTTTAGGAGAATTAGAGTAAGAAATTATTTTCAAAATATAATTGCAGAAATGTGTATGAACTTAAATAGATCTTTTAAGGGTAGTACTGAAGCTTGTTTAGAAGTTTTTGGTGGCTACTTTCAACATCTAATCAGGTAAAGTAAAAAGTATTGAAGAAGATGACAGGAAGGAGTTAGGAAAAAGTTTGTACAGCGACGTGGGTATCTAGTGATATTTGTTAATAAGATTAACATGTAATACACCATAGGTTGAGTTTTGTCTGGAAGTAGGTATTTATTACAAACTAAGAAAAAAATCTTTGAGCTGTTGTCTTCCTAAATGATATTTTACTCAAATCAAGCTCTTGAAAGTACTTTTTTAATTGTACAATGTTTGTGTAATTTACTAAAAATTAGCAAAATGTTCATTGTTCTTGGAATTATTAAAAAAAAAATTTTTATTGCTGAAATGTAAATAATTGTAGTAATTGTGGTAATAAGTAAATAGATAATTAAAATTATTGGCTGCAATTGCAATAAAAAAATTGTTTTAAATAAAACTTTTTTTAACTATTGTTAAATAAATAATTTAAAAAATTAGAAGCAGCAACTTTTTGTTATTTTTTAAATATTGAAAATGTTTACCCTGTAAGGGTAAAATTTTGTTGTTTTATATCTCGGCTTAGGAAAAACAATACATTTTTTTTAAGATCACGTGCATTTTAACAAATTTTCAAAAAAAAATACAGAATGTCGTCAAAATCAGCCAAAATAGACATAGGAACGCCATTACAAAAATTAAAGGAAATTTAAATGTCAGTAAAATAAACTAGATAAATACAGGGTTACTATTTGACAAAACGTAGAAAATAAGTTTTGAATTTTGCATATCAGCTCTATAAGATAATTTAGATTTTCCCCCATTTTTTGTATCATTTATATATATATATATATATATATATATATATATATATATATATATATATATATATATATATATATATATATATATATATAAACAATTGGGCCATCCTATACATGTTTTGAAAGCGGTAAACATGTACTTAAGCAATTAAAAGATCACGGCGATAAAATCAAACTAGAGCTTACATCTGGCAATAGCATATAGCGTATTTATTCATGGCTTGATAGGCTATGCGTATACTATCTTCATATTTAGCTTCAATGTTAAATTTATTAATATTTCTATTATTTTTTGATACAAATAAATAAATTAAGAAATATAAAGCTGTACCGTGAAAATTATCTCACAACGAAAGCTATTATATAATTTCGTCGCTATAGCTAAATGCAATTAAAAATCCGAAAACTCTATTAACTCCAAAGCAAAGCCTTTCAATTCCGAAATCCGTTTCCAAAGTATTTTTAAAATAGGCTTTATATAAGAAAAGTTTTCGAAGTTATTTAGCAATTTGCCCTACCTTCATATTTCCATCACCTTCTTTAACTAACTTTAATTAAGGGATTTCTTTTAAAAAAACTTCTGCAAATAAAATGCTTTTGAGTTTTCCTTATGCCCGCGTTTCAGATGTTTATATTTCATAAAACTTTGTTGTGTTTGGTATTTTCGGTCCTGTAAAGTGTAAAAGCTAAATTTAAATTATAATTTTGTTTACTGGCATTCGCAGATATGATGTTTTTTTACGGTAGAAATGTAATAATTGAGTTAGAGAGAAAAAATTGGACAATTATTTGAGTGGAAAATATTACTGGAAAATTAGCTAATAAGTGTCATCTTAAAATTACAAATTTACTTAGTCTTTCCATACTGTCTGTTCATAATAAAATGAAACGATAAAATACAGGAAACAAGAAAAGTATAAAATTTGAAACTGAAATATGAAGGAATACCATTCATTGCTCCAGGCCATCGGTATATTCCTTAATGTATGTTTTAAAAGAAAAACTATACATTTCCAATGAAATCAAGCAGTAATAATTATGTTTCACAAAAAAGAAATATATATATATATATATATATATATATATATATATATGGTTGCGTAGTGTTTAATGGATGGGAACACAGGCGTGGATCAAAGGGGGGGGGGCGATCGCCCCCCCCCCCCGCCCCAAGAGCTTTGAGTTTAGGAAAATAGACCACATTTTGCCTCTTATACTATAGTTTATTTAAGAACTAGAGAGAGTAATAAATCATTTTTTACCCTTTTTTTCTTCGCAAACTACCTGTGTTCTTTATTCCGATGTCTTTGGCAAAATCTGTTAGACACATATATTTTTCATAGGAATGAGTTAGAAATTTTATAATGAAAAATACCGGTCTATAATAATGGACTATTTGAATAGGATAACAATAGATATTCAGATGTGAAGTGTTAAAAAGGATTTACAGTACAGAATATTATTTCGGTTAAGAATTTAAATTAAAAAATTTTATATTATTTTCTTTCTTATGATTTCTTAATAATTCACATACATTAGGAAATATAGATAATTTTGACATATTTAACACAAATCACAACAGTATTTTTATTATTTTTAATTTTGGCATAGAAACCGTTTTAGATACATTTGGACTAAAACGTAGCCTTACTCTCTCAAAAAATTCTGAGTGATAATTTAAATACTTGCAAAATACCCATTGTCAAAAATAAATAAAGTTAAACATAGGATATTTAGGATATTTGACGTTTCAGTTTATTTATTTCTTTAACCATCTGCAGAATTAAAATTAAACACTAAAAATGGATTCAAATGTAATTAATATTTATCAGATACAGAAAATTTAAATAATAAATTGTGTTTACGCTGGTAAACATTACGTATCTGATTTGTAATCAAAGTCAGTGAAGCTATCTTCGCTCAAATTAATTATAATTGGTTTCTCTATCTCACCGATCATGAGATCGAGTTTCCCCATTTTCTTTTATTCTTTTATTATCTGTATTCCTCCCGATTTTCTACACTAACTTTATTCAAAAAAATATTTCAAAAGTTCAGTTAAATTACTAATTTTGTAAGTTGTGTTATTTCTAGCAACTCCGTCTTTTACTTGAGAGAGATATTTCCTTCTCCAACGCACATTTTCCGGACGATCTATAAGAACAAATTTTCTATCTGGTTTTTCCCAGCAAAAATCAAGTTCTCTGAGCAAATTCTAGAGCTCAGTTCTTTTGGTTTCAGGTAAATCTCGATCTTCCTTGATTTTAGTTAGAATTTTGTTGACGGTTGGGATCTGCTTCTCATAATAAAATGAATGTACAACTCCTTTTTTACAGTTTGTGTGATCGAATGTAGCTTGGGAGTATTAACAATAAGAGTCGTTTTTTTTCTCCTTCAGTATTCGGTACATACTAGATTTTCCAACTCCTGTTATGTTGGAATACATCTCAATAGAGCTTTTAACATTATTATCGAGATATTGATATTTTATGGCATCATAAATATTCATCGTAATAAGTTTTTCGTTGAGGAAAAAATGCCCTAGTTTAACGATTTTAGAATAAATATAGATGTAGAATCCATATCTTTTGGGTATCTCACTAATCTCAAATAATATATAAAAACAAGCACAAACAAGGACACATTGTAAGGTGTGCTTTGCTCATTGACAGAAATTAAATTGAACTTTCAGAAATTTGATTGCTGCAGTAAATTTATAAAAGCTTATAATATTTAAATATAATTAAATATAATTAGATTTACGGCAGTCCTCAGTTACCTGCGCACTGGAGCAGGTACGTTAGAGGTTTCGGTAACAGTTTTATTACTTGCGATCGCCCCTCCCCTTCCCAAGAGCTTTGAGTTCAGGAAAATAGAACCGATTCAGCATTTTATATTAGGAATATGTATGCTGCTGACACTTCCCCCTCCCCCCCGTTGGCAACCTTGTTTTTCTGGCGATACCCCCTCCCCCATCAAGTGCTTTGAATTCAGGAAAATAGACCCGATTCTGCCTTTTATTCTAGGAATGTGTATGCTGCTCGCATCCTCCCCCCGGTCGGCATCTTGTTTTTTCTTGTGATCGCCCCCCCCCCCACATTCTTCAAGAGCTTACAATTCAGAAAAGTAGACCCAACTTACCTTTCTTTTACATTAGAAATGGGAATATTGCTGGTGTCCCCCCCCCTTCCCGTCAACAACTTGCTTTCGCTTTCGTACTTTTGTGATATCACCACCCCTCCAAAAAGGGACGCTGGATCCGCCCCTATGGGAACATGTGATTCAGTATTAATCCGGGAATACATCCGTTCATTCGTTTGGTTTCTTGTAGAAGTTTGCAGACATTTCGCCAAAGTGATTTAGCATCTTCTGAGCTTGTTGATGGTAAATCAACTCAATTTGACAGAGAACTAGTATCTTCAATTTCTTAGGTAGTTATTTTTTGAAAATACGATGTCGTAGACCCACTTCATATTGTTTAACTGAATGTATATGTAAATATTGTTTTTTAGGTTAAATTTAATTAGATTTAGTTATTCAGTACGTGGAAGAGTAGTTAGACGCTTGATCCCAGCTTATATATGACGATGGAAGTTCATAAAGTCCTATTAAAAGATCTCGGAGATAAAAACATGCGATTTTATGTCTAATAATTTTTAAATTTGCAAACGAGTTCGAATATGGAAATTGTTCTGGTGAAACACTCTAATATTTGTTCTTAATTTTAAACCTTTATCGTTACAAAAAAGTAATAAACTTAAGTAAGCGTTAAATTTGCAACCGAGCGTATATACATTTCTTTCCTTAAAAAATAAAGCCGAAGAAACCTGTTCTGATTTTCCCTTTTCTCGCATCATTTCATTTGAATAAGCATTTCGGGGTGATATTGGTGTTACTATAAAAGAAAATTATACTTTCTGACTTGGGTTCAGGACCGGTGACAGAATATTCTTGAATCGAGTATTATTGTCAAATTTTGTGTTTAATTTTCCACGCTCGCTCCCGTGCACTATTAGTAAGTATCTACCCCTTTTAAAATGTCCTGGAAGATACATGGCGAGGCATGTCTACAAACCTAATACTATATATTACGTAAACTATTCTATTTATGTGATTGTGTGTCTCCATCCTTGGCCGAGATCTAGTGGGAGGTGCTCCTCTGTGTGAGTGATCCTGGCTACTGAACTGGTTCGTAAGCATCGTCAACCGCTGAGTTCGAGATTAGCAGCACTGGGAAGCTCTTGAACTGGGTCATCATGTTTCTGAAGGATCCTTATTTGGCTTTATTTATGGGTGGGAGATCTTCTGTGATGGATATGAACTTCGGTGGTGTGTGATAGTGGTGGACCATCTGGGTATTTTTTGCAGTGCTTTAAGATAGGATGTGTGCAGGAAACTATTTCCTGGGTTGTGAAATTTTGTGGTATTCCCTGAATGATGACGAATGAGCCCATCTGGTTGGTTTTTTAATACGTCGATGAAGGGTAGTTATAGCTCATTACGTCTTTGAGCTAAAAAATACTTTTCTCATGGCAGGATGGAAGTCTTTGTTTCTTAAATCTTCGACGATATTTTCCTCTGAGAGTATCTCAAGTACTCCTCATTGAATAATGTGGATTGATTTTTTTTCTGGTATGTAGGTGGTCTGCTTGATGCTTTGGTTCTATTTTGACCCCTTCTTTGGATTTAGTTCTAAATTCGTTATATGCCTTCTTGTTCTTCAAGATTATAGGTAGAATTCTTCATAGGTTAGAGAAGGGGAAAAGTAAGCTCTAGATTGGGCGCGATCCTCTTGATTCTTTGTTTTACTCATGTTTGTGTGGAATGTGGAGCAATCTTTCTCGTTATTACAGAGTCTCGTCTTTCTGTATTAATTTCTCCTTGATGTGTGTTTTTGGACCCACGGTTTTAGATTTGGAGTTTTTTTGAGTTTCGTTTAGGTCACCTTTTTCTTTTCCCATTGTTTACTGTAGGCTTTTTCCAGGTTTTTTGTGAGTTTCCGTATTTTGTTGTCTAGGATCTTTTTTATTGGTAAAGTCTTCTATGCTCAGTTGGATGTTCTAGCCTTTTAGATCAGCATTATCGAATTCTAGTTTTGTGCACTTCGTATATATTTTGTCGAGTACGTCGGGTCGTATTTTTACTATATTGCCTTTGGAGTTAAGATCTTCTAATTCTGTATTTATCGGTGAGAGTTACTGTACTTTCTCCTGAATTTGTTTGGAATGTATTCGAGCATATTCGAACATTTGAACTTTCTTTTCGTACTTTATTTCACTTGGATTTTTTCCATTTTTGCGATATCTTGAGTGGTAATAGCTGGAGATGTTCACTCTTCGGCTGCTCGCTCTATTCTACAAGAAGGCCTTTATTTTCACTTTTCGTCAGTATTTATTTCGATATCTTCGAAAGCTTGATGCCAAGAAATTTTTCATTTGTTGATAGGATGAGCATTAGTTTTTTTAAAATTTAATATAAGAAATACTGGCGTTTGATTACAAATCATAGAACTGAGAACGTAGGTAAAGATAACTTGTCCAGGTTATTTTTAGAATTTATATTTTTACAAATATTTTTTGAAGTTAAAAGAAAAATACCAAATTATCTGAGTTTTCTTATTTGTTGTAATAAGTATTGTTGCTATGGGATATTTTAAGTTATCTAAATCCTGATTTTCCAAAAAAAAAAATGTAGATTTTGTAGTGAAAAGATGTTTAAGTTGTATAGCTAGTGAAGTTTCTCTTAAATATGATACAGGTTATATATATATATATATATATATATATATATATATATATATATATATATATATATATATATATATTATACAGCTCTTGTTCAGTTTACCTATGTTCATTCTCTTCTAATAAAAAGTTTATTTACTAATGATTTATTCCTTCTGTTTAGATTTACAACTGACTGCTGACTGTGTATCTGCATGATTCACTGTGAACCCAAGGGTGATCTACACTCCGTGCTACAAACTGGATCAGTTTTCATTTTTTTTTAATGTTCATCACTACATAGTATAAAACAAAGTCGCTTTCTCTGTCCCTATGTCCCTTTGTATGCTTAAATCTTTAAAACTACGCACCGGATTTTGATGCGGTTTTTTTCAATAGATAGAGTGATTCAAGAGGAAGGTTTATATGTATAATAACATCCATTAAATAGTGGAGAAATACTGTTATTTTTGAGGTTTCTAATGTGATGTCGTTAATTATCATATTTTTTTCCGCTTACATTGCAAACGCAGGCTGAACCCTACGAGATTTATCAAAATAATGTACTAATTATTTGTACACATTGAAAAGGTCTACAGAAAACTCCGCGATGGTATATGTCTATCTCTCATGGATATCCCACAATAACATTTTTTTGTCATTTATTTTTTACGACAAATAATGGCAAATTTTGAAGCGATTTTAACCAATACAGCATTAATCCTTATCCAATTAAATAGCTTAAATACATTGTTGATTTAATATAGATCTATATGGTCCTTTACAGCACAAGATTTAAATGAATATTTTCGAAGATATTACAGATTTAAAATTGCGGGAAGTAGCGCTTGCAGCGGTACTGGCCGACCGGGGCGGCGGCAGCGTGCCTATAAATAGCGCGTCGGAGGCCGATGTAATAATTGTTGTAAAAATAAAATAAATAGTCACAGTTTTTCTGTAGTGTATTTAGTATCAGCATTGCACCCGTGCGAAGCCGGGGCGGGTCGCTAGTAGCATATAAATCAGTACGTGATTCTAAAAATTAATAATGCGTGATCAATGCGCAATGATTATACGTTGTTGCCAAACGACTGATTTTCAACTATCATCGACTATACAGAATAGTTCATCAAACAAAAAGTGATCTACTATTGCCACCCTGACCGTATACTGATCGATAGATAGACAGATAAATATTATAAACATGTTTAACATGGCAGTGGGAACTGACTTTCTAGTACTATCTTTCTTTTCTATGATACTTTTCCTAGAGATAGGTAATCACTGAATTTTGAATTCTCTCCTACGTAATTTTAAAATTATTTTTCATTGATATCTTACGAATTACTGGAGATAGAGCAATAACCTTTTGTAGATGGTGCATTAAGTTGAATGAAGGAATGATGTCTTTTTTGCTCACCAAAATTTGATTTAGTAAATACTAATTTTTTTTGTCAGAAGTTTCTATTGTAGAACCACATATTTTTAGGAAAAAATCTTGTTAAAACTTGTTTGGAAGGTTAGAAATTTTCAGATATAAGCAAGTATGAAGGGATAACGCCAATCCAGAGATTGAAAAAAGATGATTCTTGAAACTTTTTTAGGAAAAATCATACCAAACTTAGAAAGTTGAAAAACTTTATTGTCAAGATATTAAATATTTGGCATGAATTTTTTCCCAAAAATTGGAATTCTTTATGGGGAGTTTAATCGTTAGTAAAGTACAAGATCTTTTTTCAAAAGAGGCACGGCCAGAAACGTTTCTTGTTAACGGATACCCGACAATAAAAAAATAAAAATATTTTATATATATATATATATATATATATATATATATATATATATATATATATATATATATAAATTTAGGGAAGTACATATGGAAATGAAAAAATATTAATTGTCATTTATTTGGTGGACATATGAAAAAATAGAAAATATGATGGTAAATTTTGAACTGAATTGTTACTAACAAAAAAATATATCAATCGAAA
The DNA here is from genome assembly GCA_034092305.1 of Diaprepes abbreviatus. Classification (NCBI taxonomy): domain Eukaryota; kingdom Metazoa; phylum Arthropoda; class Insecta; order Coleoptera; family Curculionidae; genus Diaprepes; species Diaprepes abbreviatus. The sequence continues at coordinate 6,055,309 of JASJET010000093.1, read as the reverse complement.
TATTCGTATGTACGTCAATGAGTTACATTGTTGTGAAGCTATACACGATATTCCAGATTGATTAATTGAAAGATTTTTAAGATATATTTCCAGACTGTTCTAAAAATGGGGTCTCGAAGTACAAGCCCATAGTTTTATTTATCATTCAGCATGAGATATTTTTAGACTTGTATTATACATTTGGATTTCTATATCAATATTCTCTTTTTTCTCTTTTTTTTTGGTTTGATACCAAACTGGCCTCTTTCTTTGTGTTACTAAATGATTGTTTAGAAAACTGTATCCGCGTCACTTCGAGTCACAATAGGTACACCTGTAGCTCACCGGAGGCGACCACGCTCTACCTTGAAAAAAGAAATAAGTTCCCGATTTTTTCCCCACATGAAATATTCTCTCACATTCTGCAAAGCATGGTTTGAGCCAAAAAAAGAAAAGATTTTTCTAAAATTTTCGTGTGATGTTACCTCTTAAATATTAAATTAATAAATAAAACCTGGGAAGAAGTTTCTTCTCTTGTTTATATAATTTTTTAAAATTTTAAATGAGGTAAACTAAAGTGCAAAATATACTCAATTGCTCTAGAAAAAAGAGACCTTTCCTGTGTTTAAATAGTCACACAAAGCTAATATTTTTTTTATATACATGCACTGACCTAGGAATCTCAGTAATTGAATAAAAATGAATTCCTGATCAACAGTTACACGGAAGACAGAATCCTTTGGCAGCGTTAATTACCAGTAGTAATTGTAACATGGTCTCATTGTCAGCAAATCTGAAGCTTGAAATATTTCGAAAAAATCTTTTAGATCAATACAAGATTAATCTTGCTCGTATTGAAGAAATTTTCCATCTAGAGAACCATATTTTTGAACGACTATGATTTAAAACCAAAATTATTTTTATATAAGTTTTTAGAATAACCTAGAAAAGCACCAGAAGAAAAAATTTCCATGCCACAGTTTTTTCAAAAAATCATTTGATAAATTAAATAAAACAAGATCTAGAAATATTAATTATTTTTGTATGTAATTATGGGTACGCCTGAACAAACAACTGCTAAATGGGTTTAATCCAACCCTGTTGTTAAAGGCGATGCTAGTTTTAGTATAAAAGCGAATTATCGTTTCTGACTTGGGTTTAAAGTCGAAACCCATTCGCTGCTACTAGAATTCTTTGTAACAACTTCAGACTGGCTTTATTTTATTCGTTATAGCACGCTTAAGTTCAATGTTCAAGTCACATCTCACATTTACAGAGACTAAGAAAAGTAGATGTTATTGGTTTAACCTAGATTTATATTTTTTAATACTATAAACATTAATACAATTAACACGTCTTGGATTAGAATTCATGTAGCTGAAACACTACCTTTATTGCATGCGTGTTTCCATCAGCATGTAATTATGTAAATTCTTATATCCCTACGAGTAAAGCAATACTTATCAATAAATAAAATTTTATTATGAAAATTTATATCATGTGCTCTCTGTCTTAATTTGAGGTCGAGAGATAAAAGTACTGTGTAGTGAAACATTTACTAAAAAGTTGCGGGTTTCTGAGGGCAAGAAAATATTACCAAACTAACTTTCTTGAGAAGGGCCAACCTGTCCTAAGGATATGGGGAGTCTCCTCTTACACTTAGAGCCCAAACTATAAAGCAGACCTCTTGTTTATCACTTTTGTGATTTTTTTGTTTAAATTAATTAAGGATATTTTAAACGTTTTCTCATATTATAATTAGAATTATTACCGCGGGGGGGGGGGGGGAAGGTGGTGAGCTTTCAGCTACGCCACTGTGACCAGGAATTGCATATTGAAGGTAATATCAAAAAATATTTGATCTTAAGAAGCTTAACCAGCTTTATTTTACATTTTTCTCGAACCTACTATTTCCAAATTGGTGGACAAAATATCTCGAGATCTACTCAACCGATTTTAATGAAATTTATTCTAAATATTTTTGATAATATTATCCGCAGTGTAGCATGAAATTTTATCTTAAATGTTATGTTTTTTTGTTACTTTTTTTTAATTTCGAAATTTAGTAAAAATCAGTTTTTTTGAAACAGCTGCTATTTCTACAAAAGATATTTTAAAATGTTTTCCTTATGCTACCCTGAAGCTATAGACTTTGTTTACAAAAAATCATTTTTTTTTTGTATTTTTTAAAAGATTCCTGTCAGAAAAAATAATCCACCACCAGCGAGGGCTGTCAAAAATATTTCCATCAAACAGAATACATTTTTGCATTTTTAAATTTGTTATATTTGATTTTTTGTATTCAAATTTTTTTTCGAGTGCCAGGATGGTAGGAGATAAACTTTATTAGTTCTAAGTTACAACAATTGAAATAAAGTAACACTTGCCCGTGGGGTGGAAAATTCTTATGAAATAAAATACAACATAGGTACAATAAAAGATAATATATATTTTCCTTTTATTCGTAATATAAGAATAATGACATCATTTAAGTCAGCTACCCTGTATAAAGCCTTTCCGATCGACACTCTAAAATAAATTAAACAACAAAATCAGTTTAAACCTGACCCAGAATCGAATTAATTTATTCTAGAAGTTAAGCAGCTTCTAAGGTCTAAAACTGGTCAGCGTTATTTCATTATTCGAGCTTTGAAGCTGAGTTAAGCTAGTTTAAGTATACTGCTAAATAATTTACAAAGCTTTAAAAGCATTTCTGTTGAAATTTAGTTTACAAAATTGTAAAAGTTGCTATTAGCGGAGTATATAATACAAGAATTAATTTAAAAAAGTCTTTTTGTATTAAATAATCTCCATTTTTAGTAGTTCTGTCCTACTTGCAGATGTACGGTTGAATGTATATATATATATATATATATATATATATATATATATATATATATATATATATATAAAGCGATCCTACAAAAGTTTTTCAAACAAAATTGAAACAAACCCTGTCAAACATAACAGCCATTTTTTCAAAATTCGATAAAAAAAAATAATCAATATGAACCCACAAGCTCCAAAACTCTATGGCCTTATAAAAAATCACAAACCAGGAAATCCCATTCGCCCAGTCGTTTCATACATAACGAGAGAACTAAGTATGAAACTAAATTCATTCTTCAAACAAATAATCAACTTTAAACCAAGTCACAGTTTAAATAATTCAGTAGATCTCGTCCAAAAACTAAAAAACATAAACACCCGAGATAACTCCATACTAGTTTCTTTTGACATAAAAAGCATGTTTTCTAATATTCCAACAGATGAGTGTTTATACTTATTCAAGAAATGTTACAGGAACGAAATATAAATCCAATAGTTACTACTGAAATCTTGTCCTGTTTTGAACTTTGTCTATCACAAACCTATTTCCAGTTTAATAAGAAATTTTATTTACAAAATTCAGGCCTACCAGTGGGTCCTCCTCTTAGCCCTCTCCTAGCAGACATTTTCATGTCAAACATAGAAAACAAAATTCTTAATTCCCCTTTAAGCAAAAACCATGTTCAATTTTGGTACAGATATGTGGAAGATGTTCTAGCATGTTGTAAAGACACTTCTAGACAGCTTCAAAAATATTTACAATACATTAATAATTGCCATCCAAAAATTCAATTTACTCTGGAAACTGAAAATAACCATAAAATAAATTTTCTAGATCTCACCGTATCTCACCTCAATAATCAGTGTAATTTTAAAATTTTTAGAAAACCAACGTTTACAGGTAATACTATATCTAATGACTCTTTTCACCCCTTACAACACAAAATGGCTGCATACAATTCAATGATACATAGAGCATTCTCTTTGCCTCTCTCTGAAGAAGATCTTCAAGAGGAACTAAATATCATTGAAAGGATTGCAATATCAAACAATTTCTCCCAATAAACAAAAAAAAAAACAAAAACAACTAGCCGTTAGTTCAATATATTCCAAAATAAATAATGATAAAGATAGTTCATCTTATATATCTTTGTCATACTGTGGTACCCTATCAGAAAACATAGCTAATACTCTTTCCAAACATAACATAAAAGTAGCCTTTAAATCTCAACACAATCTGTCCACTATCCTTTACAATGCTAAAGATAAAATTAATAAATTTGATAAATCAGGAGTTTATATGTTAAAATGTTCAGAGTGTGATAGTTTGTATATTAGACAAAGGGGTAGAAGCTTTAAAACTCGCTTTTCAGAACATTATCGATCATATAGACTACAAAAAACAGACTCGAGCTTTGCCAACCATTGCTTAGAACACAACCACAGTTTTCCTAATTTAAGCAACACTGACATATTACATTATTCCACAAAGGGCCAAAAGTTAAATATTCTTGAATCTTTAGAAATATATAAACATAGTACAAATAAAAATGTAAATTTGCTTAATGACCAGACAGAACTTGGGTTTTCCCCGTTATTTGTTGTTGCCAAATAATAATTAGTTCCCAAAATTTAGTACCTCCCCTTCGTAATAATGTAATTTTTCTGGTAATTTTTATTTATTGTTAAATTTTCTCATGTTTCTGTATTGAATACTTAGTCTACCTTTGTAATTCAGTTTGAAAATGGCTCTGTGAGTTGAAACTGCAGTCACTGTTTTATAAATAAATTTAGTGGTATAAAACATAGTAGTACCTTATTAAACTAATTTTATGCTTTTTTTCTTAAACAAAAAACAAGATGGGAAATCATTTTATCATTTTTTTTTTATAAATATTCCTAGCTTTTACCAGAGATGTTTTGTATTTAATGATGTCAACTCAGAAGTTCCAATTTTTATTAATCTTGCCTCTAATGATGTAAAATCAGAATTTCGAATTTACGTTAAAGCTATCGACTTACACTAAGCTTCATAAACTTCAAACAACAACAACAACAATAATTATAGTTCACAAATTCGGACGGACCAGTTGCCAGCTCGAAACATTGCACCAACTTTGATTCGAAATTGAGTTAGCCGCACTATTAAACATTCAATAACTGTTAAAGCTTTCTATTAAGCATCAAACTTTGTAATATAAAGCGATCATGCTTGATTGGCAACAACTAAAACTTCTAATTCGTCTGAGATTTCCATTGCGAAATGAATTAAAGTAAAAGTTTTAGTTGTGTATAATAATTAAGCCGTGTTAACAGAAAATGTAAAGGAAAGAAATACTAAAATCGAGATATTAAATTTTTTTTCTGATTTTTTCTTTGCCAAATTTATTTTCACGAAAATAAAAAATTGAATTTTCTATTCCTTGAGTGGAACAGGTACACTGTAAAAAGAAACAGATCACCTGCTTCAATGAGTTTCTTAATTCTATCTACACAAAGATACAGTTTACTCTGGAACTTGAGGAAAATAATCAGCTTCCATTTCTAGACGTTCTCGTAACCAAAACAATAGATGGATATCTGCGACACACAGTATATCGAAAACCACCAACGCACACGGGCAGATATCTGAATGTTGATTCTCACCATCACCCCTAACAAATACAGGACATACCCTAATATCAAGATCACTTTGCCTAACTGATTACTGGAGAAAAGACAAGAAACTGTAACAGATAAAAAGGGCCCTTAAACAAAACAGCTATAAGACACCAACCATAAATAAGGCCATAATATTGCAACAACGAAAGAAACTAGGCCACCTGCCGAGAACAGACAAATCACCATATTTCCTTACATAAAAGGCACAACAGACAGAATTGGCAGATTGCTCTGGAAACATAACATATCGACTGACTACGAACCACACAAAACAATAGGCTCTTCTTTGAGACATCTAAAAGACAAAATCAATCTATGAAATCAATGCGTATATAAAATTGCTTGTGGCACTTGCCATAAAACATACATAGACCAGACCAACAGAAGAATATCAGCGAGACTATAAGAACATAAACTCAGTATAAGAAACAAACAGCCAACATCGGCACTTTTTCAACACCAGCACGAAACAGGGCACAAAATTGATTTTAATATCTGCCAGCAAGTCGCTAATACAGAATACTACAAGACAAGATTGATTCGTGAATCCATTGAAATTGAAAAGAACGACACTCTGAATAAGAGAGACGATGCACTTAATCTTCCTTCTACTTAGAAAACTCTCTTTAAGCGGGACCATTGTACCAACACGTATGCCACGCTTAAACTGACACCAACGGTGGCGCTCGAGAGGAGGTGGAGCCAACGCCAACCAACCATTACTATCTGCGACCACATATAAAGCACGCTGCTATTGCACCAACTTTGATTCGAAATTGAGTTAGCCGCACTATTAAACATTCAATAACTGTTAAAGCTTTCTATTAAGCATCAAACTTTGTAATATAAAGCGATCATGCTTGATTGGCAACAACTAAAACTTCTAATTCGTCTGAGATTTCCATTGCGAAATGAATTAAAGTAAAAGTTTTAGTTGTGTATAATAATTAAGCCGTGTTAACAGAAAATGTAAAGGAAAGAAATACTAAAATCGAGATATTAAATTTTTTTTCTGATTTTTTCTTTGCCAAATTTATTTTCACGAAAATAAAAAATTGAATTTTCTATTCCTTGAGTGGAACAGGTACACTGTAAAAAGAAACAGATCACCTGCTTCAATGAGTTTCTTAATTCTATCTACACAAAGATACAGTTTACTCTGGAACTTGAGGAAAATAATCAGCTTCCATTTCTAGACGTTCTCGTAACCAAAACAATAGATGGATATCTGCGACACACAGTATATCGAAAACCACCAACGCACACGGGCAGATATCTGAATGTTGATTCTCACCATCACCCCTAACAAATACAGGACATACCCTAATATCAAGATCACTTTGCCTAACTGATTACTGGAGAAAAGACAAGAAACTGTAACAGATAAAAAGGGCCCTTAAACAAAACAGCTATAAGACACCAACCATAAATAAGGCCATAATATTGCAACAACGAAAGAAACTAGGCCACCTGCCGAGAACAGACAAATCACCATATTTCCTTACATAAAAGGCACAACAGACAGAATTGGCAGATTGCTCTGGAAACATAACATATCGACAGACTACGAACCACACAAAACAATAGGCTCTTCTTTGAGACATCTAAAAGACAAAATCAATCTATGAAATCAATGCGTATATAAAATTGCTTGTGGCACTTGCCATAAAACATACATAGACCAGACCAACAGAAGAATATCAGCGAGACTATAAGAACATAAACTCAGTATAAGAAACAAACAGCCAACATCGGCACTTTTTCAACACCAGCACGAAACAGGGCACAAAATTGATTTTAATATCTGCCAGCAAGTCGCTAATACAGAATACTACAAGACAAGATTGATTCGTGAATCCATTGAAATTGAAAAGAACGACACTCTGAATAAGAGAGACGATGCACTTAATCTTCCTTCTACTTAGAAAACTCTCTTTAAGCGGGACCATTGTACCAACACGTATGCCACGCTTAAACTGACACCAACGGTGGCGCTCGAGAGGAGGTGGAGCCAACGCCAACCAACCATTACTATCTGCGACCACATATAAAGCACGCTGCTATTGCAAATATATAACAACAATTATACATTTCTAATGCTGTGGGATTATGCATAGATTGATTATCTACCGATTTCAGAAAAAATCTCGTCAAAAGAACGAGTAAAAACTCTGAAATTCAACATTGAAACTTTTCCCATAAGAAAAGCATTGGTAGGCGTGGCTTATGAAAGCTAAATGAAAGCAGCAAACTGATTGGTTATTTCCAGCTTAATTTAGTCCAACTTAATGTAGTTGGGTAAAACTAAAAAAGGATTGACAAAACCAGTCAGATTTCAGTATCGACTTGGCTAGAAAGAAGAAACCATTGGAAATCATCAGTTGTGAAGAAAGAAGACCAGCTGCTGTGAAGAAAGAAGTCCAGCAGTTGTGAAGAAAGAAAAAGAAGTCCGAAATTTCGCTCAAAAGTTCTCACGGCAAAATGCTTTTGGCGCGAAATTTCCATCAAGATTGCAACAAATTCAGGAAATAAGGACGATTCCCTCGTGTATTTGCTGAATTTCAAGACCACACCTTCCCCGCAACCGCGACGATCTTTTAGAAGGCAGCATAGACCTTCCAGAACGTCGTAAAAGAGCCAGTAAACTTAAAAATCACATATACGGAACCTTTGGGCGTTTAGTAGCTATCACTTGCACCCCGATAGTGAAAAACCAAAGGCTGAAGAAAACCTAAAACCAAACGCAACGGTTAAATGCGGTGTCTGAGGATTCTCTAGGTATAAACTAGAGTTAATCAGGACAGGCAGTATCTGCTTACGAGCACCCAGGTAAGTTTCCGAACTACCAGGCCCTCAGACACTACAGTTCGAAAGTCGGGTGCTATTCGAGACTGCATACGCGAACTAGCAGTAGCGGATCACCGACATAAAGATCGCGAAACCGCTTCTATAACTTTTGGAGTTTCCCTTACTTCCAAGTCTTAAATCAGGGGATTGCCATAAGCCCTGAAAAAACCGATCATTCATTTTCTAGGACGAGTCACGCCCGTTTTTTCTTCTAAATTATCCACGAAAACATCATTTTTGGCTCATTCAAAACCACGATTAAAAAACCAAACTACCCTCCAAGAACATTTCCCTCATTTCCCCGCATAAAACAAAAAATACGTGAACCGGAAAAGACCACAATTTTTCGGAAACTTTCGTATACTTTTTGACAAATTTGCGTAATATTTTCCGATACAAAAAAGACTGACAAAATACAACTTTTTGATTGACTTTTTTCGGAAAACTTAACAAACAAAAAACAATCTCTTCTTCTCATCGTTGCAACGAAAAAAGCTAATTTTTTCCCAAAACAAATTAGCAAACCCTGATATCTTTTTGCACAAAGACAAGCAGAGCTCTCCTCGCTCAACTTCCATACGCGTTCTTTGTTTTAACTAGTTCCTTTTTAACTTTTGGCAATTACAAAAAAACGACTTTCAATCTTTTTCAAAATTTAAGAGCATGGCTCAACCACAGGTGCTTCTTTAAACATCAAGAAAGGTGAGGCGACTTGGCCTTCAGCCGGGTAGGGAGGTTATGGTGGGTCCTCTCCGGCACCGCCTATACGGTGTCCTTCTTTCACAACGCAAAATACACACAATTTGTTGCCCAACAGTCAACAAAATGTCTTATCATTCGACGCCCCTGTGACGCATAACGTTCGTACCCGTAGATTCTTCCCCCTGGACTTCGAAAACGAAATAGCGATACAATTAGACGTTTCGTCAACGATTTCATCCCATCCTTCAGCACTTTTTCACAACACATCACCCCCTTTTATCCCTGGATTACGACCTTTGGGTAAAAAATACCAATCTGCAGCGCTCTCGGGATTAAAATTACACGGCGACGATCCGTACGCACAGTATTTGGATTCAAGTTCGGAAAGCTCTCAGATTACAACACCAGAACAAGTGCCATACAGAAGTTTTGACGCTTCAGAACATTTTGAAGATGAACGGTTTGTCCCAAGTCATGGCTACCGTGCAGATGAGGTAAATATCGACGAAACCGTGAACGCAAAACAAAGAGGGTGGTCCTACGTCCGATACTGCACCTTGAATTTCTTTCAGTTGATCTACAACCAGCAAGCACAGAAGAGATTTTGGCAAAACGTCTGCAAACTTCTACAAGAAACGAAACGAACGAACGGATGTATTCCCGAATTAATACTGAATCACATATTCCCATCCGTGAAACACTATGCAACAACATATATATATATATATATATATATATATATATATATATATATATATATATATATATATATATATATATATATAATTTTTCCTTTATTTTGTCTTTTCTTGGGTTTAGGTTCTATATTTAATAAAAAACACAAAACAATTGACGTTTCGCCCTTTATTTAAGGCATTTTCAAAACTTTTTCCTCCTAAAAATATTTTTATATAATTAACATTCACATATCTACAATTAAAAAAAACAAACAAGACATTCTAAAACAGTATTTAAATTTTTAAAACTTTTAAAAATATTTCATTTTACCGGTACACACCTTGACATTTTGTTAATCCATTTTAAAGAAATATATATATATATATATATATATATATATATATATATATATATATACTGACACATTTTCTTTTGAGTAAAATATGTTAAAGACCTATATGATACATATCTTTCTTACAAGCACCACATCACGTAGAACTGCACCGAACGTAAACATTCATACATTTTTAAATAAATTGACGGGACCCCAATTTCATTACCACTTTCCTAAAATAAAAACGTCAAAAAAATGCCCTCGAAAACCTAATTGCAACGAATATAACCTTAAAAAAAGTCGCGCCATACTGGCCTTATGAAATTCTATGGCTGGCTATTCCCAAATGGACACTTTTGTGTTTATTGCACCGTCGTTCGGAGCACGAGAGCCAAGAAAATTATTTTAAATGAACACTGGTGTACATGGGACACATTTCCTCTTATTGCGTCCATTTTTTTACTTTGTGAGAATTTCTAAACTCTTAATGAATTTTATTTAGTTAATTTTATTTAGACACATTTGGATATAATTAGATTCTGTCCCGAGATATTCAACTAATGAAATCATATACTGATATGTAGAGAAAGTTGGCAATATATATAGTCAGTTACAAAAGTTGACACCATACTAATTTCAAAAATAATTAGTAATGAAACTTAATTTGAAAATGTGGTTTTATTTGATAAGGTTGCTCCACTAATATAAAAACTTGATATTTTTTAACCGACTTCTAAAAGAAGGAGGTTCTCAATTCGTCGACTATGTATTTTTTTTTATGTATGTACACCGATTACTCCGGAACCGCGGCACCGATTTAAATGAAATTTTTTACGTTATGTTCAGGAACTTGCTGTGGTGGTCCTATATTTTTTTGGGCGAAATTGGTGCGCTAAAATCCAAGATGGCTCTGACAATATAACGACCAAAAAAATTAATTTTGTCCAAATTTCTCCAAAATTGGTATCTGGGACTTTTTGGGGTCGTACACAACGGATATGAAATTATTTTTACAAAATTCAAGTTGGCGAATCCAATATGGAGAACGAAAAAAATTTAATTTTTCCATTTTTCTCCAAAATTGGTGTGGGGGACTTTGCGGGGTCGCATATAACGATTCCAAAATATTTAAAAAAAAATTCAAATGGCGGATCTAATATGGCCGACAAAAAAAAATCAATTTTGTCCGATTTTCTTCTAAACTGATACGGGGGAGTTTTCCGGGTCGCACATAACGAATCTAAAATTATTAAAAAAAAATCAATATGGCGGATCCCATATGGTGAACGAAATTGATATGGGGTAGTTTTTGGGATCGCACATTACAAATCTGAAATTATTTTAAAAAAATTTAAATATGCCGTATCCAATATGGCGGATAAAAAATCCAAGATGGTTGATTAAAGATAGTACATCTCTCGATTTTGTCTAAAATAAGTATTGGGGGATATTTGTTAGTGTTAATTACAAATTTAAAATATTTTTTGAAAAACTGGCGAATTCAGTGTCCTGAAAATTTTACATTTTTCGATTTTCTCCAAAACTGATATAGAAGGTTTTTTGAAGCTGACAAAAATTTTTACATTTTTCGATTTTGTTCAAATGTGGGACTGAATCGTTTTTGAGGATGTAAATGACGAATATAAAATTATTTTAAGAAAAACTAATATGTCAGACGCAATATGACGGTCTAGAAATTTTTAATTTCCGAATTTCATCCAAAATTGGTATTAGAGGGCCTTAAAGGATTTAGACTTAGATTAGGCAAAGACGTTAAAATTATTTTTTTGAAATTAAATATGGCAGATCCAATATGGGGTACGAAAAAATCAATTTTATACGATTATTTCCAAAATTCGTCTGGGGGAGTTTTTGGTATCGCACATTACGAATCTGAAATTATTTATAAAAAATTAAATATGGTGGATCCAAGATGGCGGATTAAAGATTCTACATCTCTCGATTTTGTCTAAAGTCAGTATTGGTGGATTTTTGTTAGTGTTAGTTACGAAATTAAAATATTTTTTGAAATACTCATCTAATAGATGGCGTCCTGAAAATTTTACATTCTTCGATTTTTTCCAAAACAGATGTAGGGGGTTCTTGAGGGTGTAAATTGTGCATTTAAAAGTATTTTTTCATGATTCAATATGGCACATCCAATATAGCGGAATAAAAAATTTGACATTTTTCGATTTTGTTCAAAGGTGGAACTGAATCGTTTTTGAGGACGTAAATAGCAAATATAAAATTATTTTAAGAAAATCTAATATGTCGGATGTAATATGACGATCTAAAAATTTTAAATTTCCGGATTTCATCCAAAATTGGTACCAGGGGACTTTAAAGGGTTTAGATTGAGATTAGATTACGACGGTAAAATTATTTTTTTTTTAATTTAATATGGCGGATCCAATATGGTGGGTTGAAAATTTTACCTTGTTCGAATTTTTTAAGATTTGGTATTAGGGGGTTTTCGGGGTCGTGTATTACGAATATGAAGATAATTTTTTACAATCATTAGGTTGATATACAAATACGATGGACTGAAAATTTTACATTTTCCGATTTAGTCTAAAATTGATTTTGCGGGGTTCTTGGAGCGTACATAAACTCAATATGCAGTGCAAAAAATATCGGGCTAAGAAATTTACGTCTGAAGTCCTTTAGATATTGATATTGGAAGGTTTTGGGGTCTATATTATCAATCTAAAATTAATTTGAAAGTTAAGATAGTGGATTTTCTATGACAGACTAAATATGTGTTTAACACAAGTTCATTGGTATTTGGAGTACTCTAAGAATCAAAGAATGTTTAGTGGTTAATTTCAGGGTGATTTAAAACTTTTGAAAAAATGGGTAGTTTTTTGCCACCATGAAGTCATTGCGAGGTACACTCATCTAGATTGGTACTTAGTTCAAATAATTTATGGGTATCATAATGAAGTCAAAACTAAAAATCGAAAAATAAAATTTTTATAAAAAAAATTGAACCGACTTCTAAAAGTGCTATAAAAAGTGAAAAATAATAATAAATTTTTATATGAAATTGAAATTTTTGCAATCTGCGCCAAATTATTTCTAAATGAAATAAATAACTAATAATATATACAAATTATAATAAGAAAGCAACTACAAATAAAATATTTTTAATCTGTTTATGCGAATCACATTTTGTCAGGTATAAGTTTGACGCCGACTTCAAAAATTTCAATTTCATATAAAAATTTCTAGTTATTTTTCATTTTTTAGCGCAATTTTGGAAGTCGGTTCAATTTTTTTTATAAAAATTTTATTAATAAACAATGTTCAAAGTTGAAAAATTCGGTTCTTCGCCTGTAGAATTTTCCGATTACGTTTTAGAAAAAGTTGTTTAGATAAAAGTTGTAGATACTTAAAATGCCTTTAATTTAATTTTTTGAATGTTAAAATCGACAAACAACTTACTGAGATAATAGCAAAAAACTCTCTTTTTTGCACTATTTTATAAATGTTAATAACTTTTGCAATAGTGGTCAAAAATAAATTACAGAACCTTTCTATTTTGCTCTAGCTATAGTGTCAGATTCTCTGTGACGTATGGCTTGGATTGAAAGAATAATATTTTGTTTTCTGTCATTTTATTATTTTTATACAAATTAAGGTGAACATGTCTTCCAACTGTCTTTGATATATTCGTAGGATGATTATGTATAAAGATAATTATATAAAATATAAGGTAATATTAATGGATTCCGAAACAAGGTTAAATTGTGTATTCTGTAATTAAATTAAATCGATTAATATTTGTTATAAAATGTAAGTTTAATGACCGGCAAAATTATTTCTCTAGGTAACGATATGCTACGAAATTTCTTCTGTTATAAATAGCCCCAAAGATATTTCTTAAAACCTTTAAGCATTCAGTCCATATCTAAAAGAATTTTTTAGAATCTCGGTCGATATTAGTCCTAAACTTCTACAAACTTCCGTACCTTTCACGCCTGGCCAGACTTTATATATCTACGTATATATACGGCTGTATTGAGGAACGTGACCGATCTTTCATCTCGCGGGATTGCTTGGAGATTTCCCCCGATAAAACTATACACTTTTGTTGTAAACTTTCGTAATTCCTTTTCAAATCATCCATCATGAGATCAGCAACACACGTTCTCAATTTTTGTTCCGAATGGGAGTCCGCCAACTTTGGATTTATCACAGAAACGTAGAAAATGAAACAAAATAACAGTTTATGGAGTAATGCGGTGATTATTTAATAGCTGTCATCCGTCTTGTGGTGGTCCGGTCGACGTTTGAAAAACAGCCGTTTGTTTGGAAGTTTGTTTGGGTTTTTTGTCGAGCGGTGTCGAAATTATGCAAATACATTTAAATTAGGTTAAATTTTTTTTAGTTGTTTTAATGATTTTTTTATTGTAAAATTATTAATTGAGTTACGTTCATTTATACGGGGAAAATTTAGAACAATTGCAAATAACATAAAAAAATCAAGTAAAAGATTACTTGTCACAATCTAACCAAAATCATACAGAACTTACAAAATAGGGTTCAAATAGTGTTGTTAAACTTGGGATGCTCGGTTGATTAAAAAGTATGTTCTGGGGAGGTCCTTAGTAAGAGCAGGCGCGGATCCAGGGGTGGGGGCGGTGGTGGTGATCCCCCCCCTCAAGAGCTTTGAGTTCAGGAAAATAGACCCGATTTTGCCTCTTATACTATAGTTTATTCAAGAACTAGAGAGAGTAATAAATAATTTTTTAACCATTCTTTTCTTCGCTAACTACCTGTGTTCTTTAGTCCAATGTCTTTGGCAAAATTTGTTAGACACATATATTTTTCATAGGAATGGGTTAGAAATTTTATAATCAAAAATACCGGTCTATAATAATGGACTATTTGGGTTAGATAACAATAGATATTTGGATGTGCGAAGTGTTAAAAAGGATTTTAATCCTTATCATGGGCGTCGGAAGGAGGTGGCATAGAATATTATTTCGGTAATAAACTAAAAATAAAAAGTTTATTATTTTTAATTGTGGCGTAGAAATCGTTTTAGGCACATTCTAAGTTGTAATTTAAATACTTACAAAATACCCATTATCAAAAATACAAGAAGTTAAACATATATAAAAAAATAAATTTGTCCATATAATATTAAATTTTTTTTTTGGGCTGTCGGTCATTTTATTATTAATTAAAAACATTTTTAGGATATTTGACGTTTCAGATTATTTACTTTTCAAACCATCTGTAGAATTAAAATTAAACACTAAAAATGGTTTTAAATGTAATAAGTTTTTATACGTTACAGAAAATTTAAATAATTCAGTGTGTTTAGGCTGGTAAACAGTACGCATCTAATTCATAATCAAAGTCGGTGAAACTATCTTCGCTCAAATTAATTATAATTGGTTCCTCTATCTCACCGATCATGAGATCGAGTTTCCACATTTTCTTTTATTCTTTTATTATATGGATTTTTCCCAATTTTCTGCAGTAACTTAATTCAAAAAAATCTTTCAAAAATTCAGTTAAATTACTAATTTTTTGAGTTGTGTTATTTCTAGCAACTCTACCTTTTACTTGAGAGAGATATTTCTTTCTTCGACGGACATTTTCTGGACGATCTATAAAAACAGATTTCCTATCTGGTTTTTCCTAGCAAATTAAGTTCTCTGAGCAATTTCCAGAATTCAGTTCTTTTAATTTCAGGTAAATCCCCGATCCTCATTGATTTTAGTTAGAATTTTGTCGACGATTGGGATCTGCTTCTCATAATAAAATGTTTGAACAACCCTTTTTATTGCAGTTTACATCTCTTCTTCCAACTAGGTTTTTCGTCTGCCTGTGATCGAATGTAGCTTGGGAGTATTAACAATTCCAGTCGTTTTTTTCTCCTTCCGGATATAGTAGATTTTCCAACTCCTCTCATGTTGGAACACATCTCAACAGAGTTTTTAACATTATTATCTGGTGATATTTTATGGCAGCATAAACATTCATCGTAATAATTTTGTCGTTGAGGTAAAAATGCCCTGGTTTAACGATTGTGGAATAAATATAGATGTGGAAACCATATCTTTTGGGTATCTAACTAATCTCAAATAATATATAAAAACAAGCACAAACAATATAAATCACTAATACATTGTGAGGTGTACTTTGCTCATTGACAGAAATTAGATTGATCTATCAGAAATTTTATTATTGCAGTAAATTTATAAAAGCTTATAATATTTTAATATAATTAAATATAATTAGATTTACGGCAGTCCTCAGTTACCTGCGGCACTGGAGCAGGTACGTTGGAGGTTTCGGTAACAGTTTTAATACTCTCTCTAGTTCTTGAATAGGGTATAGGAATGTGTATGCTTGCGATCGCCCCTCCCCTTCTCAATAGCTTTGAGTTCAAGAACATAGAACGGATTCTGCATTTTATATTAGGAATGTGTAAGCTGCTGGCACTCACCCCACCCATTGACAACTTATTTTTCTTTCGATAGCCCCCCCCCCCCACGAGCTTGGAATTCAGGAAAATATATCCGATTCTGCCTCTTATACTAAGAATAGTATGCTGCTCGCATCTTCTCCCCCTGTCGGCAACTTGTTTTTCATGGGATCGCCCCCCCCTCTCCAAGAGCTTTAAATTCAAAAAAATAAATCCGACCCTGCCTTTCACACTAGAAATGGGAATGTTGTTGGTGTCCCCCCCTCCCCCCGCCGGCAACTTGCTTTCACGTACTTTTGTGATATCACCGCCCCCCCCCCCCCCAAAGAGTGATGCTGGATTCTCCCGTGAGTAAGAGACTAGGCGTAACTTCCTGAAACTAACCGACAAACAGTGCAAAGTTAACAGATAATGTTGTGCAATCAAGTGACATAGATCTCGCAAGTTCTACACAAGTGCCGGAACACGAATATTAAGAGTCAGTGCACCAATATTCGTTCGGACGCGAAATTATCTACCTTTGCTTAATAGTCTATCACTTGCACTACGCTAGAGAAAGGCACGGGGAATTTTCAATACGTGGGCCACTAGTCGGTAATCTCGCAAGAGATTATTATCAGTTTCTCTTCCAGAAAAAATCCAAATAAACTCAACACCCTAGTAGGGATTAAAAAAGTCATAGAGGTTTGTCTGAATTGCCCTTTTCAAGCTCCAAGAGGAATTCTAAGCTACTTACGCTGGAGCAACAAGGGAGGCCGTACTATTTGTGATGGCTTAGGAAGGCTCCTTAAGTGCCTTAAATAGGTATTTAAGGACTCAAGTATTAGAACTTTGTATCAAGCAAAGAAGTCTAAAGAAGATTTCGCACAGAAAGGACACGCAATCTCGTTTCTTAGGCGATAAAATCGTTGGGGCGAACTGTGATACTTGAGGGGATTCTTCATCAGGGGAGGAACCACATAGTAACACTCTTCAGTCCAATAAAGATCGCAAAACTAAAATCTAAATACTCGACTCAGTCATCCGCGTTAAAAAAATTCACTCACTCCGTGGAAAAGCGACGCGAGTTTAACAAAATTGAATTCTAAACCATGTAGAGAGACTTTTAAGTTTCTCGAGCGTTTAGATGACACAAACAATACATCGATGTTTCCGGAATTGATTGATTTACGGAAAACCAAAGAAAAATAAAACAGCCTAGGAAGATTAAAAGAAGAGATTGCAAAGTTAACCTATCATGTAGTTAATTCATAAACTAATAGTTCAGACTTAATCGCATTCTGATAAAGCATATCCCAGACAAAAAGAATTTACAAAGGACTTACTCTGTTAATTTGCTGCCATTAATTAACAAACAAAAGAGAAACAAAGTCCACCGTGATTACGAACTTCTTGCAATTTTCGTTTCTGAAAAAAAAAGATGAAAACATCTAAAGCGAGAAAATGAGGCGGGCGGCACTTCAGGCAACCCGGGTGGTTTTGGTGGGAACTCTGCAAACCCTTCAGGGATTGCGCTTGACTCAACTCGGCCAAAAAAGCCCAAAATTCAATCTGTAACTTCTTCAGAGGTTTCAAGTATTTCAAAGATTTGATCAAAATCTTTGAAAAATATTCCTGTGGTTGGGAAAATCGACGAACGGGACATAAAACAAACACCGAAAGAGATACATGTAGCATCATGTTAATCAGATCGCAAATTACGGCCGATTTAGAAACCGAACGTGAACGACGTGCCGAATATATCCAAGCTCGCCGTCCTCTTGATCGTCAATTCGAGATCTATGACAGGGAAATCGGTGGTATCGAAATCCATGAACAGGTCCATCGTACGGTCGCGTAATCAAAGAAACGTTTATTTACGACATAAGTTTATATATATATATATATATATATATATATATATATATATATATATATATATATATATATATATATATATATAAATTTCCAGGTGGCGCTTGCTGCACACGTCCCTGCTTGGGAATTCGCACGAAACTTACAACGACAGTGTATGAATAAGCAGCATAGAGGATGATGATGAAATATCTATATTACCTTACTAAGAACTTTTTGAGGTCGCTGAATTCAAATCTGATGTTCACTTTCAGAAATTCAAAAATTGAGACTGTATACGTAAAAACTATTAAATGTTAGTCACAAAGAGGTATTAAAATGTCAATAAAAATCAATCTGTCTCGAACTAGGAGTTTGGTAATGTAATCTAGACGATAATTGCTAGAACTGAATCTAAAAACAAAAGATTTTTATTGACATTTTTATACCTTTGTTACTAACATTTAATAGTTTTTACGTATACAGCCTCAATTTTGGATCAGCCATCTTGAATTTCTGAAAATGGATATCGGATTTCAATACAGTGACCTCAAAAACCCCTTAGTAGAGTATATAAAATCCTTGCCTTTGTTTTATGCCACTGAAATCAGGATTTTTAACTTTTTGGGGTTAGGTAAAGCGAAAAACTTTCCCCTATGCTTATTCAAACAATGCTGTAGTAAGTTTCGTGCCAATTACCAACTTTTGACAGGGAGCGCGCGCAGCAGAAATTTTTTGATACACTTACATTTAAGCCAACTTCTAAATGGTATACTTATTTTTTAAATTCAAATTTTAATCGTGATCGACATAAAAAAATAAGAAATTGTAAATATTTTGTTTGCCATTAAAATAAAGCTCAATATAATTTTGGACAAAAATCAAAAAAAAAAGTATTTTTCATTTATAGCACATGCGAATTTAACTTTATATGCTAATTTGAAGGATAAATAATAATAATATAATATAATATTTTTCATGATCAATATAGCTAAGATTAAAGCAGCCACGAAAACAAGTGAAAAAAAGAAGCCATTTATTAGCATATTGTACAAAATATGCCGGCGATGTTACGACATAAGTACAAGCTAATTTTCGACCACTAAACATTTTTAAGACGTGTTTTGTTCTGACACCCGTGGCAGACTTGTCAGTGAGTTCCACCGATGCTTTTTCCAGACACCCTTGTTTACGTATTTATTTTTATTTTTTGATGTTATATTTAAAGTCATTCTTTGATGGGATTTACAGGTAAGATGTTCTTCCTATAGGCGATATACCCTACATACAACATATAACAATGTATTGTCAAAATAACAGCTAAACAGTTGTCTTTACAGGAAAAAATTGAAATAATTTTAATTCGTGAAGAAAATTATCACAGTTTTCGTGAGACATCAGATACTTTTCTGGATGATGTTAAATAGATAGCGGGAAAAGGATGGTATCAACTTGCACAGAACAGAGAGACATGGACAAACTGGGAAGAGGTATATATATCTAGCCGTTGATAAATGAAGGCTGAAAAGAAAAAAAAAAGAAAAAGGGGCATCTCACACTAAATTTAGATCTTGTTAGGGTTTTAGGAGATAAGCAGTCTTAATTTTAGAAACTTTACTTTTTCGATGACAACTATCGCCTTCTGTTTGCTACACACTGTATAAACAATTTTATTCTACGTTCTCCAGACTATAAGCTCATATATGTATACAACGAAAATTTTTATTTTATCGGCAAATAACCATAGACTTGGCTTTTTTTTTCGCTAGGCTATTATCGTTGTCGCAGATGCCTACGGCCATATGGAAAAGTATCTTGCGTCTCCATTTCGTAAACGTAAACAAACATTTGTGTTTGCTCAGTGCTCCAAGAAATCTTTGGCAATGCATATAAAATTCTGATGTTTGGGGAGCTACGGCTATGTGTCGTGAAAACCTGCCATCTATATTTACAATAAAAAATGGAAATTTTTACAAATAGTCAAGAAATATATTGATTATTATATATCAGATTGATCAAAAATATTTAGAAATAGTACCCATTTACTAACAACACAGCTACTACAATTGCAGCTAAAATAAACAAGGTTAATACGTTTTCCTTATATTGTAAATATGCAAAGTCCAACAACCATGGACAAGTTATAGCAGATCTTTGAGATCCAGAGTAACCACTTGAATTGTATTTTAATGCCCTATATATGATATATACACGAAGAGATTTTTTTTTTTACTACTTTTGAGGTATGTGAAGGATGCACAACATTTTTTTGTTTTTTTTTTCTAGTTACATCATTTATTAATAATCTTACCATTCAAAATAAGCTATTGGGGGGGAGGGGGTAACCCAATATTTTTTAATGCAAGGCTACTGCCCTTTTAAGTTAAGGTTAGTATGTTTTCAGACACCAATATCGTATTTTGCAAATTTTGATCCGCCACTTTAAATCCACCATCCTAAAAATTGGAATTTCTATTTTCTGACATAATATTAGTACTTTTTTTAGATACCAATATCATTTTTTGAAAATCTTGATGCGTCATATTGAATCCGACATCTCGAAAATGAAAATTTCAATTTTTTGACAACAAATCTGTACTCAGTGACCCCAAAAATCCACAAATACAAATTTTTGAGAGAAATATATATAGCAGAAAAATGTATGCCCCAAAGGTTAATAAGGTTAATGTGATTGCTCATGACGTTGTTGGAATATAGTTCATAACTTAAAACGGCTATAACCTTGCAAGGAAAAATTATGGGTGACTGCTTAATAGCTTATTTTGAAATTGTAACTTGAAAAATAGCGAAAAATCCATTTTTCGATTACATAATCTCAAATATCTCCGACGTGATGGGCGAATTCTGACCTTAGATCCGGATCCTAAGCAAATTACTTCGGAAATGATACTCAGGGCCCAATAACCGAACTTTGTAGACCCAGACACGAATCCAAGGGGAGGCGGTGGGAACGCAACTTCTCCACAAAGAGCTTCAAATTCAGAAAAATAAACTCCCACTGCCTGCTGCATTAGGAACGTGAATCTCGCTGGCATCCTTCCTCCCGTCAATAACTCGTTTTCGTGTGCCATATTGTACGATCGCCCCCCCCCCCCAAGAGCTTCGATTTCAGAAAAATAGACTCGTTCCTGCCTGCTGTATTAGGACCATGAATGTCGCTGACTCCCGTTGACAGTTCGCTTGATTTACTGTACTCTTGTGATATCGCCTTGCTCCCCCAAAGAGAGAGACTGGATCTACCCCTGTGTAGACCTGTGTAATAATCTTGATTAAGTGAAATCTAGCATAACGACGTTTTTCTTTTTTGAAAACTTCATCTACTTTTGTCCAAATTTTAGCGAACAAAGGAAAAAAAACTTGTATTTTAGACAAAAATTCGGTTTTTTCGAATTATTTAAAAATTCAAATCAAATACCATTATTCGATTTGGTTTGAATTATTCGCACACCGCTAAATTTTCATCAATTATACTTACTAAAAAAATTAAAATGTCATTTTCAGTTCCCACCCAAATTATTTTAATTTTTTTAATCTAAAAATAAGTGTAAAATTAATTCCGACCTACTCAAATTTTTGATTCGTTCAGGTTAGTTTAGGTTTAGTTTGGTTTTGGTTAGTACAAAAGACTGAACTTATTGAAACTAAAATTAACATGTATTAACCTAAATTAATCTAAATATACTAATCAAAATATGTTTGTTAACTAGCAGAGATTATAAGGAAGCGGTACAATCTCCGCGAGAGAGGGAAATTAAATAGACTCTGAGTTGTTGGGAAAGATTGGTGAAGTGGGTGGTATCTGTTGCAAAATTGGCTAATAAAATTATAAGGTTATATAAAAATGAAATAGGATCAAAAATTCGGTTGAAGGAGAGTATCGTTTGGTAGCAGAACGAAAGAAAAAATGGACGACATAAAGAAATATCCAATGAAATCTAATTATTAATGTTATTTAAAAGGTAGGATGTGTCCAATGTAAAGGAACTTTCAATAGGAATGCTCGAAATTTGTTAGTTTATGGTAGTCATGTTGCTAAAGCAACAGCTGCCAAATTTGTTTTGAATTACTCAATAATGTATGGCAACTCACCATGGAAAATTGGACATCATCAAATTTTATTTTCAAAATCAGTGCTCCGTTTGAGAAACGTTCAACGCATTGCGTGATTTTTATCCTGGCCACCACCGTACTACCAATTCGAGTATTCGACGTTTGGTGACTAAATTTGAGGCAGCTGGTTCGGTAAGTAATCTGCCAACATCTGTACGTTACTGACACGCAAGGTCTGCTGAAAACGTCGCTGCTGTGCATGTGAGTATACAGGAAAATTCGAGAATGTCAATTTCTCGTCGTTCCCAAGAACATTACCTTTCTGCAACTTTAACTTGGCGAATTTCCCGAACAAATCCCAGAAACTTAGAGTAGATTACCGTATAAAACGCCGTGTGGTTCGTTGATTGGCCTTTAGAGCAGTTGGTAGCTGACTAAAATGTCCCTAAAAGAATCATGAATGCCGAGCAAGTCACTGTTTGATGCGGTTTTTGGACTGGCTGAATCATCGGTCAGTACTTCTTCCAAAACGAAACTGGCATGGCCATAACCGTTAACGGCGAGCACTACTAATCGATGATAAGCATCTTCTTGTGGCCTAAACTGGATAATATGAATACCGATGACATGTGGTTCTAACAGATTTACGCTACGTGCCGCACAGCTCATGCTACGATGGATATTCTCCATGAGCAATTTGAGTGTATGGGTATCTCGCGTGGCAGTGACGTGAACTGACCACCGAGATAGTGCTGTTAAGCGCTGTTACATTTATTCCTTTAGATTAAAGCGCAGGTCTATGCGTATAAACCACACAATCGATGTACTCCCAGTGAACATAACGAGCATCACCAAGCAAAGCCACCGGTGGACATTTGAACGACGTAATATTCTATACTTAATGCCATAAAATGTTTTTTAGATAAAAAAAATTAGTGAATATTCACATACAACTGGTTTTAGTTACATTTAAAACTCGGGCGTCTTTACTGAGATACTCTTTATTTCAAAAATTCATGGCACCTATTCTTTTGGTCGAATTATTTTTTCTGAAACAAGTATTTTAAACAGTGCTTCCAGTCTCTTTCAATGATTTGACATTTACAAAATTTTGTCCGTTCCGCAACGAATATAATTAAGATTTTCTTCGTCTCCTTCCCTCTTTCCAAAAATTCATTGATCGTAACTCATTCTACCTCTAGTGTGTTTTCTCTTATCTAGCTAGTCTATCTCAACAATTTTCCCTTCCCCAATTTTTCGGAATTTTCTATAAGTGTTATTAGGCAAACTTACCTGCAAATATTTGCCCAATTAACAACCGTCGCTGAGCCTTGTCTTAATTTATTCATTAGCCACTCCCGAAAACCTTTAATATTTGGAGGGAAAATCATACGTAATATAAAGGGTGTTTTTTTTATAGAGGTATAGAACTTTTAAATGGTTCTATAATGGTCGCCATTGACTGTAACGTTCTGACCAGCATCGTTTTTAAAGAAGTACGGACCAATGATTCCACCAGCCCATAAAGCACACCAAACAGTCAGTTTTTCTGGATGTAACGGTGTCTCAACATACACTTGAAGATTATCATCACTCCAAATACGGCAGTTTTGTTTATTGACGTATCCATTCAAACAAAAGTGAGCTTCATCGCTAAACAAAATTCGCTTATGAAAATCGGAATCAACGGCAATCTTATTTTGGGCCCATTCACCGAATCTACGCCTTGCTAGGTGATCGTGTGGCTTCAATTCTTGCACGAGTTGGATTTTGTAAGCAAGCAAACCAAGATCTTTCCGCAAAATCTTCCATAAAGTGAATGGACACATATCCAATTCCTGTGCATGATGGCGGATAGACTGATTCGGGTCTTCCTCTCCGCTACGCTCTACAGGAGCAATGACTTCTTCTGTACGCACTGTACGACGTTTCTGTGGATGCGTATTATCATTTAGAGTGAACGTGGTGCGAAAACGTTCCATAGTTAATCGAATTAATTGCTCTGATGGACGATTATATTGACCGAAAAAGGGACGTAGTGCGCGACGTATTTCGAACAGAACCATGATTTTCAAAATAAATTTGCACAATTTAGAAGCGTTGTTCAGGCGTCAGTCTATTCATGTTGAAATGCCAAACCAAACTAAACATAAATCACTTGACAGCTGACAAAATGGCCTCCAGTTAAAAAAGTGTTGCCAACTTAAAATTCTATACCTCTATAAAAAACACCCTTTACATGTTAAAGAATGAGAAAATATGTTTTTCTGGTCTCTTTCTTTAAAGAGAAAAAAAGAATATATATGTGACGTAGCCCACACATGTAACTCGCGTTTTTTTTTAACTTTTTAGTAACACTTTTTTATTTTTCCGATTAAAACGTGGAAATTTATGACATTTTATGTAACAGTTTCGTGGAAAAAATTTAATCGAAAGCAAAAAGTGTTTTTTTTTTTTGTTTTCTGGGTAACTAAGGAGAAAGCGAGAAAAATTAACGGAAGGTAAATGAATTTCCAAAAAAAGGTTTTCTTAGATTTTACTTAATCAAAAAAATATTTAAATTTCAACGTAATTTTTTCGAGGAAAAATTTTAGGTCAATGTTTATTGACTCTCTCCTGATGACCTGCAAGACTTTTTTAAAATAATTCACATAAACGACATTCGATATAAATAAAAACTTACGTGGGTCCAGCCGTAGCTACCCAATATCACTTCAACTTGGCGTACAAAAATGTTTGTTATTTATGCCGGGAAACGTGCGCCATCTAACGGATTCCTCGGGCATTGTCACGGGCACGTACGCCTTATTGTCCGAGCCTTTCAATCACGTCGGATGATATCTGCGCCATATGACGAGACGACATTTTTATTTTGATATTTTAAAGGTCCTTCGCCTTTGTGTACATTTAGCGAAAATTTCGATATACTGTTGCTTCTTTTAAAATTGTTTGACAAAATGCGCTCTAGTCAGAAAAAAGAGTACACATTTTCGTCAAGATCTTTTTTGTCTATTGGAAACTGGAACTTAACTCCTTATTTTAGAGATTTTATTTATGTAAATTTAAGTAATTATCGTGGAATTTACCGAATACTAGTTAAAAATACTAACATTCTTATCCTCAAAGTTATAGAAACACCGATTTTTGGTTATCATGTTCGTTGCATATTTTTATTTTAATTTTATTATCAATTTCAGTTCTGCAGAAACAATTCAACTAAACTCGGTTAAATCTGATGTATGTATAGTCTACCTTCATTTCGCGATTTGACTTTGGTTTTCTAAGCACAGAGGCGAATCCAAGGGGAGTGTAGGGGAGGCGATCGCACCTACCCCATAAAAAGTTTCAAATTTAGAAAAAATAGTTTGGTCTACTTATTGCAATACCCCCCCCCCCCCCCCCGGCTTGCAATTTGCTTTCGCTGGTCATAAAGTACTATCTTGCATACGAAAAAGAGGCTCGATGGATTCCTGGTCAAGGAGCCCAGTGGATTTTCGTAGTACATAAAGAGATTCATTAAGCTTTATATATATATATATATATATATATATATATATATATATATATATATATATATATATATATATATATCATTTTAGACCCAAAACTAGGGTCTTCAGAAACCTAAAAGTTTTTTACTCTTAACTTTCTACATAGCCTTTATGGAACTAATTTCACTTTCAAGCATTAAATTTTCAACTGATTTGGATACATTTTTAAAAACGGATTTAAAATTGGAAGTCCTGCTCGATTTTTGAGAAAAAATATAACTTATTTTTACGCTGGGTAAAAGCAAGGGCAAAAATTCAAAATTACCAGTTAGTCAGCCATAAAAGTATCAAGAATTCATATATCAATTTGAAAAACAAACAATTTTGAATTGTTGTTCTAGTCCCTACGTACGTTTTTCTCAGAATTTCTATGGAAGAAATTTCTCATAGAAACAAATAAATTCGCCCATGACAACCTTAAAGTTTAGATATTGGATCCATTTTTGGATAATTCTTATTTAGATTTATCAATTAGCTTTAAATTTAGAGCTAATCCAATTTCAACCTTTATAGCCCAATTTTCTATAAAAATATATATTTGTAGCCCCACTTTCCGTAAAAATATACAGAGTTATTCACCCTATACGGCACGGAATATTGCGGCCAAAATACGTGACTTTCAAAAAGTTTTACTTTTGGGATACATGGGGTCTGTAGTTACTTTTTAAAATTATTTTCATATTATACAGAGTGTCTCAAAAGCTCTGAAAGTATCAAACTTGTGTTTTTTTAAATAGAACCTCCAATATATTATTTCATTTTTGGATTCTCCGATCAAAATGAGTGCTTATTTTAATTTATAGTACCTAAACCTTAAAGATTTTTAAATAATTTGAATTTTGAAAAAATCTTACCTAATTTTTATTTTTCAAATACTTAAGAAGTATTTCAGTTATGTACTCGAAATTTACAGTGAAATGTAACAATAAATCATATTTTATATCTCAATTATTATAAACTTGCTATATTATACAGGGTGTCTAAAAATTAAAACTAATCAAATAAGAACTTAACTAATTTAAATAGAACGCCATACTTTTTACCTTACTAGAAAATGTACTTTTTAAATACCTATCGAATGGTATAAGGGTATTCTATAGTTAAGTCTTTGCATTTTCACAAATTTAGAAACGTCAGATAATTCATTTAATCTGTCAGTTTGGACTGCAAAGCCTGTTGCTATAATAGTGGTATTATTTTTTGTAACTGTGAAACTTCATTTATTGAATTGAATCATTTGAATATTTTTGTGTTATTGCTTTGCCAAAAAGGAAGCTTTATCCAAAGGAAGCGCGTGTTGATACGATTTTTATCCTTGGAGAATGTCATCAAAATTGTTTGCTGGCTTCTCGAGTCTATGCCAATGGTTTCCTGAAAGAAACCATCCTAAACCAGTAGTTTTTGTGAGACTATTAAACCAGTTTCGGGAAAGGGGAACTATCAGTTATAAAATAACCTGTTATAAGAAAACCTGTCACTGAGGATAAAGAAAATGTGTTTACTGCCCTTGTGTGATCGAAAATCCCAATATTAGTCAGAATCATTTCCGAAAATACTAACATTGGCGAAGCAAGTGTTTCAAGGATTCATAACAAATACACATTTTATCCTCATAAAATCCAGGCTTGTCAAGCGCTTCACGAAAACGACAACCGAAGTGAATTCTGCTTCTGAATATTAGATAAAGTGGCAGAAAAAGAACACTTTTTTGATAATGTGTTGTTTAGTGATGAATGTAATTTTCATAACAATGGTTTAGTGAATAGACTCAACTTCCATTACTATTCTGTCTCAAATTTGCATGAATACAGTGTTATGAGAAACCAGAATAGTTGGTCGGTTAATGTGTTGGGAGGAATACTAGGTCCATACCTAATTGGACCATAGTTTTTTGAAGGACCCTTAAATGGTTTGATGTTTCGCGATTTTCTTTTACAACAACTTCCAGTGTTATTAAAAAATGTCCTTTTAGATATTAGAACAACTATGTGGTTCGGGTTGAATGGAGCTCCGCCTCATTATCATCGCGAAGTTCGACAATTTTTAAATGTCAACTTTCGAAACAGATGGATTGGTGGAGACGAATTTCAAAATTGGCCCCCGAGATCTCTGGACTTAACTCCAGCAGATTTCTTTTTATGGGGATATATAAACGAATCGTCTACAATGCGTCCCCGATAACACCACAAGCTATGAAAATAAGAATAAGAGATGCTTTTCAAACTGTAACCCCGCATATGTTGTCCAGAGTTTGCAGTGGTTTCGAAAAAAGAATATGTAAGTGTTTTGGAAATGGATGGTCGACATTTCGAACATCTACTATGAATATTTTGCTTCTGTTTTATGCTAGCGAAAAAATGTTATTACCATTATTGCTGGTATAGCCTAATGGACCGCTATAAATCGCGTTACGACCTTCTGAACATTTGTAAAGATAATCCTGATTATTATTCTCATAAATGTAAATTACCTGTCATTTCCAAATGCCATAGGCAACTAAATACATTAGAAAATCTATTAAAAAAAAACACAAAATGGTGCAGAAAATGATTATTTGGCGTATTCTGTGAAAACGCGAATACTTAGCTATAGAACACCCATACACCATTCGATAGGTAATTAAAAGTTACATTTTTTGGTAAGTTAAAAAGTATAGCGTTCTATTTAAATTAATCAAGTTATAGCCACTTAAAGTTTTTATTTGATTAGTTTTAATTTTTGGACACCCTGTATAATATAGCACGTTTGTTATAATTGGGATATAAAATATGATTTATTGTTACAATTCACTGTAAATTTTGAGTACATAACTGAAATACTTCTTAAGTATTTGAAACATAAAAATTAGGTTAGATTTTGTCAAAATTTAAATTATTTAAAAACCCTTAAGGTATTAGGTACTATAAACTTTTTAAAACAAGCATTTATTTTGATTGGGGAATCCAAAAATACAATAATATATAGGGTGTTCCATTTGAAAAAACACAACTTTGATACTTTAAGAATTTTTGGGACACCCTGTATAATATGAAAATAATTTTGAAAAGTAACTATATTAGACTCCCATATATCCCAAAAGTAAGAGTTTTTGAAAGTCGCGTATTGTAGTTTGGAACCTACATTAAATTGGGTATCCTAATGCTAAAAGACATATTACTAGAATTCTTGTATTTGTTGTTTCATAAAATCATCTTGATGCGCTAAAACAACAAGAAATAACACTTATATCGTACACATGACATTCACATTACCCTGTATCCGTTACATCCCTTCCCCTTTTATCCAAAATAAACAGGGATCGTGTGGTCGCTGCACGTCACGTCGGGCTCAATCGCCACGGGACGTGCGGTCCTTACAGCACGTTACCCCGCTGCCCTTCGCCCCTTGTGGTCATAAGGGGCACGTTCAACTTTAATTTGCGCTCTAGGATTCGTTATTCTATTTATTCCACTTATATGACTCGATTCCAGTCTATATAAGGCATAGAAAATAAGGTATAGTTTAATTCATTACAAGACTCCGTGTTGTCGTTTATCTTCCAATTAGATCGATGTAGCTCTTTTCTCTTGTAATGTAATTTTATAAATATTTCTAGTCATTGCTTCTAGCTAATTAATTCTGGCTACAGAATTTCGTGCAAAAATTTAGTACAGATATTTGAATATTTTAAGACCTAGGAGGGGTCTAGAAAAGGCTAAAAACATAAAAAGATACAGCCAGATTGGCTCTAATTTTTAACAGACTTCTAAAAGAAAGAGGTTCTCAATTCGTCGACTATGTATGTTTTTTTACGTATGTACACCGATTACTCCGGAACGGCGGCACCGATTTGAATGAAACTTTTTACCTTATATTCAGAGAGTTGCTGCGGTGGTACCATATTTTTTTAGATGAAATTGGTGCAGTAAAATCCAAGATGGCGCTTACAATATGGCGGCCAAAAAATTATTTTGTCGGATTTTCTCCAAAATTGGTATAGAGGAATTTTCGGGGTTGTACCCAACAAATCTGAAAATATTTTTAAGAAATTCAAAATGGCGGGTCCAATATGGCGGAGAAAATAATTTAATTTTGTTCGATTTTCTTCAAAATTGGTATAGGGGAGTTTTCGAGGTTGAACATAACGAATTCAAAACATTTTTAAAAAATTCAATATGGGGGATTCAATATGGCGGATCCAATATGGCGGACAAAAGAATCGATTTTGCCCGATTTTCTCCAAAATTGGTACGGGGGAGTTTTTTGGATCGCACATGACTAATCCAAAATAATTTTTAAAAAATTCAATATGGCAGATCCAATATGGCGGACAAAAAAATCAATTTTGTCCGATTTTCTCCAAAATTGGCATGGGGGAGTTTTCGGAGCCTCACATAACGAATCTGAAATTATTTTAAAAAAATTCAATATGGTGAATCCAATATGGCGGACAAAAAAATTAATTTTGTCCGATTTTTACCAAAATTGGTACGGGAGAGTTTTCGGGGTCTCACATGACGAATCTAAAATTATTTTTTATTAATTTAAGATAGTAGATTTACTATGACAGCCTAAATATTTGTTTGACACAATTTCACTGGAATTTGGAGATTTCTAAGAATCAGAGAATTAGTGGTTCATTTTAGGGTGATTTACAATTCTGGATAAAATGGGTACTTTTTGCCAGCTTGGAGTCATTGCGAGGTACAGTAATCTCGATTAGCACTTAGTTCAAATAATTTGTGATGATGAGCCTATCATTGGTCTTTATAACTGTGCGAAAATTGGGTCAAATCGGTTTAATTGTTTATGAATAACGTCAATTGTTTATAACAAATAACGAAAGTTTAAACAATTGTTGCACAGAAGATAATACTTCAACAGATATTTTGAAAAGTGTATTGGGATCTTAAAAAGTCAAACTACAAGGAAAGTTGAAAAATGAATCCGTATATACTAAAATTGTTGTTAAAAACGTCGTTTAAAGACGAGGTATACTTTTTGCTTAGAAACAATTAGAATAACTTTGTCATGGAACCAAAAAGATGGTCTGTTTGACAAAAACTGGGGAGTCAGAGAGTTCTGGTCTCTCAGACAAGGTGCGACGATTCTATTTTGCAGTGGGTTAATCTCTGTAAGGGGGATATAAACAGGAATATAATATTAAACATATGCTTAGACAGTAAGGCTGCGATAATGGCACTGAAGTCGAGTGTCGTAATTTCGCGACTAGTGTCAAAGTGTAAGGATGTACCGAATAGTCTGACAAGGAACGGCCGTATAATCAGATGTAAGCGGCCGAAAGCTATTTGTTTATAACCAAAATAAACAAGTAAGACGTAATTTTTTTGTATGACATTTCATTGTAGCTTATAGATGCTGATTCAAACTTTCGATTGCTGTCAAGAAAATTGATAAAGGTTTTTTTAGTCAAAAGTTATTAGCATTCAAAAATCGACAAAATAAAATTTTTTAATTGTTTAACATCAATTATCTAAGAAACTAAGCATCGTACGTAAAAGTTAGTAAGGACCTTTTATACTTAAAATTACTCAAAGAATAGATCTGCTAAAACTGCATTGTTAAAGGTTAAAAAAATTAATTGTTTATAACAAGCTCATCGCCACCCGCACGAGCTACCACCCTAAAAATTATCGTTTAGGGACTCAAAATATATATAAAAAAATTGGGGGGGGTCCATATAAAATAAAGGAGCTCCTGCGGACTCCCTGGTCCCTACACTAAAAGTGATACTCCGTAGTTCTGATTGCAGATTTGTATTCAGTGCAAAAAATACAGACGTTGGACCGTTTAATGATGTAATTGTACAGGATCTCGAGTATTCCTGTCATGAAATTATAATTTTTGATATTTTGAGAATAATCTTTGGACTCCTTCACAATTTCTATATTGTCAACCTACAGTTTTATAAAGTATCCTCAATATATTGCCTTTCATTACATGTAATATTTTATGGGGAATCCGGTTCGTGTATTATAAATGCATGCACATGTCTGTTTTACCTCTAATATTCGTCCCAAATGCGTTTATTAGAGAGGGAAGACCGTTCGGGAATTTTATGTTTATGGACTAATAAACAGGATCGGATTTAGGCGGGAGTACTCTTAAAAATTGGTATAATAAGAATTTTTATTTGTAAAAAAGGAATATCGCAGGCATCCAAAAAAAGTATCTTATTCGGTTTATCGAATCCCAAATGATTTTGAAGCACTAAATCAGAATCCAATGTTTATGTGCACTGTAAAACGGAAATGCATTAAATTTAAGGTAAATGTGATGGATGCAAATTCACTAAACCGTTTCTTGAATTCAATTAATGTAATGCATTAAATTTAATAATTTTTATATTAGTCTAACTAATGTATTCCATTAAATTTAATGTAATCATACATTAAATTTTAAGTTTGAACATTAATTTTAAGGTGATTATGTACATTAAATATACAGCCAGTGTTCATTGAATTTAAGATATGTTATCGCATATTTAATACACCAACATTAATATGACGTCTAAAAATTCTGTTTCCAGGAAAAGGTAGAAATTTTTCCCATAGGTAGTGGCATCTGTACACCGGTTTCGAGCTCATTAATTTCCATCAGTATCAGCAGACATGTACACCTCATCATAGGAAAATTGAGTCTTTTAAGCAACTATATCATACTAAGCAAAAAGTTCAATACAAGTTGCGCCATCTCCCGAAATCCCATGCAATGCACCATGAATATTAGTGTAAATTCCTTTAATGTTAGGGTAAATGTGAATTAATTTTAATGTACAGAAACTTGAAATATCTTTTCAGTTACTTTACTGAAATTTAAGATACCATTCAATCAAATTTAATGTATAATGATCAAATTCAATAAATTTGCTTTAAATTCAAAGTAAAGGTGAACTATTCACGATTAAAACTACAAAACCATTAAATTTAATGTAGAATGGACATTAAATTTAAGATTCTTTTGACCAGTGTGGCTTCATTTTGTTAGAGTTTTCCATAAATAAATTGACAATTCCTAGGACTCAATCGATTCCTATGTATTTAGATGCTTTGCATTCTAATCCGGGGTCCAGATTGCCAAATCGAGTTCTCTGTAACTAGCAAAAATGATCACAAAACGCCGGAATTGACCATTTCTAGGATTAAATTGTAATTCTGATAGCTCAGATTACTCCTATCAGTAGCTTTATGTCCTAGCCCAACTATCTCTATGTATTCGGATGTGTTGAATGCGAATCTGGGGCAAAAACCAAGACGAACGTTTCCACCAAGACATAAATGAGGTGGAGCGCAGATATTTGGAGTGTTGGATTATAAACATGATGGCTGCTTACTTTTGGGCATTAAATCGGAAGCATGTTTTAAAAAAGCGTTAAAAAGAAGCCAAACTCACTTTACAAATTCTCTGAAAATAAGAGTACAACGCATTCAGGGAAGGCTGAAGTTCGTCAATTATGGATTGAGAGCACAAGATTTCCAAAAATTGTGGCAAGAAGTTTTAAAAACCTCGATTTTACACAGCTGAACCTTAAACAATACAAAGAAAAACGTAGATAAAAATTGTATTCTTTGTAGCTTGAAATGCTTATAAAATTGTAAATTTTGAAGCTATTCAGAAGAACCAAAAGGAGATTTACGCAACTTGGACAGTGCTTCTTTCACTGACTTTTTAAAATTTGCGAATCTACAAATAGCCGACGTTCCAAAAATCAGAATACATCCCTAAATTTATCATTTTTGATGCTTTTTCGAAGGTCAAAATGTTATGTTTCCGTATGTTCACCTTCTAGGTTTGAACCAGGCAATTCACATCTCTTCTTGAGGGTACACAAATAAAAAATTAATATAATTGGGTTAATTGAAGTTGTCAAAATTACCATTCAATCCAAAAAGTGCCAGTTTTGAGATTTTTGGATCATATCCGTGATTTACGTAGAATCCTGACCTGAAGAGATGATCTGAATACATAGAAATAGGGGGACCCAGGCATGCAGTAACTTTGATACAAGTAAAGAGTTATAAGAATCATAATTCATTCCGAAAAATAACCAATTTTGACTTGATGGCGCCATTCGGACTCTGGATTTTGATTCAGTACTTCAAATTCTATACAAGTAATGTTACCATTACAAATATCTCTAAAAATGTGTCGAAAATATATAAATAATTCAGATATCCAGATGTTATTTGGCAAGCTAACCATTTTTGTTAAGAAAAATTATCTGTTTATAAAAATTAATGGTTTCAAGAATATTTACTAAATTGACCAATAAGTAATTAACAAAGTAATTAAAAAAAAAACCTGTTTTGAAAAAATGATGGGGAGCTTCAAATAGCTGAACTTTTGAATATTTCACTTATTAAAAGTGTAAACTCAAACAAATTACTTATTTCGATACCTTAGATGACGTTTCCCCTTCTATAAATATAAATAGTTGTCTACTGAAATTTCATTAATTAAACAATGTTAGTTACCACGTAGTACGATTAACTTAAACTGAACTCCACATCCAGTAACGTGACCTTTACTCCTTTTTATTTTAATTATATTCATATTTTCAAACTATAAACTTGATTATTATTGAAGCTAGTCCGATGATCAATGATTCTGAAAACAAGCCTCTGAGGAAACATTTGCAATTTTTCACCGATTTCTTAGTTACTTATATCAGATGTATATTTCTGTTCATGCCATTACAAATAATGGGCCCATCCCTGTTCTTATAGACTTGAGGTATTAAAATGTTGAAATGAGGAAATAAACCTATGAGCATCGTGGTTTCCGTGGTTTTATGGGTGTTCTGGTTTTACAGCGCCATTTCGACAATTTGGTTGGCAAATTTGTGATGTGGGTAAATCCATAAAAGCTAAAAAAGTAGGTTTATAGACGAGTTCCTTCTGGACAAAACACTTTTATACGAATGACCTATTTACACATCTCTGAGTATTATGGGTAGCATAATAAATGTACAAGAAAGGTAACGTAGCGTTTTAATGACTTCAATCGTTTTTAAACTCATTTTACCTAAAATCATGGTCTTGTTTTAAAGATATTTAAACTTTTTAAAATCTTCTTAACACTTATGTTTCTAATAATTGTTTAAATGTTTTCAAAAAAATTTTAATGGCTTTTAAAACGTGATATTTTTTGCTTCTAAAATAAAAAGTAATGAAGCAATCAAAGCGCTCTTATAAGAGAAGTTGTAGAAAATTAAAAAAAAACTTTAAGTAAATTGGTTCATTTTAAATCCAGGAAATCGGAAAGAACAGCAAAGACCCGAAAATAAAAGCATCTTGCAAAAATTCATAACTTCGCCAAATTCCAAATTATAGCAAGGTCCTTCGAGAAATGATAGTTAATAATACGTTACATGTGCAAAAGATGGGTGCTGTCAGATAAACCATTCCTCTCGAAACGGGAATAATTTACGCTGTTGCCATAGCATCAATACGATTTCTGTGAGATACACATATTTGGTCCGAGCGATGGACTTCTATGGTTACTTAAACTTTCTTTAAATACATGGGACAAGTTTATCCTCGTTCTTTTAATGAGAATGAGGAAGAATATTAATAATTTGCCTTTATTGGATATTTATATATGCCGCCTTATTGTTCTGGTGCCAAACAATACCTTTCTCCCATTGAATTTATAATCCTGAAACAAATATTTATACAACTTGGACTTATAATTTGACTAGTCATGTTATCTTTTGTAGCAGATACTAAAACTGCTTCCCCACTAGCTCAGATCTTCCCCAATGTCCTTCCCTGGTTTATTATTGACCCTCCTTTACGTGGTCTCTGATGGACAATAATATTTTTTAGTTAATATGTCTAGGTTAGTTTAAGTTAGATCGGGTTAGTTTCAGTTTTCTAAGTCAACTAAAATCAAGCTAAACCTGAATTAACCAAACATTCCTGTTGGTAAAGATTAATTTTACCTTGTTTTAACATTACAAAAATAAACGACCCTGTTAAAAATAACCTTAAATTTAATGCAAATTTAATGTTCATTCTATATTAAATTTACTGATTTTGTACTTTAAATCGTGAACAGGTTACATTTACTTTGAATTCAAAGCAAATTCATTGAAATATCAGTTCGTCGTACATTAAATTTGACTAAATGATATCTTAAATTTCAATAAAGTAACTGAAAAGATATTTCAACTTCTCTACATTAAAATTAATTTACATATACTCCAATACTAAAGGAATTTATATTATTATTAAATATACATTCAATTAGATTCCGGTAGATGGCGCAACTTGTATTAAACTGTTTATTTAGTATGATTTAAGTTGCTTAAAGGACTCAATTTTCTTATCGTGACGTGTACATGTCTGCCTCGTACTAACGGGAACAAATGAGTTCGAAAGTGGTTTAGATGGCGGCCACTACCTATGGAAAAAATGTTCACCTTCTCCTGATAATGTCAGAATTTCTTGAACTCATATGTTTCTGCATTAGATATGTGATAACATATCTCAAACTCAATGAACACTGGCTGTATATTTAATGTACATAGTCACCTTAAAAAGTGATCAAACTTTAAATTTAATGCATGATTAGATTAAATTTAATGAAATAAATAATTTAGATTCTTGTAAAAATTATTAAATTTAATGCATTACATTAAAAGCATTTAATTAACTTTATGAAATTTGCTTCCAGCACATTTATCTTAAATTTAATGCATTTCATTTTTAGTATATATTGTTGACTGAGATGGATAAGTCTTTATAAACAGAATTTTTACCATGAAAATATTTTATATCTGGCAATGTCGCAGCGAATATTTGAGAAATTTATTTTTACTTTTTCCTTGAAAATACAAGTTTTTCTTAAACACGTGCAAAAATAGTTGAAATGTAGTAAATACATTTTAACTAGTACTATCCGAAATAAATACGTTTCGTCGGTTTTTTCCCAGAAGTAAAAGTGACCTTGTGAAGGGTCGTGTTTTTGTGTTTTCGGGAAAATTGAAGAAAAATCGTGGAAAATCAAGGTCAAAATCTATCTTACGAACTCGAAATAGAAGGTGTGTGACATGATTAAAAAAAAATGATCCTCTTAGATTTCACTTAATGGAAATAATTATCCTAAAACAACAATGGCAACATAGCCATGTTCTGAAGCATCACTTATAAAAAAAAATATATAAAAAATAGGAGAAAATAAACTAAAAACGAAATTAAAAAGTTTCCCTTATAGAAAAACTTAATAAGGCAGAAGGAATCCTTCTGACACTTTGAAGATTAATAACGAAGAGCTACAATTACAATCAAATTTTACCCTTCAAGTAAATGTCACTCTGAATTATTAGGCTATTCTAAATATTAGTGAAACCCGTTGGCTCGGCTCTGGGCACTGCACAATTCAGGATTGCATGGTTTACTATTCCGGCAATAACACGTCACAGCATAGAAACGGAGTGGGAATAATAGTCGCACCGCACATTAAGAAAGCAGTAAAAGCCTTCACTCCGCTCTCTGACAGGATGATGCTTCTGCAGCTGCATGCAACCCCGGTAGATCTAAATATAATCCAGATATATGCACCCACTGCAGACAAGGATGAAGCAGCCATCGAGGAATTCTATGATCAAATAGACCAACTAATCAGGATGATCAATAAGCACGAGATAAATATTGTAATGGGTGATTTCAACGCAAAAGTGGGCAGGGGCAAAGTGGACAATGTGGTGGGAAGTTTTGGACTGGGAGAGAGAAACGACCGCGGAGATCGCCTCATTCGCTTTTGTCAAGAACATAATATGATTCTAACTAATACCTTGTTCAGGTTACCCGCTCGCAGAATATACACATGGAAGTCGCCAGCAGACACACCAGAAAACATCGTAAGAAATCAGATAGACTACATAGGTGTACCAGTAAGATACAAGAACGCTATTAAATCATCAAAAACCTACCCGGGGGCCGATATTCCGTCGGACCACAACCCAGTTGTCTGCAAAATCGAAGTCAGATTAAAGCGTGTTAAGAAGAAAATCAATAACAAGAAAATAAACATAGGAAAGCTCTCTGATGTCAAAATTAAACAACAGGTACAAGATTCTCTAAACAAAGAAATAGACAAAATTAACGAACATGCATCAGAACCACTATCAAGATGGGACAAGATTGAACAGGCTATCCACACAACATGCACGCAACTATTAATACACGATAGAGAGAAGAAGAAGGATTGGATGACGGAAGATATCCTTGATATGATGGAAGAACGAAGAAAATATAAAAATAAGAACAAATTAAAATATCACGAAATACACAAAAAAATAAAAACACAAATTAGAAAGGCGAAAGAAGGATGGTTGTCTGCAAAATGTATAGAGATCGAGCAATGCGAGAAGAAATATGATTATCAAAACATGCATAGGAAGATCAAAGAAATGACAAAGAAGACAAATTATAATGGTACAGCTACGTCCATAGCTGATGCTGACGGTAACCTTACATCAGAGCCGTCGAAGATACTCGAAACATGGAAATTATATGTGGAAGAACTTTTTGCATCAGACCGCCATTATGAATATACCATTAAAAACATCGAAACCGGACCTCCCATTCTTAAGTCAGAGGTACAGAAAGCCATATGATCTCTCAAAAATAATAAAACTCCAGGCCCAGATAACATTCATGGCGAAATTCTAAAGATGCTGTGCGAAATGGATAATCAATTCTTGGATACTCTGACTTCACTTTTAAACAACATATATAACAGCGGCGAAATTCCGGAAAACTGGCTCCAATCAACCTTCATTGCCATACCTAAAAAGCCGTACACCAAACTTTGTGATCAACACAGGCTGATAAGTCTAATTAACCATATTACCAAAGTCCTGACCAAAGTCATATACAACAGAATATACAATAAATGCGAAGAAAACATAAGCGAGTCACAATTTGGGTTCCGAAATGCTCTCGGCACAAGAGAGGCTATATTTTGCCTGCAAGTACTATTACAGCGGTGCAGAGATATGAATAAAGATGTCTACATGTGCTTTATCGACTACTCTAAAGCATTTGACAATGTGAGACATGACCAACTATTACAAACGCTCCAAAACATAGGTGTTGACTACAAGGACATCCGAATTGTGGCAAATCTCTATTGGGGACAAATGGCTAGGGTGAAAATAGGCAATATGCTCACTGAAAACGTCCAAATTAAGAAAGGCGTACGACAAGGATGTATCCTGTCTCCTCTACTTTTCAATATCTATTCAGAACAAATTTTTAGAAAAGCACTGGAAGAAACTGACGTAGGCATCAAAGTAAATGGAGAGATAATAAATAACATAAGATACGCTGATGATACAGTTATACTTGCCAACAGCATAGATGAGTTACAATGTCTCATGGAAAAGGTCCAGAAAGCTAGCAAGGAAAAAGGACTCGATCTAAATATAAATAAAACAAAATGGATACTAATTAGCAAAAATCAACAACCAGCCAGACAATTGATAATAGATAATAAAATAATAGCGCATGTCGACTCATATATATACCTCGGCACAGTTGTTAACACAAGATGGGACCAAACCACCGAAATACGATCTAGAATTGAAAAAGCCAGAGCGACCTTTAACAGAATGAGAAGTTTGTTCATGAATGGTGACATATCTCTTCCATTAAAAGTAAGACTTGCTAAATGCTACGTATTTCCTGTCTTGCTGTATGGCGCGGAAGCATGGACAGTGACGGAAACTCTATTGAAGAAGCTGGAAGCGTTTGAAATGTGGGTGTATCGACGTATCCTGAAAATATCCTGGACTGAACACATCACCAACGTGGAGATAGTTCGCCGTATACGGAAAGAAAAGGAAATTATACCGACGATCAAGAGGAGGAAGCTAGAATATCTTGGTCATGTAATGAGGCATAACAAATACCGTCTCCTTCAGCTAATACTCCAAGGAAAGATAGATAGCAAACGCGGACCCGGAAGAAGAAACTCATGGCTCCGAAACTTACGTCAATGGTATGGACTAACATCCGCCGAACTGTTCAGGAGCGTCGCAAACAAAATCAAGATTGCCATGATAATAGCCAACGTTCGCAACGGACAGGGCACATGAAGAAGAAGAAGATTCTAAATATCCGTCAGGGAATAACGGTGCGCCCAGATTATTAGAAGCAAACTGAAGATTTTAAAACCCGAATCTCAACCAATAATAATTATTAAAATAAACTAATAACACAACGAAAAGTTAAAATTTCCTTCTTATTATCTTATTTACTTAAAAAATTGTACCATTTTTACAATAAAAATACGATGATAGTGATAAGGACAGTTCAAATATTAATTTGAATATCCATATCTTCTAAATCCCAAATTCTTCTGGAAAAATGTTTTACGCAATACGCCACACAATTTTCTCCCAGAAATAAATTCACTATTTCTCTTCCTTGTTAGCCACCAATCGTCCATTGCCGGACAAAGGTCTAACCTATTTTCTTCTAGTATATCTCTGCCTTCTGTCGTCCTTCTCTACGCCAGTCCTGTCAATCTCTTAATTTCGAATTTCCTATCATGTTAATTTTATTCTGCTTCGCTTCGCAATCCATGAACTTCAATGATGCAATGTCAAATTACACATGTTGTCTTGTGGTCATATTGCATGTCAGCAGATTCTCCATTTCAGAGATACAATATGTGTGGTGATATAATACTATAACTTCTTGTTAAATTTCTGTAAAGTTAATCATTTATTTATTTATAAATTTATCTGATTAGAAAAATACTAGTCAAATAGTTTACCTGCAAGACGATATAAATAAAAATGTCCGGTTCGATTTTGCCCTAACTGAATTTGGATTCAAATTTAGTAAATCGAAAAAGGAAGACTGGAAATTTTCATGAAAGATGAAATTGTTGACGAATCACCCAATATTAGAATCTTAGTTAGATGGGTTAAAAACGATCGTCAAACAAAAAATCACGGTCTTTCACGAGGTCAGTAGTTGTACCCATTCAATCTACAAACATTGAAAACTCTATTGCCTCAAGAATTAGAAGCAAGGTTTGAGTTTTGTAGATGGATATGTGAATCAAATAACAGATAGGTTCTGCTTATGATAAAGCAATATTTACGCTAAAATGTGGGTTGAAGAAATCCCTGGAGCCGAACTCTCGAGTACTTACGTTTTAAAGTTAATATGTGGGTAGATAATTTTGTCATAAATATTAGGAATTGTTTACACCAAACTTTTCTTAACAGTATTTCCAAATATTGTTAGAAAAAGTTTTCACTGATCGCTCTTTTCTATGATCCTAGTAATTGTAATGGGATTAATGTGTTCATGTAGGTCGGTTATGGCACAGACATTCTTCTTTATGTTGTGTAGTAAATTTATACGTCTGAAGTTAATTCGGCAGTTTTAATAGCATGAGTTGATGGCCCAATATTTAACTATATCGAATGTTAATGGGTAGATTATATTCTCTGCACAATCTCGAGAGTGTATGGGAAACTAGTCAAAAAGAGGATTGAGAGCGAATATTCAGATATGGAGGTCGAAGAACAGGCTGGATTTAGAGCAGGTAGATCTACTGTTTACATTAACCTAGCTCATTGAGAAAAAATTAGCACGGAATCAAGAAATACACCTGCTCTACGTGGATATTAAAAAAGCTTATGACAGCGTACCACACCAAAAACTCTGGGAAGCCCTAGAAAAAACAAATATAAATATAATACTTATCAAGGCTGCTCAAGAGCTCTATTCAAATAATACAAGCAAAATAAAGAAAGGGCATAATATTTCAAAAGGATTCACGGTTAGCAAAGGGCTCAAGCAGGGATGTTGTTTGTCTCCAACCTTGTTTAAAATCTATTTGAAACAAGCGTTAAAAACAGGGAAAAGAAAGTGCGAAAATATGGGCATTTCACTAAACGATTCCATACTATACACATTGTGTTTCGCAGACGACCAACTAGTTCTGGCACAAGACTACGAAGATCTAGAATACATGGCTCGTAAGCTAATAGAAGAATATCAAAAGTGGGGGCTAGAAGTTAACATCAAAAAAACGGAATACATGTGTATTGGGGGATAGCAACAAAACTTGATTCTGGAACAACAGCAGTAGTATCTCGGAATGCATATAACCAACGACGGCAAACTTGACGAAGAAATCAAGCATTAGACAGTTGAACAGCATATTGTGGGATAAAACAATATCCAAAGAAAGCAAACACAAAATCTTTAATAGTATTGTTAAAAGCATTGTCACCTATGGGAGTGAAGTATGGCCATTGAAAGAAAGAACTCTAAGAACACTGAAAGCTACAGAAATGGATTATTGGAGAAGAGCGGCTGAAAAATCCAGAATGGACAGAGTCAGAAATGAAAGAATCCAAGAAATTATGGGCGTTAAGCACAAGGTAACAGAAGATATTAAAATCAATCAACTCAGATGGTACGGACATGTTCAACGAATGGACGATACTAGACTTCCAAAAAAAGTCTTAAATTAGGCACCACAGGGAAGAAGAAAGAGAGGTAGACCCAGATTAAGTTGGAGAGAAGGAGTGGATAAAGATATAAGAACAAAAGGAATGGATGAAAACCTATGGACAAACCGAGATGAATGGAGACTGGAAATCAGAAGACGGCGTAGAACGTTATAAACTGATGTTATATATATATATATATATATATATATATATATATATATATCTATATATATATATATATATATATATATATATATATATATATATCTATATATCTATATATATATATATATATATATATATATATATATATATATATATATATATATATACTATATTCATCTGCTTCTGATGGTTTACAAGTGGTTGCAACTTAAATATTCTCATTCTGGAGACGTGTCTGTCCTACTAGCTGATATTAGTCTAGCTTCTGAACAATTCAAATTTAAGCTAAACTACAAATTAGAAATTAAACTTCAAATCGTCGTAAAGTCAAATTTTTCTCCAAGTTACATAGCTGACCTTATTTTAACCTAATTCGGAGATAGAGATAGAGAAGTGAAGTATGGCCATTAAAAGAAAGAACTCTAAGAACACTGGAAGCTACAGAAATGGATTATTGGAGAAGAGCGGCTGGAAAATCCAGAATAGACAGAGTCAGAAATGAAAGAATCCAAGAAATTATGGGCGTTAAGCACAAGATAACAGAAGATATTAAAATCAACCAACTTAGATGGTACGGACATGTTCAACGAATGGACGATACTAGACTTCCAAAAAAAGTCTTAAATTGGGCACCACAGGGAAGAAGAAAGAGAGGTAGACCCAGACTAAGTTGGAGAGAAGAAGTGGATAAAGATATAAGAACAAGAGGAATGGATGAAAACATATAGACAAACCGAGATCAATGAAGACTGGAAATCAGAAGACGGCGTAGAACGTTATATATATATATATATATATATATATATATATATATATATATATATATATATATATATATATATATATATATATATATGAAGTAAAATGCGAACAGTAAATGCAAACTTCTCTCCATCATATCCTTTCTGTGTTAGAGGTTGCACAGTTAGAACAAATTGTTGTAAAACGCAATTTATCCTATTCCACCACCACCGAGATGATGGCCTACCTGTACCACCATATTGAGAAGAAAGTCAAAACTTACCCTCCCCGCGACAGTGATGGCAGATGTACATGTTTCGTCTCTACTAGACTCATCAGGGTACCGACATGCACCTGGCTGTGCAAAGGACAGATCGGAAGGAAGCATGCAAATACTGAAACGCGGCTTCTCCGACCTCCCGCCGGATGGCGTATATATATATATATATATATATATATATATATATATATATATATATATGAAATAAATGCGAAACAGTAAATGCAAACTTCTCTCCATCATATCCCTTCT
This sequence comes from Diaprepes abbreviatus, assembly GCA_034092305.1. Taxonomy (NCBI): domain Eukaryota; kingdom Metazoa; phylum Arthropoda; class Insecta; order Coleoptera; family Curculionidae; genus Diaprepes; species Diaprepes abbreviatus. The sequence continues at coordinate 6,011,455 of JASJET010000093.1, read as the reverse complement.
GTGTTAGAGGTTGCACAGTTAGAATAAACTGTAATAAAACACAATTCATCCTATTCCACCACCATCGAGATGGTGGCCTACCTATATATATATATATATATATATATATATATATATATATATATATATATATATATATATATAATAGTTAAATACTCACAGTCTGGAGACGTGTCTGTCCTACTAGATGATATTAGTCTAGCTTCTGGACAATTCAAATTTAAGCTAGACTACAAATTATAAATTAAACTTGAAATCGTCATAAAGTCAAATTTTTCTCCAAGTTACATAGCTGACCTTATTTTAACCTAATCCGGAGATACAATTTCACAAAACCTACGCTCTTTAATTTACTTTAGGACTACTCATTTTAGCGTCATCCTCAAATCGTATTAGCCGAGCAAATTAAGGACAGAATCTTCTGTGCAGACGATAAAATCCCGTCACTGTCTAATAAAATAATTTGTCCGGGTATTTAAGCGCCGAATTTCTTACAATGTTTAGTCAGATGTTGATAATGCCTTCAGCAGCAGCGAAGCCGTTATTTTTCATGCCCTTTCCTTAAAAAACGGCGCTGCAGGAAGCTGGCAGCAAAAGATAAGCCGATGCCGTCGTCCGTTGAGACGTCAGGTGTCCTCATGTCATACTGCCAAATATGAATTACACACTTAAGCTTGAAACATACGGGATATATTCAAAATTAGTAATTTTTTTATAATTAATTATTGTAGAACAATATCTTTAGTGCACTGTTAAAAATAACCTTAAATTTAATGCAAATTTAATGTCCATTAGATTTAATGATTTTGTACCTAAAATCGTGAATATTTTACATTTGCATTGAATTTAAACCAATTTATTCAAATGCCAGTTCGTTGTACATTAAAATTAATCCACATCTACCTTAATATTAAAGGAATTTACATTATTATTCATGGTACATTGCATGAGATTCCGGGAGATGGCGCAACTTGTATTGAACTTTTTGTTTATTATGATATAAGTTGCTTGAAGGACTTAATTTTTTTATGGTGATGTGTACATGTACCGGCAGTACTGACGGAAATCAATGAGTTCGAAACCGGTCTAGAGATGACGGTACACTACCTATGGGAAAAATTTCCACCTTTTAATGATAGCATAATTTTTTGACCTCATATTAATATTGATACATTAAATATGTCCAATCAGTCTCCTCTCTCACATGTACAAACTATTTATAAAAGTAATAACAAGACGATTGACTCCCAAATTGGATTTTTACCAACCTAGAGAACAAGCAGGTTTCAGATCCGGTTATGGTAGAAACGACCACTTGCTAGTTATGAAAACGCTCATAGTGGAGTGCAACAACCACTGGTCTTAATATTTGCGGACTATGAGACAGCGTTCGATTCAGCGGACCAAAACAAATTATTTGCTGCACTAGCTGATTGTAGAGTCGACCACAGATATGCAGTTTTAATTAAGAACATATATAATAGCGCAACAACAAGTGTGAAAGTCCATTTCAAAATAACATCTACATTTAGAATGGAACGTGGCGTACGACAAGGTGATAACATCTCACCAAAACTATTTACAATGCTGCTAGAATACATGTTTAAAAAAATAGGTTGGGGGAACATCGGGGTCAATATAGATGGTGAACGATTAAACCACCTACGTTTTGCTGACGATATCATGTTAATTTCTGATAACCTTGAAGAAGCCCAAGAGTTACTAAGGACACTAGGTGCAGCGTCAGATGTGGTAGGTCTAAAAATTAACCGTACAAAAACTCAATGTATGACAAACTTAGTTCCAAGTAGCAACATATCCCTAAACGAATCTGAAATCGAGTATGTAACATCTTATAAATATTTAGGCCATGAACTGAGAATAAACCGAGATAACCAGACCTGCGAATCAAAAAGACGCATAATACTAGCATAAACGGCGTAGCTGAGAAAAGACGTATTTAAACGCAATATACCGATTTTCTTGAAAAGAAAGGTTTATGAACAGTGTGTACTCTCTGTGCTCACGTACGGTGCAGAAACTTTAAGACTCACTAAGAAAAGTTGCGAAAAAATTAGAGTGACTCAACGAGCCATGGAGAGAGGTCGATGTTGGGAATAACACTGAGAGATAAAGGTCCAAATGTAATTATTAGAAATAGAACAGGGATCAAGGATGCTATAGAAAGTATAACACATATGAAATGGAACTGGGCCGGACATGTGGCGAGAATGGAAGAGGTTAGGTGGACTAAACGCATTATAAAGTGGTGTCCTAGGTCCCAGGCATTTAGGTGTGAGGGCAGACCTCCAACATGGTGGATTGACGATATTAAGAGAATCGCAACAAACTGGATTCAATCAGCACAAGAACATTGAAAACGATTGAGGGAGGCCTATGTTTAGCAGTGGACGCTACAGGCTGTGTGATGATGATGATGATGATAATGATTAAATATGTGAGAATATATCTTAAATTTAATCAACACTGGCTGTATATTTAATGAATATAGTCACTTTAAATACTAATGATCAAAACTTTAAATTTAATGTATAATTACATTAGATTTAATGGAATAAATAAATTTAGATTAATGTAAATTATTAAATTTAATGCATTACATTAAACGCATTTAATAAAAGTTTATGAAATTTGTTTCCAGCACATTTACCTTAAATTTAATGCATTTCTTTTTACAGCGTAGATAAATCCATCGCTTTCTAGGCTATGGTTTTGCAGCAGTAAGAATTAGAGGCACTTGTTTTATATTAATACTGTAACGAACTTTATAGCGTTGTACATTTCATACTATTAGTTTATGTTTGTAGTTTGTAGAGTTTTAGGTATATTTTCGAATGCAACGAAATTTATAGTGTTTTACATTTCATAGTATTAGTTTGTGTTTGTAGTTTGTAGGGTTCTAGGTATATTTTCGACGAGTTCATAATTTATTTAATTAATTTTACCCTTGGCAATTTTTAATTGGTACCAGAGATGCGATCAAATCCAGAAGAGGTTAGTTCAGGTTATAAAATTAGGTAAAAAAGGTTAATTGAAATTGTATGCCAGTGAAAACTAGCAAACAGAAAGCAAAAATGGAAGAACAACTTTAAACTAGTTTAAGTCATACTGATGAAGACATGAAGACAAGCCAAGAAGGTATGACGAATAATCTAGATGATATGAAACAAGAATTAAAGACAAGTCAAGAAGGTATGACGAAAAATCTAGATGATATGAAACAAGAATAAAAGATAAGCCAAGATTATATGAAACAGGAATTAAAGACAAACCAAGTTACAAATAGTAAGCGACAGAATTAAGACCCGCTATGACCTCAAAGCCAATACTGATGGATTCATAGTTGGTGAAAGAGTTTGGTTGTACAATCCGAAAAGAATCCAAGGACGTTCAAAAGTCACGATCAAGGCTTGGAAGGGGGCAATATAACGAACTTTATAGAGCTGTACATTTCATAGTATTAGATTGTGTTTGTAGTTTGTAGGGTTTTAGGTATATTTTCTAATGTAACGAACTTTATAGCGTTTTACATTTCACAGTACTAGTTTGTGTTTGTAGGTTTTAGGTATATTTTTACCTTTAATAATTTCTCAAACACAAACTAATACTATGAAATGTAAAACGCTATAAACCTCGTTACATTAGAAAATATACCTAAGACCCTACAAACTACAAACACAAACTAATACTATGAAATGTACAACGCTATAAAGTTCGTTACAATACCTTGATCGTTTTTTAATATTTTCTCTGATAATTTTTTAAAATGTTTTTTTTTTTATTTTTAAATTTATTTTTTAATATTTTTATTTTTATATTTTAATTCACAAATATTTACTGTGCATTTTACATATATTTATTGTTAGTTTTACAAAAATGTAAAATAACTTGTGTTTGTGTTTGATAATATCCTATGATTACTTTGTAGATTTTTGGAAAGAAATGATAATTTTTTTCCATTTATTTATTTATTTATATACGTTTATCACAAAAGATGACAAAATCTTTTTTAACATTTTCGTGATATTTTGAGTGTTTGTTGCAGTTAAGTTAGTTAATTTTAAACGTAAAAGTGTTTTTAACCCACTTCTAAAAGAAGGAGGTTCTCAATTCGTCTACTATGTATTTTTTTTATGTATGTACACCGATTACTCCGGAATGGAGCACCGATTTGAATGAAATTTTAATATTGTGTTCAGGAAGTTGCTGCGGTAGTCCCATATTTTTTTTTGCAAAATTGGTGCAATAAAATTCAAGATGGCGCTGACAATATGGTGGTCAAAGAAATTAATTTTGTCCGATTTTCTCCAAAATTGGTATGGAGGAATTTTCGGGGTGGGATCTAACGAATCTGAAATTATTTTTAAAAAATTCAATATGACGATTCCAATATGGCGGATAAAATTTTTTTATTTTGTACGTTTTTCTCCAAAATTGATACGGGGGAGTTTTTAGGGTCGCACATAACAGATCCAAAATATTTTCAAAAAAAATTCAATATGGCGGATCCAATATGGCCGACAAAAAAATCCATTTTTTCCGATTTTCTCTACAATTGGTACGGGGAAGTTTTCGGGGTCGTACATAACGCATCTAAAATTATTTTAAAAGAATTCGATAATGCGGACGAAAAAATCAATTTTGTCTGATTTCTCTAAAATTGGTATGGTGGAGTTTTCGGAGTTGCTCATAACGAATCTGAATTTGTTTTTGAAACATTGAAAATGGCGAATGCAATATGTCGGATAAAATATTAATTTTCTCCGATTTTTTTCAAAATTGATATGACGGAGTTTTAGGGATCGCACATTACGAATTTGAAATTATTTAAAAAAAAATTAGGTATGGCGTATCCAATATGGCCGATAAAAAATCCATCTTTCGATTTTGTCTAAAATCAGTATTGGGGGATTTTTGTTAGTGTTAATTACAAATTTAAAATATTATTTGAAAAATTAAATCTTGCGGATCCAATATGGCGTCCAGAAAATTTTGCATTTTTCGATTTTCTCCAAAACTGATATAGGGGGTTCTTGAGGGTGTAAATTATGAATTTAAAAGTGTTTTTTCATAATTCAATGTGGCGAATCCAATATAGTGGACTAAAAATTTTACATTTTTCGATTTTGTTCAAAGGTGGAACTGAATCGTTTTTGAGGATGTATATAGCGAATATAAAATTATTTTAAGAAAATCTAATACGTCAGATACAATATGACGGTCTAGAAATTGTAAATTTCCGGATTTCAACCAAAATTGGTACGAGGGGGCTTTGAAGGGTTTAGATTTAGATTAGATTAGGATGTTAAAATTATTTTGTTTTTGAAATTCAATATGGCGGATCCAATAGGGTGGGTTGAAATTTTTACCTCATTCGCATTTTTCAGATTTGGTATTAGGAGGTTTTCTAGGTTGTGTATTACGAATATGAAGTGAATTTTTTACAGCTATTAGGTTGATAAAATACAATATGAGGGACTGAAAATTTTACATTTTCCAATTTTGTCGAGAATTGATATTGCAGGATCCTTGAAGCATATACAAACACAATATGCAATACAAAATATATTGGGCTAAAAAAATTAGGTCTCAAGTTCTTTAGATATTGATATTGGAAGGTTTTGGGGCCTATATTACCAATCTAAAATTAATTTGAAATTTAAGATATTGGATTTACTATGACAGACTAAATATTTATTTGACATAATTTCACTGGTATTTAGAGAACTCTAAGAATCAAAGAATTTTTAGTGATTTATTTTAGGGTGATTTACAACTTTGGATAAAATGGATACTTTTTTGTCACTTTTGAGTCATTGCAAGGTACACTAATCTCGCTTAGTACAGTTAGTTCAAATAATTTATGGATATTTAATGAATTCAAAACTAAAAATTGAAAAATAAAATTTTTATAAAAAAAATTGAACGGACTTTTAAAAGTGCGCTAAAAAGTGAAAAATAACTATAAATTTTTATATGAAATTGAAATTTATGAAGTCGGCGACAAATTATTTCTAAATGAAATAAATAACTACAAATATATACAAATTATGGTAAGAAAGCAGTTACAAATAAAGTATTTTTAATTTGTTTATGTGAACCACATTTTGTCCAGTATTAGTTTGGCGCCGACTTCAAAAATTTCAATTTCATATAAAAATTTTTAGTAACTTTTCACTTTCTTGCGCACTTTCAGAAGTGGGTTTAATTTTTTTTCAAATTGTTTTCATTTTTTATTTCAAGACGAATTATCCCTAAAAGTGTATCAGACTATTTTCTAATTGATTTTTAACTCAAATTTAAACCAGTTAATAATAATCAAATGTCTTATTAGAATAAAAAACTTCCTGGATGTTTCCAACTTTTAAACTAAACCTAACAAAAAACTTTCAACTAGTAAGACACAACCAATTTGCCACTACATATCCCACAAATTTAATTTTACACATTTTCCTAGGAAAAAATACCAAGGAAATGTATTTTATAGGACCGATTTTCCGGATGAAATTTACGCTCAAACTGTCAGACTACAAGAAGGTAAATGGAAATCTACGTTTCCAGAAAGTTCCGCGCCTCCACCTTCATAGGTATTATATTACCGAGGATACGCAGCGCAAGGAAAGAAAAAACTTCATTTGTGTTGTAGGGTGGCAAAATTATAAATACGATTAAAACTTTAGTATAAATTTACCAGAGTGAGGGTTAATTGTGTTGCTGAACAGCAAACAACTTTGAGTTTTCTAGTAGATATCGTGTTTCTTTTTGGAATACGGCGAACGTAACCCTTGAGATAAAAGGGTCACTAGAAACGGGCATTTTTGTTTGTGTTAATGGAAGAAGTTTTACTTCTTTTTGAAGTTTCCGAGGACATTTTAATAAAAGTAATTTCGTGCTTACGGAATTAAAAAAAAAATGTTAAATAAAAGTCCACACTGATATTTTTTATATTATTAATAATACGTTTATTAAGCCAAAAAAAGTTTTAATATAAAAAAAAAGAATTCGTACAAAAAATATAATACTAGGTGTGCAAATTGTAGATACTGTTTAAGTTATTAGAAAGAAACAGGAAAAGTTTTTAAATATAAAGAACAATTATAGTACTAAAATGTGGTCGGACTTGCATTGTCTTTATTTTTATTTATTTTTATTTTTTTTTAAGACGTTATAAGGTTGTATCTCTAATCGTTATCAAGTATAAACTGAATGTTTTGTCTTAAGACTACGAGCTTATATAGGGACTGTGTCCATCAGGCGCGGATCCAAGGGGAGGCGGTGGGGGCGATAATGATTAAGACTATGATTAAGATATTGTCCAGTATGTGTTGGCTTTCTGTATACGGAAGTTTGAATAGTTTCATTTGAACGATTCACCATGACATCGTAGTTCTAACCATTCTGTTGTAACAAAACGAGGAATTATACGCAACCTCTATAATCGCCCTATATCTATATGCAATAATCTCCAATCATTGGAAAAAGAGGTAGCAAATATTAAATCTGATTTACAACAGAGTGGTTATCTTTTAAAACTAATTGATTATGTTATAAATAATTTTAGAACAACGAACACTGGACAATAAGAAACACATTCCTTCTTCACATTTCCGTACATTAAGGGAACTTTGGAGAAAATAAGATGAATTGCCAGCAGTTATAATATAAACATAGCCTTTAAATCAAGAAATACACTTACAGCTCATTTAACAAAAACAAAACCTAAAACTACCGATAAGAAAGAATGTGTTTACAAAGTTCCATGTGAGTGTGGTGAGATGTATATTGGAGAAACCAAACGACCACTAGAAGTTAGAATTAAGGAACATAAAACTCATACACAAAAAGGGGAAACGTCGAGATCAGGTATTGCAGACCACTCCTGGGATGAACAACATCATATAAAATGATCTGAGGCTGCGGCAATATATATGGAACCCAATATGAAAGAAAGAAAATTTATAGAATACATTAAAAACAATAATGGAATCTTTAGTAAACCGAGTGTTGAGATACCTAATCTTTGGCAACCACTACTACAAATCATTGAGGTGTGTACAGTGAAGCAAAACGTTGCGCTTCAATTGACACAGTCCCTATATAAGCTCGTAGTCTTAAGACAAAACATTTAGTTTATACTTGATAACGATTAGAGATACAACCTAATCGAAACGTCGTAATAAATAAAAATAAAGATAATGCAAGTCCGACCACATTTTAGTCAATCTTCAACATTGTCTACAACCTTCAAACAAGAACAATTATAGTTGAAAAAAATACTAGTTAATTCCATGTGTTAATATATAGTATAATGAGTAAAAAATTGACCCATTGTATTTCAAGGTAAGAGGTAACCGACTAATGAAAATTACAAAGTGTTCAAATATAAGCTTAGCCATGATAGTTGCTGACGTTTGGTAATGTTCATTAATTTACTACGAGCGTTTGAAAATATCGAAAGACGGTTTTTAATATTACAAGCTCAGGTATTCATTATCAACAAAAAAGTTTAAGTAATAAGATGTAAGTAGTGAGAAAAGCTACAATTTGAGCTATAGCGCGATTTATTGCAAATGAGCTAAAAAACCGTTAAAATTGGCGCTGCTTAATACAACTTTCTCTGAAGCATTTTTCAACTCAGAGAGCATTTCCTGTAACGTGTCGAGATGTTTACTTATTAATGTAAATGGCTGAGATATATATTATCGATCCTAAAGCACTTATGCTCCCAGTTTAGTTGTTTAAAGACATCTTCCAGTGTTAAAGAGTTTAGGGGACATCGTATCTCCTTGTCGCTCCCCTAGAGCAATATTTATCTTCTGTGTTTCTAGGTCCCCTGTCACCCTTACTTGCAATGTGGCCTTATTGTAAATATATTTCAGAAGATTTCTGTGTCTGGAGTAGATTCTTACATTTAGTGTTTAAAGTTTTATAATAAATGTGCGGGGTTGTTTCTGGACTGTTAGCGTAGGAATGACTGATGGATCTGGGCATTTGACGTTTGCTCATATTAATGTTAGATCAGTTTGTTCACACTTTAATGTATTTTCGGAATTTGTAGAGTCTGAGGGACACGACATCCTTGGGCTGGCTGAAACCTGGTTGAATACTGGTATTGCTAATGAAGGTTTAGCTATTCCTGGCTATGTTTTGGTTAGAAGGGATAAAGATCGTAAAGGTGGCGGTGTAGCTATTTATATAAAAAATTTTTGAAGTTTAAAATTTTACCTATACCGCCAACGGTAGGTTTACTTGAACAAATTTGGATTGATGTTAAAATTAATGGCACTAGATTGTGTTTTGGGTCGTTGTACAGGCCGTCAGATGTGAATTTGATTACTAGCATAGATGAATTAGAAACTTCCTTGATATCATTTTAGAGAAAGCAATTACAGACAAAGTACTGTTAATCTGTTTATGCGAATCCCATTTTGTCAGGTATTAGTTTGGCGCTGACTTCAAAAATTTCAATTTAGTTATTTTTCACTTTTTAGAGCACTTTTAGAAGTCGGTTCAAATTTTTTGTCTGTGATCACTACCCAGGTCGAATTTGTTTAAGGCTATCACATCGAACACAATATATTTTTTGTTGGTAACGATGTCATATATTCTTTGTTCGATGGTCTGGACTCCTACACGTCCATCTACGAATTTTCGGTTTTTTGTAAAATGTGTTCATGTAATAAAGGCTTTCATTTTGAAGATAGTTTATTAGCGCTGGTCCCCTTCCATTGAAAGTGCCGAGTCCAAAGCTTCCTCTATTTGGATTATTATCGCCATTCTCTAATCGTAACTTGGTGTAAAAGTCGCCCATCACCACACAATAGTGTGCAGTTTCTGCTTTTCGTGCCGATGTAACATCCCCATATAGCTGTTCTATTTCGATATCATCATCACTACAATTAGGGGAGTAAATTTGGATCATGTGCAAGTTGTAGCGAAGAATAGCAATGTAAAATTCGTATTATATTTAACTCTGTAGAATCAAAAGTTTTGATTTTAATACTTTTTACGACGTTAAGTTTTATGAGACAAATATAAATAAGTCCCAAAATGAGCCAGAATTACGATTCCCAACAATCGCCAGTTTAAATTAATTTAACTTTCCCATCATTTTCAGTCTACTAGAGAAACACAGAACGAAGACCACCGAAATATTTTAATCTCTAGGCTAAAATAAACAATACAGAAATGAGAAAGCAAGTAATCCTGTTCGGTTTTGGGTTAAACCATTAATTAACCCACCTTACACAATGTACTGCAAATATAATAATCCCGTCTGTGAGAATATAATAACCATTGTAATCCTACGTACATATACATATCATTCCCAAGTTTGGTCGAGTCCCGACCAGGTAGTTTCCACTAATTAATTTCTTCATAATAATTCGGGAATAACATCACAGCTCATGTTATTATGAGCCTTAAAATAGGAAGTGATAAGTAGGCTAAAAAAATGGAAGGTCGGAGGTATAGCCATGAAATTACTAGTTTTTACGAGGGCAAATATCATGTTAAATAAAGATCTGTTTTTAATTGGATGTTAGAGGTTAAACAAGTCAATAAAGAATGCTAAAAATTAGATGGATAGGCAAGATACTCAATGAAAAAGTAGTAAATTGAGTAGAAAACAAATTGGTCATTTTTAAAATTCTGAAAAAAAGAAAAGAACATGACGGGAAAAATTCGGAGATAGAGTGGTCCCGCAATTGATTGTGGAGGAAATAATAGTGGACAAGATATGAAACTGAACAGCAATTAAAATTTGTTTGCTAATTTACTGATAAGTTATTCTGTTTATTGATGGATGTTTGTTTTTACCTTATCACGAGAAGAACTCGTGATATGTTTAGTGCAATATCCCAAACTTCCTAGTGTTCCTGCCTTTGATAATAAAGAAGGTTACCTTTATTACATATGTGGATTATAAGAGGGTCTTCGACTCAGTGCCCCATAAGTGGCTCACAACTATATTGAGAGTGTATAGGGTTGATATTCATTTTGTTTCCTTTTTAGAACGCATCATGTCAAGCTGGAGAACTAGGATCCAATTGCAAGTGCCATCCAACGATACTATCGAAACGAATACAATCCCAATATGAAGAGGAATATCTCAGGGCAATTCACTAAGCCTTGCAATGAACCCACATTCATGTTGTTTAAACTCTACCAAATTCAGTATTAGAAATAACAACGAAGACGTAGTAAGATTGAATCATCTTCTGTAGATGGATGATCTTAAACTGATGGCTGCTACCAGAAACCAGATGGAACAGATGCTTAAAATTGTAGAGGAGTTCTCTGGGGATATCGGAATGCAGTTTGGGCTTGACAAGTGTCGTATTCTGAACATCGTTAAAGGAAAGATACAACCAGGAACATTTGAGATGCAGACCGGCAGAACTACAGCTGCAATAGAAGAGGAACAAAGATATAAACACCTAGGTATGAAACACGCTATAGGAATTGATCATTGTTACTTTCAGCATCATTATCATCACTCTTATCATTGACATAATTATCATCATCATTGTTATCATAATCATAATTGTTTTCTCCTCTATTACTGTCATCGTCTTTGAAAGTAATATTACAATAATTCTCGATTGGATAATCTCTTAAAATATAATCGTCAAATGTAGTTTATTCTGCGTCTCGGAAAATAATAATGCTATCAACAAATGCTGCTATTTGTTTCATGTTATATTTCGATAAATATTAATGGTGCATTCATCATCAACCTAACTTTTAATATTCCTAATTAATAGTTTAATGTTGACCACTGTAACAATTTTTTCGTAATTTGAAAGGCATTTAACCACTCCGCAGCGATTTTTTGAAAAAAAAACTCTATCTCAGTTTCTAGTGGTCGTACAGAATTTTATTTTTCAAAATATGAGTCAACATCTCAGCTATCGCGTCCCCTTATTGCCAATTCGATATCAACAATTGTCGAAGAGTTATTCTATTTGTTTATAACGACAAAATGAACCCCAATTTTGTTTATCTGTTTCAACAATTTTAGATCAACAATTCATTCCGTTCTTTTTTGTTATTATTAGTAAAGGGTTTTTTTTTATAGAGGTATAGAACTTTTAAATGGAATAAAACAAATATGAATTTTTTAAATTGGTATGAAATTTACTTTATTCGAAAGATAACCTTCTGGCATTATAATTTAAATATGACTTCTGGCATATGACCGCCACGGCTGGCTCGGACGTAGTCTAATCTGGAGGTCCAATTTTCGATGGCTTTTTCCAACATTTGTGGCCGTATATCGGCAATAACACGGCGAATGTTGTCCTCTAAGTGATCAATCGTTTCGGACTTATCGGCGTAGACTAGCGACTTCACATATCCCCACAGAAAATAGTCTAGCGGCGTTAAGTCGCACGATTTTGGAGGCCAATTCACGGGTCCGAAACGTGAAACTATGCGGGTACCAAACGTTTCCTTCAATAAATAAATTGTGGCACGAGCTGCGCGATATGTTGCGCCGTCTTGTTGAAACCACAGCTCCTGCACATCATGGTTGTTCAATTGATGAACGAAAAAGTCAGTAATCATGACTCTATAGCGGTCACCATTGACGGTAACGTTCTGACCAGCATCGTTTTTAAAGAAGTACGGACCAATGATTCCACCAGCCCATAAAGCACACCAAACAGTCAGTTTTTCTGGATGTAACGGTGTCTCAACATACACTTGAGGATTATCATCACTCCAAATATGGCAGTTTTGTTTATTGACGTATCCATTCAAACAAAAGTGACCTTCATCGCTAAGCAAAATTCGCTTATGAAAATCGGGATCAACGGCAATCTTGTTTTGGGCCCATTCACCGAATCTACGCCTTGCTAGGTGATCGTGTGGCTTCAATTCTTGCACGAGTTGGATTTTGTAAGCACGCACACCAAGATCTTTCCGCAAAATATTCCATAAAGTGAATGGACACATATCCAATTCCTGTGCACGATGGCGGATAGACTGATTCGGGTCTTCCTCTACGCTACGCTCTACAGCAGCAATGACTTCTTCTGTACGCACTGTACGACATCTCTGTGGATGCGTATTATCATTTAGAGTAAACATGGTGCGAAAACGTTCCATAGTTAATCGAATTAATTGCTCTGATGGACGATTATGTTGACCGTAAAATGGACGTAGTGCGCGATACGTATTTCGAACAGAACCATGATTTTCAAAATAAATTTGCACAATTTGGAAGCGTTGTTCACGCGTCAGTCTATTCATGTTGAAATGCCAAACCAAACTAAACATAAATTACTTGACAGTTGACAAAATGGCCGCCAGTTAAAAAAGTGTTGCCAACTTAAAGTTCTATACCTTTATAAAAAACACCCTTTATAAGTCTGGAACTTTTATTTACGTACCAGCAGACCGCTGTACAACCTCTAGATTGCTGAGAATAAACAATAAGAAAAAAACATAAAAAGTTATAAACAAATTTACTGTGCAAAAAACTATTGAATATTTTTACTTAAAATTTTTCACATTTGTTGTATGCAACAAGAAGCTCCTTTAGGTGTAGTATAATGTTAATGTAACATATTTTTCTATTGTTTATAAACAATTGAAAAAACAGCCATTTTAGCAGGTTTTTTTGCAATAACTAACGAAAAAATTATCCGATTCGGATGGGGCTTAGCTCATTTTATAGATATTTTCAATGCGCAAAACTTTTTTATGAAACTTTTTTATTAAAAAACAATAAATTTTCCTAGAACTCGAAAAAATTGTTTTTTGACATTTTAATTGTTAAATAAAAAATTTCCCAGAATAGAAAATGAGACATAAGATACTACGTAATTACTGTTATCATTCTGAAGGTTTCTACGTAATCAGGACCAAGTCTACTAACAATAAATTTCTAAATGACCTCATATGAGGGAACTCTTTTTTTAATTATTAGCATTTTTTCTTATAAAAACTTTAGTAGAACTATGTCTTTCCATCGGCTATGAAAATCCACTAAGCTCCCCGACTACATTCTATTCAAATATTTTAATACAATTTGATATTGGCATCGAATAACCCCCAAATATCAACTAAAATCCACTTCTATAAATTATTGCTAGAAATACTTTTTTATACACCTCGTATTTAAGTTCAAAACAAATGAATAATGCAAAAAATAAAAAATATACCTATCTAAGGAGCCACTTTTGTCCAAATACGTAGTCATTTTTTTATTCCAGCCTTCTTTGATATTCATGAATTTTGTCTCGAAATCCATATTGTCTCTCGTAAAATTTCCAGCAACTATCTTCTTAAAAAGGTTTTCGTCTTTCTTCCAGCAGGTTTCAGGTTTGTTACAGACAATAAATATGATCATAAGTGACTGGAGTAATATGAATATACTTTATTATACATATATGCTAGTTTGAGTTCATGTGCTTTTCACAAAGTAATTAACGGTTTGTTTTCCTTGATTGTTCTATCCTATTTAGTATGAATTATGTGTCTTAAGAACAAAATAACCATATTTACTTCCAAACTCAATTAGTAACTTTGTCGCACAGACCTTCATAATGGACTTCGACTCTTGTAGAATGTTGAAGCCAGAAGATAAAACTTGATGAAAAGATACGTTTTCGCAAATCAGAAAGCAATTATATTTTAGAAGATCCCACACTTATCGGCATGCGTACAACCAATTTCCTTATTTAGACCAGTCAACTAATAAACATTCTCATCCGGCAAAAGGACCAGATTTTTAGGTATTAAAGAATTACAGAAACAAAATGTATTATGTGCGGTGTTCGAGTTATTAACAACTAAAAGTCTAAAAATGCATTTTTTTTGTACATTTTCGTTTACCAGTAAAAACTGAAGTATTTTTTGGACAAACTATTTTCTATACCTATATTAATAAAAACATTAATTTAATAACAAAAATTAATTTATTACACTTTCACGGCTTTTTGGTATGTTGGTTAATATCGTCGAAAGATATTGATTTTTGGAGACACAATTTTTTTTGTTTAAACAATGTAATATGGTCAGTTTATAAATAAACTAATAAACAAATTCCACATTCGTATTGTACGCAGATAGGTCCCACAATTTAAACAAAAACATCAAAATCCGTCAACACCTTTCTGATATATAGCTTATGATATAAATTTGAAGTTGCTGTTTTATTTTCTGAGCGCTCTGATTTGGAGGCCCCCCTCCACTTTCCGAGTCGTCATAAATAAAGCAACATTTTTAAAGCATCGCTGAAGGTTTTGTTTAAGTTGTTTACAATTTTATACACCGAAACTCAAAATCTAACTGTAAAGTGGCGCTAATTTAGTTTCTTAATTATTATAAACAATATGGCAGTGAATTTAAAAAAAAATTTGTTGGTTTAAAATTTGTGTAATAATGCCTGCTTCCCGAATATGAAAAAAAAATTTCAAGTCAAAAACAACAAAATTATTCTATTTGTTTATCAGATAAACTTGATAGTGGTTTTTAAATAAGTTTTTAACAAACTTGAAAATGTTTTATACTACTTTTTATACTTGATTATTATACAAGAAGTGCTCGTCTTTCATAAGGTATGCTCAGAATTACTGGATCTTCATTTCCATATGTATAATGTTATTGCAAAGAAAAGTCGTCTGGGATAAACATATTAAATTTTGCAGGAACTATTTGTATAACTGATCTGAACTTTTCACCACACATTTAGCATAACAAAGTCTAACTTGTAACGAAATAACAAAGTCGCAGATTGATTTTTGAAATAGGTATTATTAATTAAATATTATGTTAATTTTGACCTTCTTTTGCACTTTTCTTAGCAACAAATAAAGATAATGAGGTCTACAAGAAACTATTTTAAAGATTTTTCAGTTCTCTACAAGATGGTTTTCTCAGTTTGTCCAAAAAATACTTCAGCTCTTCTGGTAAGCGAAAATGTGCAAAAAAATTCGTTTTTTGACTTTTAATTTTTAATAACTTGAACACCGGACATAATCTCGTGCAGAAAAAGTGTACGTTTTGTTTCTGTAGGCCTATATTACCTGAAAATCTGGTCAGTTTGCTGGATGATCGAGTGTCTCTAACCGGGTTCTTTTTCGCTAATTTGACTGGGGTAATTATCGATTACTTGGACTTATATCGTCACTCGTAAATGAACAGAACCGGTTCGATGTTATTTTTAGGTTTTGTGGCTTTGTCCTGGTAAGTTGTGTGCCATTTAGATAGATTTATAGTGTTTAAAGTGCCTTATTTATTTGTGTTTAGTGTGTTTTTTAGTATAATAAGCTCCACAAAATGTATGTCTACGTTTTGTCAAATTAAGGGTAAATAGATTTTCGAAGTGCTCATGCCCAAAAGTACAGGACTAAGTTTACATTTTAACATTGTAAATTTTTGAGATTAAACTTTGCGGGTCTAACTAATATTTTGTTAATGTTTTGCCGTATAATAATATTCTTGATTTTAAGAGTATGAGCAATATTCATTAAAAGTTACTAGATATGAGAGAGATGGAGTAATCATGCTTTGTGAATTTAACTGAGGTTATTTTTTTTAGGGTGCAAACAGTTACAAAATAATAAATGGCCAGGACTAGGAAAAGTACCGGCCGAACTAATAAAATACGGTTCTGAAAAACTATGGGAAAATTTAACAAAACTTTTCCAAAACTACATCAACGGAGGCAACATTCCATAGGAATGGAAGGAAGACCTATAGTATCTATATACAAAAAAGAAAGTCGAAATGATTGTAATAATTACAAGGGCATTCCTATTACAAGTACAGTTACATATTGTACCTTACTGAAACAATAAATAGAGAGAGAGAATATAGCAATATGGAACCTGAAGAGCAGGAGGGATTCAAGACAGGAAGGTCAACGATTGATCACATCTTTTGCGTCACACAAATTATAGAAAATAAAATGGCTGTAAATCAGGAAATATATTTTGTGTTTGTAGATCTGAAGAAAACATATGATAGTGTCTCACAAAACAAATTATGGGAAGCGTTAGTAAACAAAAACCTGAATGTTAACCTAATTAAAGCGGTGAAAAACATATACGACAACTCCACAGCTAAGATAAAAATTCAAAGCATTACCTCAGAGAGTTTTAACACCACAAAGAGTCTCAAACAAGGATGTTGTCTATCCCTTACGTTATTTAAGATATACCTTGAACCGACGCTAAAGAGCTGGAAAAGAAAATGCAAAAATATTGGCATACCAATTAACGAGAATATCATATATTCACTATCTTTTTTGCAGACGATCATGTACTCATACCGCAAGATTACGAAGATATGGAATATATGACGAGGAGCTTAATCAAAGAATAAAGGAAATGGGGATTGGATATAAACATAGGAAAAACGGAATATATGTGTATTGGTGGCGAACAGAGGGATCTGATACTGGAAGATAATCAAGTAATTGGACATTGCGACAAGTAGAAATATTAGGACGAACTATCATAAAAGACGGAGGTATGAACAGGGGAATAGAAGAAAGAAACAATCAAGGAAGAAGAACCATCACACTCCTCAACAGTGTACTGTGGAATCAAACAATTTCCAATACAAATAAACACCGAATATACAACACAATTTTCTAAAGCATAACCACTTATAGCTGCGAAGTATAGATGCTGAAAGAGCGAACCAAAAAGAAACAAGTAGGTACAGAGATGGACTTCTGGAGGCGTTCAACTAAAAAATCCAGGCCGGAAAGAATTATCAACGACAGAATCAGACAAATTGTGAAGGTGCAGCATTCAACAGTAGACGAAATTGGAACCCAGCAGTTGAGATGGTATGAACACGTACAGAGAATGCCAGAAGAGAGACTGTCGAAACAGAGTGGGCACCCGATGGAAGACGGAAACGAAAAAGACCTTCTTAGTCTTAGTTGGAGAGAAGGAATGGGTCGAGTAATGAGAGATAGAGAACTCTCTGAACAGACCGAGCTAGAGGGCCATTGGATATCGGAAGACGTCGAACGTTGTGAATCGATATATATATATATATATATATATATATATATATATATATATATATATATATATATATATTGTGTATTTTTTAGGGTAAATGTACCATATGCCTTCAGGTTTCAATGAGCTCTCCAAAAATAAAATAAGTTTGTATGTAATAAAAGTATTTAAGGATGAAATTTAGAAGTCGAAATATATGAAAAAAGTCTTTTAGCTGAAACTCATAAAAATATATTTAACTTGTTTTTTTCGTGTTTCAATATCTTTAAAAATAAACAATTTATTGTTGGATATATATTTATTGTTAGGGATTTCCAGAAAATTTTCGCATATTTTTTAATATCGAAATTTCTATGCCTTAAAAAACTGAGTGCAATAAAACATTAATAATTTACGATCCTTTTCTGCAAAAAATTTTTTGGTCAAATTTTTAAAACAGAAAATTTTACCCTTAAGAATTGAGCTGAAAAAACAGGTGTCGCTTCCACATATTTTTTGAGAAATCCAATGCTTTTTCATTGAGAGCAAATCTTTTGGTAGAAATCCTGATTTTATCAATAAATAGTAAAAAAAAATATTTGATTTAAATCATTCAAAACTAATTAAATATATTAATTTTTTTCTCGATTGAGGAGAATCTTTTTAACAGTAAAATCTTCTTCTTAAATTTGACATTGAAGTGTTTTACGAAATGTGGCAGTACTTGCTTCCAAAAATAAGTCCAAAATTCTCGAAATATACAATATTGTGTTTTATATTAAATTTACGATTTTGTTTACTGAGCTTTCATTAGCTTCCACTGAAATATAAAATATAAATAAAAAAAATACTATATTGTTAAATAAATGAGATACTTTGCTACGTAATATTCTCCCTTCTTCTGACTGCCGAATAAGTACGTTTTAGAAAAAAGATCTTATTATTTTTTCAAAAGCAGTAGCGCAGTGATGCTGTAGCGATTTACAGTTGTTTGCACCTTTTTCGTTTATTAACTGCTTATATATCAATCTTTAATTCGTTGAAAACATATTTCTCACCTGTAAATGTTTACACTTTCTAAAGTACGCCAGGACCAAATGTCCTCATGCCTGCCTTACTGACTGTAAGATATTTATTTATATCCTATATATAAGCCCGTTTAATAAATATTGGCTCTATCTCAAAGTTCTTGGGCTATTAAAAAAATCTACTTTTAAAATAGAAAAAGCGTTCCTTCGCCATTTTGACAAGAACGGCCCATGTTTCGGAATATTAATTTTTAGAATTACTTGTATCGTATATATATATATATATATATATATATATATATATATATATATATATATATATATATATATATATATATATATATATATATATCATATATATATATATATATATATATATATATATATATATATATATATATATATTCTTCTTCTTCAAGGGCCATATCAGGTCCCCCAGACATTGGCAATTACATTGGCAAGTCTTTCACGGTCCTGCGCTAGCTGGAACAGTTCCCCCGCGCTACGTATACCTGTCCATTCACGAATATTCCTCAATCAGGAAGCCTGTCTCCTTCCTACCCCTCTACGTCCCTCTACTTTACCCATCATGATTAGCTGAAGAATTCTATATCGCTCCCCTCTGAATATATGTCCAAGATATGAGATTTTTCTACACTTCACAGTTTAAGAGTTGTGTCGGCCCTATTGAGTACCATTTCACTGGTCTGCCTAGCTGTCCAAGGTATTCTCAGCATTCGCCGGTGTAACCACACACCGATTAATCGTGGCAGCCTTAATTGTCCAGATCTCTGCCCCATATAGTAACACTGGCCAGACGTATGATCTTATCATTCTCTGTCGTAGTTTTAGGTTGAGGTTATCATTGCGGAAAAGTGGTTTCATTTTTTGAAAAGTTGCTCCAGCAGTCTCTATTCTACACCTTATCTCTTTATCTGGGTTTAGATTTTCGGTGATATAACATCCAAGATATTTAAAATGAGTCACCCTGTCTATACTTTTTCCTTCTATCTGTATTGAAGTGTTGTCTACTATATATATATATATATATATATATATATATATATATATATATATATATATATATATATATATATATAGTTTCCCACTACAGGATCATATTGGAATAATATTTGGCTCGCTGCGAGCCTAACCTATCGGACCTCTTGTGGCTAAATCTATTCCTATATGAACAGAACTAACCACATAATTTTTCATAATCGTGGACGAAATTTGTTGGTTTTTTGCACTTCCAAAAATACTTTAATTATATAGCTCTTATTTAGAACCCTAACCGTATATGTGAAGCCGATGTTAATAGCTGATTTCTGTGAATTAAATCTTGCTACTTACTACTTACTGTGCCAATTTCTTGGACGACATTTTCTCGGCTCCTGATTGAACTTACCTGAAAAGAAAACAAAACAGTGTTAGGTTAAACGACTAAAGTTCGCGATCTAATTGTAAAAAAAATATAAATGATATAATACTCTTTTCTTCGCTTAAAATACATTTTTGGGTATTTATATGTATATAGTAGGGTTATAGCTCAAAATATTGAAAAAAGTTTTTCTAAATGCAATTTTTAGCCCATATGCAAAATTTCAGCTGTATAAGATAATTTAGAATTTTCAAATCATGATTGCGGATCAAATATAGCAGATTCTTTTTAAGACAAAATTTTTTGTCGGAATAGCCGAGAATAACTTTTTATTTTATTTTAAAATTACGCGGAAAACATCTCTTTTTCATATATTTGTTGGCTTAAAAAACAAGCAGCATCTCACATGGGGAGCTTGTTGGTGCGACACCTTGCTGGAACTGCGGGAACTCGTGGTTACTTTAGTCACCGGTGCCAAATCATGTGACCTCTGTCCTCTGGGTAGAATGTTTTGTGTATCGCGTTTTGATATATATATATATATATATATATATATATATATATATATATATATATATATATATATAATATATATATATATATATATATATATATATAATATATATATATATATATATATATATATATATATATATATATATATATATATATATATATATATATATATATATATATATATATATAAATTACTGTCGCTCTATCACATGGCGGTTTTATATTTTTACAGAAGACGGCGCATAAACATATTTCTAAAATAATCTTAAAAGTGACTAGAGGCCAGTATCCGGAAAAGACGTAGAGTCATAAATACGCGACCAACACATGAGTATAGCCGGCCCCATAAAGATCACAACACATTATCATAAAATATAAGCCCATAAAAATCTGCTTGACAAACTGCTCTATAAAATCCTTCTCCGGGCGAGATAAGTACACATAAGTACAATTTTATTGAATTCTCCTAAAGATTTTTGTTGTTTTCATGGCATTTTTTGTCGCCCCTGGAAAACATTATAACGATGTAGTTTTCAGGTCGTTTTTGCCCTTTTTTTATTTGGCTGTTAGACTGTTAGACTGTAACTTTAATGGCCTCTCCATACTTGCGAAAAACAATAATAAAATAAATATTGCTTGTCTACCTATACGCCTTTATCTTGATTCGAGAAAGTTGGCCACGGTGTTTTATAAAGGTATAACGTTTGGGTCTGACAACTTTTAGGGACCTGTATAGGATATTTACGGGTCATTATAGGCGAGGATTATAGTCCGGGATCCTCATATTGGATACATAAAATTAAGTATTGTATTTAGTTCTAGAAATTACCCAATTAAAGTAATTTTGAGGATCTTTTGACATTTTTCTTATAGTGAGTAGAATGCTCTTTCATTGAAGAGGTCAATGAGGATAATATTAATTATTGCTCTATTTCAACCCTTTGTAGTACGTAAATGTAGAAGACAATTAGTGAACTGAAAAGATTAGGAATCTGAGTTAAATGCGTACGTATATGATTCGATTGACTTTAATGACAGAAATACAGGCGCGGATCCAAGGTGGGGGAGGCGGCGGCGATCATCCCCCCCCCCCCCAAGAACTTCAGGAAAATTTTCCCGATTTTGCCACTTATACTATAGTTTATTCAAGAACTAGAGAGAGTAATAAATCATTTTTTACCATTTTTTTCTTCACAAACTACCTGTGTTTTTTAGTCCGATGTCTGGCAAAATCTGTTAGACACATATTTATCATAGGAATGGGTTAGAAATTTTATGATCAAAAATACCGGTCTATACTATTGGACTATTTGGGTTGGATAACAATAGATATTTGGATATGTAAAGTGCTAAAAAGTATTTTAATCTATGTCATAGGCGTCGGAAGGAGGTTTATTTTATCACGAAGTATTTATGTCATAGAATATTGTCTCGGTAATAAACTTAAAATAAAAAGTTTTTATAATATTATTTTATTTCTTATGATTTCTCAATAATTCACATACATGAGAAAATATAGATAATTTTGACTTATTTAACACAAATCACAACTGTATTTTTATTATTTTTAATTTTGGCATAGGAACCGTTTTAAGCTCGTTCATACTAAAACGTAGCCTTTTTCTCTCAAAAAAGTTATAATTTAAATACTTACAAAATACCCATTGTCAAAGATCCAAGAAGTTAAACATATTATATATAAAAATAAATTAGTCCATATAATATTAAATTTTTTTGGGGGCTATCGGCCATTTTATTATTAATTAAAAACATTTTTAGGACATTTGACATTTCAGTTTATTTATTTCTTAAACCATCTGCAGAATTACAATTAAATACTAAAAATGAATTCAAATGTAATTGATTTTTATATGTTACAGAAAATTAAAATAATAAATTGTGTTTACGCTGGTAAACATTATGTATCTAATTCGTAATCAAAGTCAGTGAAGCTATCTTCGCCCAAATTAATTATAATTGGTTCCTCTATCTCACCGATCATGAGATCGAATTTCCCCATTTTCTTTTATTCTTTTATTATATGGATTTCTCCCAGTTTTCTGCAGTAACTTTATTCAAAAAAATCTTTCAAGAGTTCAGTTAAATTACTAATTTTGTAAGTTGTGTTATTTCTAGCTACTCTACCTTTTACTTGAGAGAGATATTTCCTTCTCCAACGGACATTTTTTGGACGATCCCAGCAAAAATTAAGTTCTCTGAGCAATTTCCAGAGCTCAGTTCTTTTAATTTCAGGTAAATCCCGATCTTCATTTATTTTAGTTAGAATTTTGTCGACGGTTGAGATCTGCTTCTCATAATAAAATATATGTACAACTCCTTTCATTGCAGTTTACATCTCTTCCTCCAACGAGGTTTTTCGTCTGCCTGGGATCGAATATGGCTTGGGAATACTAACAATTTAAGTCTTTTTTTCTCTCCTTCAGTATTCGGTACATAGTAGATTTTCCAACTCCTGTCATGTTGGAACACATCTCAACAGAGCTTGTAATATTATTATCTAGATATTGATATCTTAAGGCATCATAAACATTAATCGTAATAAGTTTTTCGTTCAGGAAAAAATGTCCTGATTTAACGATTTTAGAAAAAAATATAGATGTGGAAGCCATATCTTTTGGGTATCTCACTAATCTGAAATAATACATAAAACAAGCACAAAAAAGATAAATCACTAAGGACACCCTGTATATATATATATATATATATATATGTATATATATATATATATATATATATATATATATATATATATATATATGTATACAGGGTGATTCAAAAATCGATCACGAAACTTAAGGGGGTGATTCTACTTGACAAAATAAGGGTAGAGCTTCATATAATTTTTTTTCAAAATGTCATTCGTTTTCGAGTTACAAGCCGTCCAAGTTCAAGTTTTTATTTTTTGTTTTTTGAATTACTCGCTTACAGGAAAACCGATTTGACTAATATTTGAAAGATAGGCTAAGTCTTCTGCGCTTCATCATTTTAGTAACAATTCACATTGATTGTTTGCCGCTAGAGGGCACTTTACCTACATTGAAAATTGTTTTTTTGTCATAATTTTTTAGTGTTGACAGCTACAGTAGTTTTTGGTATAATTTCTGAAAGACTGATGCCAGGCCTTTAAAAAAGGTGCTCTTTATTTACATCGCTAAACCCAACGGTTTAGACGTAAATCACCCTTAAAAATTAAGTGGTAAATTTACTTTTCTCATTTCATTACCACCAGCTACCAGGTAAATAGCTATCAAAGTATACTAGAGCTGTCAGTTTAACATCAAATAAATTCGCTTTTTAAACTATTTAATTTATAATCTTAAAATAACTAATAATGGCTAATCAGTAAATATTCATATTATGGATTATTGCGATATACATTTAATTGATAAAAATTAATAAAACAGTACTAAACAAACTAAAAAAGATTCTCAAAATGTCCCCCATTTTCTTCCATACATTTCCTAACACTCTTCAAAAAATGTCGCCTAACTCGATGAAAAATTTCTGGTGTTTCTTTAATAATTTGGCACTTTTCGATTATCCTGAAGCGAAGATCCTCGACGTTGATTACTGGAATATCGTACACCAATTGTTTCAAATGACCCCAAAAGAAAAAATCCATAGGATTAAGGTTTGGTGACCTCGCTGCCCATGCCAATGGTCCACTTCGTCCTATCCATCGCTCAGGATACGTTGTATTCAAATACTGTCGGACACGTATACTAAAGTGGGGCGGAGCTCCGTCTTGGAGGATCCACATGTTGGCCCTTACTTCCAATGGCACATCTTCCAGATACAATGGGAGACGATTTTGGATAAAATCTAAGTATACGTCACCAGTTAATGGGCCATCAAAGAAATGAGGACCAATAAGTTAATCTCCTATTATCCCTGCCCACACATTTAGTGAAAATCTACGCTGATGTTTCGTTTCTACCACATTGTTTGGGTTCTCGTAAGCATATGTGTGGATGTTGTGTAGATTTGTTATGCCATCACGAGTGAAACCAGCTTCGTCAGTGAATAATATGAGGCCAATTAATCGATTATCGTGTTCATACTTAGCTAGGATCTGATTGCACATTTCCAACCGTCTCGGCCGATCATCGTCATAAAGAGCCTGCACCTTTTTTGAATGAAACGGGTAGAGTTGTTCTTCTCTTAGTATCCTCCATGAACTAGCCTGACAGAGCCGCACTTCATTCCCAATTTTTCTAGTACTAATACCTGGATTATCTTCAATAATTTCAAGCACTCTTTCTTCTTGTTGCACGTTTCTAGCAGTTCTAGGTCTTCCCCTATTTCCATTATAACTTTTAAAGGAACCACATTCCGCAAGCCTCCTGTGCACACTGGAAAATGTTTGAGCATGAGGGATATTTCTTTCCGGATAACTCTCCATATAATATCTTCTTGCCAACTCTGCATTACCATTTGCTTTTCCATAACAAAAATGGATATCACAATATTCGATATTTGAATATTGGTGATTAGCCATTATTAGTTATTTTAAGATTATAAATTAAATAGTTTAAAAAGCGAATTTATTTGATGTTAAACTGACAGCTCTAGTATACTTTGATAGCTATTTACCTGGTAGCTGGTGGTAATGAAATGAGAAAAGTAAATTTACCACTTAATTTTTAAGGGTGATTTACGTCTAAACCGTTGGGTTTAGCGATGTAAATAAAGAGCACCTTTTTTAAAGGCCTGGCATCAGTCTTTCAGAAATTATGCCAAAAACTACTGTAGCTGTCAACACTAAAAAATTATGACAAAAAAACAATTTTCAATGTAGGTAAAGTGCCCTCTAGCGGCAAACAATCAATGTGAATTGTTACTAAAATGATGAAACGCAGAAGACTTAGCCTATCTTTCAAATATTAGTCAAATCGGTTTTCCTGTAAGCGAGTAATTCAAAAAACAAAAAATAAAAACTTGAACTTGGACGGCCTGTAACTCGAAAACGAATGACATTTTGAAAAAAAATTATATGAAGCTCTACCCTTATTTTGTCAAGTAGAATCACCCCTTTAAGTTTCGTGATCGATTTTTGAATCACCCTGTATATATATATATATATATATATATATATTAATATATATGTATATATATATATATATATATATATATATATATATGTATATATATATATATATATATATATATATATATTAATATATATATATATATATATATATATATATATATATATATATATATATATATATATATATATATATATATATATATATATATATATATATATATATTGGTTGAGACGAAGGCTGAAGAGACGGAAAAGTCTGGTAATCTTATTCCTATTTATCTTTAAAATTCATTCCACATAACCTATTTCTTTCTTCGTGTAATGACCCTCTTCCCCATATATATATATATATATATATATATATATATATATATATATATATATATATATATATATATATACATATATATATATATATATATATATATATATTAATATATATATATATATATATATATATATATATATATATATATATATATAATCGAAGGTTTTCGGGCATCCCGTCTACGAGCGCTCGTAGACGCCATACAGTGAACTTTGAAAATGGTGAATGAGATTTCACCGAAACGTCAGCTGCCTTACAGTCCTGAGAGGGACTCGGCACATACACGGGATGCCCGAAAACCTTCGATTACACATTACACCCGTGAGAATATCTGACATAACATATATATATATATATATATATATATATATATATATATATATATATATATATATATATATAATTATTTAAATACCATATCTTTCCAAGTAATATACTATTTCAATACACCATTTTTATGTAAATAACATATCACTCAAACATACCGCTTGATAAATCACTAAGGACACCCTGTATATATATATATATATATATATATATATATATATATATATATATATATGTATATATATATATTAGGAGTTCCATAAGAATGAAACGCTGAATACTGCCTTGGTATTTACCAGAACGCATTGGGTGTAAAACACCTCGCGGCCTCCGGCCAATCAGCAGGACTAAAGTGCCGACGACGCGGTTGCGTCGCGCACGGCTTGGACATGCTTAGACCCAAACTTACTTTGGGGTGTAAGTTATTGGTAGTACCTAAAAGTGTTTAGGCAACAGGTTCATTCCTTCCAAGGTCTTTTGACATGGCTTCTGTTATGTGTCTGACAACAATTGGTGTGAACACGAGAGTATTGAGCGGAGCCTACCTTACCCTAGGCTGGTTTTGTCCTCAGTTGGACTCATCAGATGTGGAGATTAGATTTTGAGTGTTGAGTCTTGCTGACTACCAGTCTAGCTTTCGGCGGTTGCACACAGTGCCAACCATGCCAGTGAGTCAACTCTACATGACAACCTCCATTACAACAAAGTGTAAAGTTTGCAAAAGCAAGTTTGGATCCAAGCATGTCCAGGTCGTGCCCGACGCCACCGCGTTGACAGCACTTTAGTCCTGCGGATTAGCAGGAAGAGGCGAGGAGTTCTACACCCAATGCGTTTTGGTAGATACCAAGGCAGTTTGTTTCGTTCTTATAGAACTCTTCAAATAGGCGAAGAAGCCAATTACACTTTAATACTATGAAGAATAAGTAGCCAAAAATTCAAAAAGGAAAATATATAATTGCTTGAGATTTAGCAGCTTAAATATAAAATTTTGATTTTTTTTTTCAATTTTTCACTAAATCACATTCGTATCAAGTGACCACGAAAACATAAAAAATAGGTAGTTGCCAATTCCAATGGTCACTACCTAGTAAATCAATTAAAAAAAGAACTTTTAAACAGATTTCGACTTTTAACCAAATCAAAATTTCTTCACAAAAAAAAAACTCTACTAAAATACGCAAAACTTTTTAACGAATACTGTCAGAGAACTGTTATAAAATTCGATTCCAAAGAGGGTTGTATATTGCAACTCTCAACTTTCATTTCAAAAAGTCCTGATGAAAAAAGTAACATACTTAAAACGCGTAGGATTAGATACTGAGACCGGTAAGAGGAGAGTTTTATAACTACTTACCTAGATTTATATCTTCATTTATTTAACTGGAACCATTTTATTTTATTTCTACTAAAGTCTAATCTGATTTGCGAGAGCCTCTTTTCCTACTCGACTTTACTGCACAAAATTAATTGAGAACCTTTTTGGTAGTTAGTACTCACATTAAGACTACTTAAACTAACGGGTATGTTTTTAAATTAAATTCGTCAGTTAGATCTATGGTTTGTTTTCTGTCACAGAATATAATTAAAAGAACGAATAAACTCCACAAAAATTTATTTGTATAGTCGTTAGTTTTTCCGCCACATCGACTGAGACTGTGATCAATTAATTTCAGCGAGAATTACTATTTCACCATAAGGATAATAAGTTTATTTATTTTTACAAGTTATTTAGTAGTTTTTATAATTATTTAATAATACTACACCCCGCCAAAAATCATCAGTTTCCCAAAGGGTATATAGTTAGAAAATGAACATCAAATATTGTTGGAACTTTTAGATTTTGAGATATTGGTAGTTCCAGTACACAAGAAACAACTGTCCTAATGAGCTGAGGGAGACGAAAACTTATTGAACTGTTCACCTATTATTTGCTGAAATCATTATAGTCAGTCTTTCTCCATTTTGAAGCATTAAAAACTTTAGACATGTACGGAAGCCAGAGAACATATGGGGAATGTTAAGAAGGAACAAGCTTGAAATCAAAGATAGTGAGAACTAATAAAATCACATTAGAGTAGTGGGAAACATACTTTAAAAATCTATATAAGGAAAAGGAAAACATTGAACAGATACAAAATGAATATGAGGAGGACGATGGCATAGAACTAACAAATGACAAGATAGAAAACGCCTTAAAGTCCCTTAAGAATAGAAAAAGCCCTAGACCAGACGAGATCACTAATGAGATGCTTAAATACGGAGAGAAAAAGCTATGGAATGAAATATTAACCCTATTCAAGAATATCATAGAAGAACAAAAAATACCGAATGAATAGAAGAATAGTGTAAACAATACCCATTTTTAAAAAAGGACAGAAAACGCACTCAGAAAACCATCGAGGAATAACACTGCTTGATAGCATTTTCAAGGTATTCACAAAAACTATACTGGAAGAAATTACCAAAAACCATAAGTATACGAGAAGGACAACAAGGTTTCAGAAAGAACAGATCTACTATTAATGCAATATTCATTGTCAAACAAATAACTGAAAAATCCCCAATAAACCTGCGTACATGTGCTGCGTCGATATGACATCCAGTGCAGAACAAAAATCAGAGTAGGACATATAACAACGAAAGACATATATGTAAACACAGGAATTAGATAGGCCAATTCGCTCAGCCCCTTCATATTTAATCTAATAATGGATAAAATAATAGAAAATGTCCCCAGAACAGTTGGAAACAAAATGGGAACACATTCTTCCATACCGTCTGCTATGGGGACGATGCTGTTCTTATTGCAGACTCTGAAGATAATCTACAAAGATTACTGCACTCTTTTAACACATGTTCATCAACACCGAGAAGACCAAATCCACATCCAAAGAACCAATACGGTGCAAGATGGAAATCGACTTCAAAATTGTCGAACAGGTAAATTACTTCAAATATCTGGAAGCAGAAATAACAAGCCATGGAAACTTTTTAACGAAGTAAGAGAGCAAACAATGAAAGCGGCTAGAATTTTGGGATGCCTAAAAGAAATTGTCTGGCAGAACAAAAACCTTAATACCGAAAGCAAAATTAAGATATATAAAACGGCTCTAAGACCCATCATAACATACGCGGCAGAAACAATACCAGATACATGCAGAACTCTATAAATTACATTAACATTAAAAAGTATACAAGGCAAAACTCTACACGCCAGAATACGGAATGAAGATATCAGACATCAGTGCGGGATACAGGACATAGGAAGATGGGTTAGATAAAAGCGAAGATTCTGGAACAAATATATAGGTTTTTACTTCTAGCATTTCATCGCATTCGCTGTCAAACCACTTTCTTTTTGGGCGTTTCTTCTTTCTGTCAATGGTCTCCGTCGCTGCTTCTTCTATGACTTTTGCCAATTGCTGCCATGTTTTTTCCAGCTCTATATTATCATCCTCATATTCTAAATATTGGAATTTGTTACTTATGGCTATTTAGTACTCAATTTCTTTATTTGGTGTTTGAAAGGCTTCTAAGTCCCATCCTTCTCTTTGCTCATTGTGTTCCGGTTTCTGTGTTGCTATTCTTGTTCTCAACTTGGTTTTAACCAGGAAGTGGTCAGTATCGCTGTCTGCTCCTCTCATACTACGTGCATTAATGATGCTACTAGAGTGTCTTGCATCTATAAGAATGTGATCTGTTTGGTTACGCGTTCTTCCATTGTTTGACACCCATGTGACTTTGTAAATGTCCTTTCTCTCAAATTGTGTAGACTTCACAATCATGTTATTGGAAATTGCAAATTCTGTTAACCGGTGTCCGTTATCGTTTGTTATGTGGTGTAGGCTATGTTTACCTACCACTTCTCTTAGATATTCTTCCTTGCCAATTTTGGCATTACAATCACCCATCACTATTTTTATATCGTGTTTTAGGGCTGCTTTATACTCTTGGTCTAGTAGTTCGTAAAATTCCTCCTTACTGTCATCTTTAGCATCTTCTGTTGGGGCATGTATCGAGAATATTGTAAAATTGAACCATTTACCCGTGATTCTTATATAACAAATTCTTTCATTGACCGGTTTGAAATCCCTTGATGAAAATGAACAAATACGAAGGATCAAGGCGGATGCAAAATAGAAGGGTACATTCAAAAATCTTCGGGGGAGGGGCACATATTCTCAGTTACGCTACTGCTCACTGTATAAATAAAATGCAGTAGAATATAAAATATTCTTCCGTTTTTTCTAGTAATAATAATGAAGGTATAAATTAAATCGTTTTTCCTAAAAATTTGTGTTGACTAAATTTTATATTATTCCATACTATATCTTACTTTGGATATTTTAAAACGTTTTTATTATACATGTTTCGTCAATACGCATAGCACGCATACCCGACTTTTTTCATTATTTTTTAAATTAGATAAAAATATCTTTTTTTATATAATAAACTATATCTCGTATACGGGATTTCTTTGTACTTTGTTCCTAAGCACATCACATATGCGGTTAAAAATAAAGTATAAAAGAAACCAGGTTACAAAATTCTTCTCCAGGTAATCGAAACGCATGGCAGGGGATAAAAGGGAGAAATCTCTTTGATCAAAGCGATGTGTACTCGTCGCGAACAGAGTTGATGGGATTGAGTTGATAATTCGGTGTTGGGCCAAACGTAAACCACTACTTCGCCATGTTTACAATATTCTAGATCAGTGATTCGGAGCTAAATCTACATCAAATATAGCGGCGCTCCTCATTCTGCCGATCTCTCAAGCATACTTCGCCCTGCTTGGGATTAATTACACAGAAAAATCCAATTGGTTTTTTGCCTACGCCAGTTAACATGTAAAATATTATGAAAGGACGGATGTTTTGAGTAACTTTAAATCGAAAACAGGATATGATAAATATTTAATAAAGCTTTATTTGCATTTGTGTTAAATTGATAAGTATCTCTCATGAAAAGTTTCTTTCTCTGTAATAATTAATTACTTTATTTTACAAATTTCCTTTTACCATTTTGGGTTGGTTCAATTAAATTGTGATTCTCCGCATATAGGATATCTTAAATTATGGAAACTTCAATTTTCTAGAGATACATGTCCCTTGATTCATCATGAATACACAAGAGCTACTTTATTTTTTCAATATATTTTTCCTTATCCCTAACCACAGTTCCATTTCCTTTCTCAACTGGGAGAACTAATATGGTGTTCTCGTTCAGTTTTTTAATACCCTTCCTTTCTGTTGATTATTATTTCCGATCACTAAATCTTGTCTTTGTCGACTTTCAGAAGGCTTTCGATACTATGGAATTGGTGTCAATTTTAAGAGCATTAAAAGAATACAGGGTAGACCAAAGATATTCCAACATCATCTACAATATTTATAAAAACGCAATAACAACAATTAACTTACACACCATGACGAATAAAATAAAAATAAGGAGAGGATTTCGACAGGGAGATACAATATCCCCCAAAACTTTTGATTGGGAAGAGAAAGGCATTATTATAGATGGGGAAAGATTGAGTCATCCTAGATTCCCTGACGATATAGTCCTAATATACAAGAAGCCAGAGAAATGTTAAAAAATTATAACAAAATAAAAATGATGACAAATTTAGTACCAAGCGAGCCTACAAAAATAGAAAATGAAATCATCGAAATTACCGAGAACTATAACTACCTTGGTCACGAAGTTCGGAGTGGAATGGAGAACCAAACGAGTGAGCTATACAAATGAATCGCTTTGGGATGGGCTGCTTATAGAAAATTTAGGGATATATTCAAGACAGACAACCCTGAAACGGAAAGCCTTTAACCAATGTGTTCTCCCGGTCTTAACATATGGAGCGGAGACACTAACATTGACGAAAACACCTGCTAAGAAACTGCAATTAACACAACGCAGAATGGAGAGATCCATGCTGGGGGTATCCCTGAGAGATCGGATCCGAAACTAGGAAATTAGGAGAAGAACGAGGGTAGATGATATCATTGTGCGCATTGCAAGGTTAAAGTGTAGATGGGCTTGACATGTGGCTAGAATAGGGGCCAACAGATGGATGAAAAGAGTTTTGAAATAGCGACCGAGAGCGGATAAACGCGGTCAGGGACGACCACCGATCAGATGGGCAGACGACCTCAAAAGAATAGCAACAAACGGGATCGCAGTGGCTCAGAATAGAGGAGGATGGAAATCTCTTGAGGAAGCCTATGTTCAGCAGTGGACAGAAATGGGCTGATGATGATGATGAATATTTGATTTAGGTGGCTGTGAGTGTTTTATGATCTTCGCTGTTTCGTATCGAATCTGATCTGCGTGCTCAGGAGGTAAATTTCTAATAGAAACTTCGACACGAGAAATTATTTCTTCAACTGGTATGCGCCTTGGAGTGATGGTGAAGTTCTGTCCTTTGGATAAGATAAGTTTTCTCTGCTTCGGAAAGTTGCATAATTCACAACTTGACAACTATGTTCATTGGTGCGCTTGCTGGATTATTGGTTTTCGAAAAATTTTAAAACTGAGAGAATTATTGGTTTCTTTCGTAGTTAAATCTAAGAAATTAAGTTTGTTTTCAGTTTCTATTTCTAAGGTAAATCTTAGAGCAGAACGCAGATAATTAAGACTATTAAGAACATCAATTGTTGTTGTTGTTGTTGTTGTTCCTTGCCTAGAATCATTTTGAAACAGTCATCTATAATGAAGCGCGTTAATTATCTTGCTCTCAGAAATCAATCTCGGAATTAATGCATTTTCCAAGTTGTCCAGGAAGATGTCTTGAGGAGATTAAGAATTCACCAGTGCCAACCACGAGGGTTGTTCGTAGTATTTGTTATTGAAAGCAAAAAAGTCCTGAAATAAGCAGAACTTAAGAAGGGTCATTATACTAAGTTTGTCGTCACTAGAGATGCTGCTCGTTGTCAACACATTTGATTTAATCGGAAGAGTTTCCATCCTCGAAATCGACATAAATAGATTGCACACATGGAAGGAAACAAGCAACGAGTCGTCTGGCATAGTTACAGAGTTCAGTCTTTCGTCTTAAAGATGCGACAAAAAGCGTTCCTGTAAAAATCCAATTTGGAAAGCTCGCCTGTTTTGCCACCCGGTATTATACTGGGAGAAATTGTAAATTATATGGAACACCATCACAGATTATTTCAACGTAAAGAAAATCGATCAACGACGTTCCCAACAAGACCAAATTAACTTTATGGTTTCCATTTCGTTGTGTAATTTTTTATGTTTGTGTGTAAAATTATAAATAATACCTAATGTGGTAGCGGAGCGCAAGGTCATAAATTTAGATCCTTCAACTTCAAAGTTACCGGCAAATCTGTCACATCTGCAAGATGAAATAAAATGTGTCAGAAGATATTCCAAGAATCAGTAAAGAGATATCCAATTAAAACTAAAAAATATTAAAAGTTCGAGATGCTGGTGGGGATGATACAGTACAAAAAATATTGTTTTTAAAAAATATATGAGAGGATGCAAAAGTATCTTTTAAAATTTCCATCTTTGTAGAATATATTTATTTGAAAGAGAGAAATTATAACAATAAATTGACTCTCCAAAATCATATCTGATATAAAACAATGCCTACTCTTGTTTCAAAATATTTTATAAACAATCCTTTGTATTTAATAAAAATTACCCCTTTACACAAATTAATTTTTAATGTTATTTTATTATCAAGTTATTTTTCTGCTTTGACCCGACCACTTTAAAAAAATAATAATTAGCTCGAAACATTTAATTTGTTGTTTTTTCCGTACGTTTCCACACGTGATCCTCGCCTCGGGCTGGGGTACGAAAGTCTGCACGGGAAAGAGTTCAGGTTGTTTTATAAACTAATTTTTAGGGTAATATGTAAATTGAGATTATATTACGCGGATAAGGTTAATTTTTAGGATTTAATTTTATAAAATTTTGCTGATGAACCCGTTTTGTAATTCGTATATATATATATATATATATATATATATATATATATATATATATATATACTTGTAAAAATAACAAAATATTTCTGTTGAAAATACAAAATGTGAAAATAAGTAAATAAGTTTTGAGGGATAATGGGCATGATGAGTGTAACGAAGAATCACTAAAATTATGACTTGAACTAATTATATAGGATAGAGAGATTCTAAAAAATACACTTATTTTTAGATTACAAGCAATATTATATTTATTAGTAAAAATAAAAAGACAAAACATATAGACATATTAGATCGAACACCAATCAGAAGCGCGTGACGTCACGCTTTCGAAAACATCACATCAGTCATCATTGTTTATCGCCTTTATCGTTCAAATTTGTCTTTATTGGCATCGTTAATTAGATATGTTGTGGATAAAACGATCAAGTGTGTCAGTTTCGTGCTTCCAAAAGTACAACAACGTCATGGAATAAGGATTTATCAAGGCCAATAGCTCAAACTTGCCAAGAATCGACTCCTTGGTGTTGGGAGCGAGGTTAACTTGTGCACTGTCTTAACTCCAGTCTGGACAACTTTACTTCTGAATTTGTATAATATATATATATATATATATATATATATATATATATATATATATATATATATATATATATATATATATATATATATATATATATATATGCCAGCTTAAGCCTGTACGCCGACGACACAGCGGTTACCACATATCACCGCAATTTCCGGGTCATAACAACCGGACTCCATGAGCATCTTAGCAAGCTCGAGGAATGGATGGAGAAATGAAAATTGAAGGTCAACGCCGACAAAACACAGGCCATAATCTTTATCAAATTCAGAAAACAGCCTGTCGGCCAACTTTACTTCCATAACGAAGCCATTCCTTGGACAAACAAAGTAAAATATCTCGGACTCCTGTACGACAAGAAGCTGGTATGGAAAGACTACGTGATGGAAGCTAAAACCAAAGAACAAGGACTCCTGGCATCGCTGTATCCCCTACTAGGAAGAGGCAGCAAACTGTCCCTCAGGAACAAAATGACGATATATAAAGCTATCATCCGCCCAGCGATGCTGTATGGAAGAACATCCTGGGCCCACATCCCGAAGACAAGGAGACATATGCTTTAGGTGGTGCAGAACAAAGTCACGCATCATCGTCAATGGTTCCTGGTTCCTGAGAACAGATCAGCTTCACAGGGAACTCCAAATTCCCACCGTCCTGGAGTTTGCCAGGACCACATCGGAGAAATTTTTCAACAAGATCCCGGACCATCATAATGACATCATCAGGAACGGCTTCCAGCCCTGTCCATTTCCTTTTTATGACTTCGAGTTATTTTTGCTTTTTTTAAGTATATTTTACTATAAAAATATTTTAATTTTATATTTAAATTCATTAATAGCACTGATCAGAAACTAATGTCAAGGAAAAGGCAGATAAATTATCAAAATTTATTTCGGAAAATACCTACAAACTATGGATGCTCAAATTTTTTAATACAAAGGTGGATAAAAGGGTAGAATAGGAATAAAATGTATTATGAGTTCTTTAAATTTAATTTGTAAGAATTTTCGAAACAGTTGAATTTACCCACATGGTACATCATACAAAAAATATTCTCGATTTGTTGGAAATTTAAAATAACTGATAACATACAGGATGTTGTATTTTAAAAAATTATAACCGACTTCGTCATTTGATAGAAGGATGAAGAAAGCCAGTATCTGTTATCACTTTCCTTTCTTTATTAACTAAGCTGTTCAAGAATATTCAACCAAATACTACTGTTGTTGCTGTTGAAAATGTACGTTTAAAAAAAACGGAACAGCGGAAAAAACAATTGTAAATTGTTTTTCTTATCTCCCCAAATATCATAAAAACATTTTTAAAAGAATTATGCATATTCGGCGACAAAATTTAACGTTAAAATTTGCGCTTGAATATCACGTTACTTTGTCGGCACATCACCTGATTTTGGGACGTGACTTTCCGGAAAGTGAAGTAACCGTCAGTATTTATACAGAAATCGGCAGTAGTAGCAGAAGTAGTATTAAACGAGTAGCAGATCAGATCTAAAGGAAAAGAATATTCAAGAGGAGTAGCGGAATTCAGTTGCCGTAAGAAGTAGTTAACTTCCATCGCTTTTAGGACGGCTGAACAGCCAAGAAGAGGTTACAACATCGACGTTCTTTTAGAAGGCTGCGTTGCTGAACGTAATAGTGTTTTTTTTTAAATCATTTAAAATAAAGTACCTCCGAGGCTCCTGGACGAACTAGTAGCTTTTACCCAGGTAATTGCTAAAGACTGGGGCGCTCGAAGACTTTAAAAATCATGAACCAATTGCAAAAAAATCGGTTTAAATACGGTGTATTGGGTGTCCTCTGGATAAAAATAAATAGTGTCTAGGTAAGATTTTTTATTTTCCAGAGCCCGGTACACACTCGGATCACCGTCATAAAGATCGCGTAGCTATTCTAACTTGAGTTTCCAATACTCAACAAATGAAATAAAAAATTTTCTCTTTCAGTCAGAAGATTAAGAAGAAAAACTAAGAAGATTTTTTACGGAAATTTTACGTTAAAGACACATTTTTTAAATTTTACGATAAAGTCCAATTACCTATACTTTTTCTGCGTTAAAATTTCGGTGTTGTAAATTATTGAGGATTTTAACAATAAATAAATAAATTGCGACTTGCGGTGCGACCTAGCGTTAGACTTAAGTTTAAACAATTTATCGGCAAGAAGAATAAATAAATTTATTCGAAAAAGTTAGGATCTTTGCGTTTTCAAAAACATTTGGCCACGACAAAATATACTTGACCCTTGCCCCCTTATTTCTTCACAAAATAATTAGTATAAATCCTTGAAATCTTATAAAAATAAACAAAAATTTTCAATTTTTTTTAGTAGTCTTGAGCATCCACGCTCGCTTCCCAGACGCACAACCCCATAGCCTCTTTTTAAATTTCGGCATAAAAGTTTTTCTTTTTCCAAATTTAAATGCCTCAGGTGCCCTCGACAAACATCAAGAAAGGTGAGGCGGCTTGGCTTTTCGCCCGGTCGGGCGGTTATGGTGGGACCTCTCCGGCACCGCCTGCGCGGTGCCCTACCTTACAATTTCCGGAACAACATCCGATGTTTCAAAGTTTCCAAACTGATCCTGTGCATACGTCATCCTTTGAAGCGGAATTTAGGCAATTTCCGGGATTCATCGATGATAGTAGCATAGAGTTTAATCTAATGCCAGCTAACCCAGAAGTATCGACATTTAGGCTTCACCAAACACAACCAAAAGAGACAACTCCTGATAGAACCACAACTCACGAGTGCTACAGGATAAATAATTCTTAAATATCAGAAATGGTTACTAGCGCAGATGTTATGTTAAATTTAGTGGCGATCGTATCAGATAATGGCACCGGCATACCCTTAGAATAGGTACGCAATTCAGATACCGACCGACCGACGCACTAACGAGCATTTGACCTCAAAAACCGGACAAAATTAATAACGTCGTTGTTTTTGACTCTAAACGTGTCAAAATCAGTATCCGAGGATTTTTGAGGACGCTAAGTTGATTTCTGGCATTATTTTACTAATCGGGTGAAGGGGGGCTGACTTAAAGTAGTGAGGGGGAGGGGGATAATATTAAAAAAACGTAATGGTTATCGTTTTATACGTTTTTAGGTGCTCCGATTTCATTTCTGGCATTACTTTACCAATCGAGTGACGGGGCGCTGACTTAGGGTGGAGAGGGGGAGAGGAGTAATATTAAAAAAACGTAATGGGTATCGTTTTATATGTTTTTAGGTGCTCCGATTTCATTTCTGGCATTATTTTACCAACTGGGTGAAGGGGCGCTGACTTAGGGTGGGAAGGGGAGTAATATTAAAAAAACGTAATGGGTATCGTTTTATTTGTTGACTTAGGGTAATTGTACGTTTTCCCATAAAAAAATCTATCTCAAGATAAAAACAAAGTCTCTTTACTGTGTGATCAAGTAGATCCTGAAGCACAACTTAAACACTCGTCTCCGTAATTGGGATTGACTCTTGTTTTGGATAGCAGAGTTTCTTTGCTTCTCTAATTAGAGTATACCAAGGAATTACACCCTTATTGGAATCGTGTAACAACTCCCACTTCAACAAAGATTTGCAAAGCTTGTTCAGTGGGTAATTTTTTACTTTCGATTTCTGAGCAGTATTTATTGCCTTCCTGTAAAGTTTGGCTCTTGTTGGTGTTGAAGTTGCATCTATTATAAGTTTAGAGGCCGCGGCATTTCCAGACATTCGTTGACTTAGGCTGGCTGCATAGGAAAGCTCCTCAGCAGGTACCTGTTCGCGGAGTTCTTTTGTATTTCGTCGTTTACTACGATCATGTAAT
Organism: Diaprepes abbreviatus; assembly: GCA_034092305.1. Taxonomy (NCBI): domain Eukaryota; kingdom Metazoa; phylum Arthropoda; class Insecta; order Coleoptera; family Curculionidae; genus Diaprepes; species Diaprepes abbreviatus. Next base: position 5,972,458 of record JASJET010000093.1, on the reverse strand, counting down.
TCTTGGAAATGCTTCCTTGGGCGTCCCGTAGAATTTGTGGCCCAGTTATGTACTGGTATTGATGTATTAAGCCATTTCTCTTTTTTTTCCAAAAATCTTTCTTCAATAAAGTTAGATGATATCCATTTTTTCTTCAAATCACTATTAAAATGTTTTAGATCGTGACTTAAGGTATGGTACTCGTTTTGGAGACATTTTATAATTTCGCAAAGCTTATGTTCCATAAATGATACCTTATCTTCAAGTTTGCTGGATGTGCTTTATTTAAAAAGCATGTATATCGTTTTACGATATACCTCAATAACATTTGATGTCAAATTTGTACCTATAGGAAAAAAATATGTATGTAAGTAAAAAATAACCAAAATTGTTGCAAAAAAAAACCGTGGAACTCAAAGCGGTTTTTTTAAGAGGTGGAAACATGTGGAAAATATTTTGACTGTTATGATAGGGCTAATGTCTATAGTTTATTATAAAAAAAGAATTATAGCCCGACCTAGTTCGGAACATTTTCGAAAACACTAATTAGTTAAAAAGAAAAACAAAAAAATAGAAAATTTTCTTGCATATTGTTTTAGGTCCATAAGAATACTAAAGAAAGAGTCATTATATTTTTGAATAATATATATTAAAATTAAATACATACCTTGTTCTTCAGATTCCATCACAAAACTTTTTTTTAATCTTCACTTTACAAAATACTAAACACCAAATACAAGTCTAAAAAAATTTCTCAAGAACGAATGCGTGCATATTGAATGAAGCTTAGATTGCAATTAACTGTGCCGAGCGTAGCGGCGGGGAGGGGCCACTTTATCATAATTTTATGATAGTACGGTTACTCAGGTATACAAAAAAAATAATTTCGATGATTACTTGTATAGTTTGCATTTCTCCTTTTTGTCCGGTTTTTGAGGCCAAATGCTCGTTAGTGCGAAGTTGTGATATTGCGTAAACTTATTCGAAACAGCTTATAATAACAATTTACTCAAAATTTCCAATTTTAAATCATTTTTTTTTATGAGCAATATAACGAACAAAAATAAATTTCTTGATAATATATTTGGAATACAAAAAAAATCTTTTTTATTAGAAATAATGATTCCCGTCAGCTCTTTTAGCTTTTAAGTTCAGTATTATTATAAAATCCTTGAAAACAAAGTCTCAGACTAATCGAAAGTGTCACATTAAACCAAAGGATTTTATATAAAAGTTGAAAAACAAAGGTAAAGCGTCCATGCGTTATTGATCCGGTTGTGAAGGTGGCAAAAACGAGAAGACATTTTCGCTATTCGGTGATAAGACAGCTGTCAGATGCACGCTTGAACTAGCTGCAAATAACGGTGACATGTGTATGGCGCGTACGACCAACCGAGCCGGCACACTGCGAATAATACGAGGTGTCATAAGGCATAAAAATATCCCGACGGAATGTAATGTGACTATATGAAATTTTTATGATCCTGGATTTTTTCGCATGTGTCTCTGCGGAATGGAAACGGTGTAGCAGGAGGACGAATGAAAAATGATTTAATACGAGGAGCTTACAAATAGGGGATAAGATTTCATTTTGTATTAAAAATTGGGAGACTAAAAATTGGTGGATATTATTAAAAAGCCTATATATGCTCTTTGATTAGAGATTATCAATTAAGCAATCAAGCATTATGGTGAAATTTCCAAACTAGATACTTTTCTAAATTCCACGGCCATTATTAGCACAAGCTCCAAAGTCAAAATTCCTAATATTGATGTAATGTTTTTCTCTTATGAATTATTGTGTAAATTATTCCCCAATTCGATTTTTTTCTCAGAAAGGGTGTTTCTTATAGAGGTATAGAACTTTAAGTTGGCAACACTTTGTTAACTGGAGGCCGTTTTGTCAGCTGTCAAGTGATTTATGTTTAGTTTGGTTTGGAATTTCAACATGAATAGACGGACGCCTGAACAACGCTTCCAAATTGTGCAAATTTATTTTGAAAATCATGGTTCTGTTCGAAATACGTATCGCGCACTACGTCTGTTTTACGGTCAACATAATCGTCCATCAGAGCAATTAATTCGATTAACTATGAAACGCTTTTGCACCACGTTTACTCTAAATGATAATACGCATCCACAGAGACGTCGTACAGTGCGTACAGAAGAAGTCATTGCTGCTGTAGAGCGTAGCGTAGAGGAAGAACCGAATCAGTCTATCCGCCATCGTGCACAGGAATTGGATATGTGTCCATTCACTTTATGGAAGATTTTGGTTTGCGTGCTTACAAAATCCAACTCGTGCAAGAATTGAAGCCACACGATCACCTAGCAAGGCGTAGATTTGGTGAATGGGCCCAAAACAAGATTGCCGTTGATCCCGATTTTCATAAGCGAATTTTGTTTAGCGATGAAGCTCACTTTTGTTTGAATGGATACGTCGATAAACAAAACTGCCGTATTTGGAGTGATGATAATCCTCAAGTGTATGTTGAGACACCGTTACATCCAGAAAAACTGACTGTTTGGTGTGCTTTATGGGCTGGTGGAATCATTGGTCCGTACTTCTTTAAAAACGATGCTGGTCAGAAAGTTACAGTCAATGGCGACCGCTATAGAGCCATGATTACTGACTTTTTCGTTCATCAATTGAACAACCATGATGTGTAGGAGCTTGGTTTCAACAAGACGGCGCAACATGTCACACAGCTCGTGCCACAATTGATTTATTGAAGGAAACTTTTGGTAACCGCATATTTTCACGTTTCGGACCCGTGAATTGGCCTCCAAGATCGTGCGACTTAATGCCGCTAGACTATTTTCTGTGGGGATATGTGAAGTCGCTAGTCTACGCCGTTAAGCCCGAAACGATTGATCACTTGGAGGACAACATTCGCCGCGTTATTGCCGATATACGGCCACAAATGTTGGAAAAAGTCATCGAAAATTGGACCTCCAGATTAGACTACGTCCTAGCCATCCATGGCGGTCATATGCCAGAAGTCATATTTAAATTATAATGCCAGAAGGTTATCTTTCGAATAAAGTAAATTTCATGTCAATTTAAAAAAATCATCTTTGTTTTATTCCATTTAAAAGTTCTATACCTCTATAAAAAAACACCCTTTATTACTAATATAGCTAATGCCATTGTACAGTCAAGTCATTTTCCCACAAATTGGAAGGTGGCTAAGGTAATTCTCATTAAAAAGAAAGACGAAAGGGCCACCAACATTGACAGCTACAGGCCCATTAGCCTACTTTCCAATCTGGGGAAGATAATAGAGCGTGTAAGTCTGAACCACATAACTGACTTTATAACAGAGAGGGATATTCTGCCTCCGGAACAGTTTGGCTTCAGGAGTTGCCATAGCAGCGTCCAGCAGATCCCCAGACTGGCGTCGATGATAACCCGGGTGTTCAACCGGAGATTCCATATGGGTGCAATTTTTTTGATATAAGCAAGGCCTTTGACAAGGTGTGGCACAACGCACTGATTATCAAATGATAAGGTTAGGAATTCCAAGTTACCTTGTGAAACTAATCTCAAGTTTTCTAGAAGGGGAAACTTTCGTAGCATCGTCAGATAACGCAACGTCAGAAACAAAGCATGTTAGAGCGGGCGTGCCACAGGGTTCACCTCTGTCACCGACCCTATTCAACTTATATACGGCAGATATTCCGACAGACAATTTTTCTGTCCGCTGACGATACTGCGTTTGCGACCTCTTCCGGGTCGTTACATTATGTTGTGTTGAGATTGCAGTAGCATATCAACAAACTTGAGAGATGGATGATTGATTGAAAAATCAAAATTAATCCAAATAGGACTCAAGCAGACAATTTTTCAAAAAAAACGCTTTAACAATCCGGACAATCGGTTGCCCATCTAGAACGTGCGCATTGTGGCTAGTTTTTGATAAAAGGCTGAATTGGCTACTAAATACAAATCCAAGGCCAAAACGTCATGGGTGGTGGTGGATCACCACGGGCAAGTCTCGATTTAGGCGAATAGAGAGCTTCTAAAACCAGGTTTTACGCATGATATGAGGAGCCCCATACTATTTCAGGAACACGATAATTTACAGAGATTCAAGTTATGTTACTTTCAACACTTTTATACTTGAAAGTATCGCTAAATAGTTGGGTCGAGCTGAAAACTCGATCAACCCACTTATCTCAGACTCACACACACTCACCAAAACACCACGCCAATGGTACCCTTACGTCAGAGATTGGCTTCTCGACCATTAAGCCGGGTCATTTCTTCCAAATTTAACTGGCCTAGAAACCAAATTTAGTTCCCAGTCTCATACTGTTCTAACTCCATAACTATGAAGCATATAAGTATATAGGTACGAAACCTGACTTAATATTCCAAAGATGATCCAATATATATATATATATATATATATATATATATATATATATATATATATATATATATATACAGGGTGTCCAAGATAAGGATCCTAACCATGGGGATCTCGGAAACAGTTGGAGATACGAGGTCGGTTAAATTAGAAAAAAGTTGCGCAATTTAGTGCTAAATTAAACGCAATTTAAAAATTTTAAAAATTCAAAATACTTCCGGAGATTTCCGGAAAAAGCCGAATTTTGGCAAAATCGTTTTTAATTTTTGTAGGCTTTATTTAAAGAGATATCAAAAAATAAAAGGTAGATTCTTCTTGCCACTTTTTATTTTTTATAATTTGGTCTAAACAAAATTTAAATCCGACGTTTCGTTTCTGAGATACCATCATGAACTTTCATTTTTTATATGGAATAAAAAAAAGTAACCCATGTATTTGATAGCATTTTTTATTACAAATTCAACGGTGTATCACACTTGCATATCAAGTGTGTAGTTCATTGGCTTTTATAAAACTGATATACCTTTCTCTCTCGCTCTCATGGAGCTCTTATGGAAAGTACTTGAACTACGTATTCGATATGCAAGGGTGATACATCGTTGAATTTGTAATAAAAAATGCTATCAAATACATGGGATACTTTTTTTTGTTCCATATAAAAAATGAAAGTTCATGATGGTATCTCAGAAACGAAACGTCGGATTTAAGTTTTGTTTAGACCATATTATAAAAAATAAAAAGTGGCAATGAGAATCTACCTTTTATTTTCTGATATCTCTTTAAATAAAGCCTGCAAAAATTAAAAACGATTTTGCCAAATTTCGTTTTTTTCCGGAAATCTCCGGAAGTGTTTGAAATTTTTAAATTTTTTTAACTGCGTTTAATTTAGCACTAAATTGTGCAACTTTTCTCTAATTTAACCGACCTCGTATCTCCAACTGTTTCCGAGATCCCCATGCTTAGGATCCTTATCTTGGACACCCTGTATATATATATATATATATATATATATATATATATATATATATATATATGTATATATATATATATATATATATATATATATATGTATATATATATATATATATATATATATATATATATATATATATATATATATATATATATATATATGTATATATATATATGGATCCCTATCAGGACTGTAAGGCAGCTGAAGTTTTGATGAAATCTCATTCACCATTTTCAAAGCTCACTGAACGGCGTCTACGAGCGAACTGACGCCCGCGACTCGGATGCGGTCGGTCCCGTGTGTACGTCGGGCGTGTTCGTTATCCGAATGGTTCTGGCCAATCAGATTGCGAGACCTGCTGCGCATCATCGGTCCTATTGCGTTGTCGAGTTGTAATCTGTTTTGTTACTAAGTACTACTGTTTTATATTTTGTAAGCAGATGTTTCTAATTATCAGGCGCTCGCTAGCTATCATCTCTGCTATTTAGGTTATTGGACCTCTTTGCAATTTCGATGGCTTCTCTTATAACTCCTGTGGACAGGTTTTCACATCTCGATAGAATTTTTGTTCCCGAGAAATTTATCTTATGTCCTGTATTTAACCAGTGTTGGGCCAGTGCAGAAGAAGTTGTTTTTTGCTTGACAGCGTTTATATGTTTGTCTCTTCTGGCGCTTATTTCACGGTTGGTTTGGCCTACGTAAGATGAGCTGCATTCTCCTCTTGGAATTTTATATACTCCCTGGTTTTCTTTAGGTATTCTTTCTTTAGGTGTTGACAAGAAATCTTTTACTTTACGGTCTGTGGTGAAAATGGTTTCAATGTTTTGTCTCCTAAAAATTTTTGAGATTTTGTCTGTGGTGCCTCTCACATAAGGAACAAAAACTTTGGAGATTCTCTTGGTTTTCGCGATTTTTCGGGGCCAAGCATTTGTTTCTTAGAGCCTTGTCTATATGTTCTTTTTTATAACCGTTTTTTGTTAGGGCGTCTTGCTGTATATTCATCTCAATGTGGTAATTTTCTTGATCTGTAAGGAATTGCGATCGAAACGCAAGTGATTTTAAAACTGCAAATAATTGGGCGGGGTGGTGATGTGAATCGGCGTTGAGGTATCTGTTGGTGTGAGTGGGCTTTCTGTAGACAGTGTGCGAAAGCAAGCCATCCTTTTTTCTTTTCAGTAGGATCTTTAGAAACGGTAGTTTTCTTTGCTGCTCTGTCTCCATGGTGAATTTTATTTTTGCATATATACTGTTTGTATGATTTAGGAAATTTTTGAGATTTTCTTCTCCATGTTGCAAGTTAACGAATGTGTCATCTACGTAACGCAGCCACAGTTGTGGTTTGTTGGAAGAGGATAAGTTATCTCTTCCTACTCACATTAAAAATATCGCCGAAGAACCTTTTAAAACACTTGGCTTTATATGAGGACCATTAAAACTATTCCATAGGTTTTTGAGAGCAACAGACATTCTCTTGAGAGAACATGATGCCATTTTAAAACTTTGGACGTATTTATGTCTGAAATATCTAGGATGATTGCAGCTGTTCTTAATTTGAATATAGTAACAACAGGTGAAAGTCGTGCTTGTACATCTGAGATATTTTTGTTTCAGTCGATCATATAAATTGTGAAATGAATGGGTCTCTTATTAAAATGATCAGATCGGCAATTCCAAATCTAATAACGTTCATATTTTAAACTATTTTAGAGGTATTTTGTGAAAAGTAGTGGGAAATATAAATATTATTTATACTTAGAATAAATTATCGTGAATTTACTCTACATCGTAAAATCTACGTTTTGTTCCATGATGAGAATATATTAAATTTATTTCATAATTTGTGGACCAAATACAATTTTTTGAGTTGTTGCTGGGACTAAATTTAGCCCGAATCATGAAGTTAAATTATTTCAGTTACTGATAAAGCTGACCGGAAAAAATTTGTTTTCGTATGTTGGAAGAATATTTTTATTTTTTTCTAGATTGTTCAATTAACATAATACCGTTTTTCATCCTTATTTTATGTTTAACATAATTTTTTTAGATTATATTTAAAATTTCATTTACCTAAAAATATAATTAACCAAAAACATGTTAATATATTTTGTTATAATTCACTTTTTTTCTGCACACGATCCTTGCCGTCGGCAGTTGAAAATTTCTATATGAGAGCGAGCAGAGGTAAAAGCAGTCTGTTTTGTGGTATTTTATAATAGAATGTTTTGAAAACAGGACTAAAATACTGTACATGCAAAAAAATTAAGGCTAATTTTAATAAACAAGACCATTTCTTTATGTTCTTTTATAAATAACCAAAGAAATTTTTTAGGAAAATTTTAGAAATTTGGAAACCAGGAAAATATAATAAACTAGGTGTTGTGCGGTTTAGCAAGCACCCTGGAGTATAATTCCGATATAAGCTGAAACATCAGTTTATTTATTTGTATAAAATTGTAAAATATTTTAAAATACAAGCATATCTCTAGCAGTAAAGTCATCAATTATTAGTACCGACGGCGGTACTCTGTGCTTGTCAGTTATTTTCGTTTGCGGCGCCCTTTCCTTGCTCGGATATCATAATACTATTTCGCAATTATTACAATTTTGATTAAAACGATTTACAATTTCCGTTTTGTAGTTCAATATAGATATTTGTCCATTCTGTATTAGTGATGGAAAGTAACGATACTAATCGTTACAAAATAACCATTACAAACCAATCACTAAAAGTAACGAGTGCTCTGTTTAGAAAAGACTCGTACCTTGAAAATTCGTTACTAGACCGAAACACCTTTAGAGTGAGTCCACACGATAAGAAAAATTTCGGCGTAGGCGTATTACGCCCATTTATGTTAAAAATGTCTCGTCCACACGGGCAACTTTTATCGTGCAGTCGTAAAGTGTTGTGTTTTTTTGTGGTAACCTAACTTTTTTCTAATTTTTTGATAATATTTATTTATGTATAAATTAAAATGAAAGAAAATAAAAAAATAATTGCAGCAATGTTGTTATGTAGAAAAAGAAAACTAAAGAAAAAATTACAAAAGATAAGAACATTTTTAATATATTCTTTATTAAAAAAACGGAAAAGTCGTCGCTACTAGGTCCGGTCTGTTTTTGAGAAAAGCATTGGAGAAAAGCTTGGACATACTAATGATTTAATTCAAGAAATGCGAGAAAATGATCCTGATTTTTTAAAAATATTTTCCTGTTACTCTTGGTGAGTTTGAAAAGCTGTTGTCGGGCCAATAAATAGGAAACACACTATGGAAATGTGTACAGCTATACCCTTATTACTAGGTTTGAAAAAACATTGTGATATTTAGCTGATGAAATCAGCATGTGAAAGCAACAGTGCGAATTCCGAGTTGGTAAACAGTGTTTTTGAAATTAGTCATGTTACTTGTGCTCATATTATTATGAGACTCTTTAAAGCAAGTTTTATTTCCAAAGTTTGCCACTTCTACCTGGTAAAGAATTGCCAAGGAGTTCAAAGATTAGAGTTTCAATATAAACTGTCATTTTAACAATCGTTTTAATAATTACAATTGTTTGTAGTTTTTAGAAGAATACATTACGTATGACACTAACTGGATTTCTGTTAATAAATTTCCATCAATGTTAATTTTTACTTTTTAATTGTTTATAATAGGTTTATATAAAATTTGCTAAGGGTAGGGTTACCAGACGACAGGAATTTTCCTGACATGTCTGAAATTTTAGCCCCTTGTTAGGAAGAAACAGGAAAAAACTGCAATTGTCAGTATTTTTTTGAAATTAAAAGAGGAAAATATAATTAATGAAAAAACATTTATTAATCATTCTAGTGAGAAAAAATAAATTGATTAAACGTTAACAAAATCAGTGAATTGTTAATTTAGTATATTAATAAATTTAGTTTCATACTTTTTATTGCTTGATGTTTCTTTTGGCAATTGCTGGACTTTTATAACCATTTCATGACATTCTTCACATAATAAGTTCTTTAAGTTAAATTGTGTCTAGAGTAGAACCTTAACACAAGACATTGTTGTAAACCAACTATTACTACAAATTATTAATTATTAAATTACTATGTATATTTTTAAGTTACTCTTATGGATTAATAGATAATTATAGTCTAATATTTAATACTCCCTTAAGAAACAGTTATATCTTAAGTAAATTTATGTTCTAATAGGCTTAAACAAAAGCATGCCTTAATCTCCGAAACTCTAAAACTTTACTTTTTACAGAGACCATCAGTTTTGTTGATATTGTCATCGTCCCATAAATACACACTTTTTCATTTCAGTAATCATGTAAATAAATAGTTATAAGTTATATTTGTTAGTACGCCTATGACTGTAAAATATATATTTTAGATACAGAATAGAATATAACTAGGACATGAACATTGAGACGAGAGGAACTAAAATCAAAAAACTACAATAGTAACATTAAATTAGTAAGTAAGAACAAAAACTGTTGTTACCTCATGATTTAGTGAACATTATAATAAAATATTAAAAAAGTAATATTAGAAGACTTATTTGAATTCATCGAAACCAGTGATAAACTAAAAGCAGAACTAGCAAAGTTATAACATTGGTGGCATCGAAAGGAAAAGCTTATAACAATATAGACAGTCTATGTCTCTCCTTAGTCCTCTACGCTCCCATTAATGAGAATACTCACTCGATATTGGCATTTGATGCTTTGATTGCAAAAATTTTGAAAATCTCACTGCCTTAACATACAACATTCAGATAAAATGTCCGGATATTTACAGAAACGTTAGGGATATTGTCAGGGAATCTCATTATTTGATCTGGTAACCATAGCTAAGGGCATGTCTGTGGATTAGCGTCTCGATATCAGAGATTGTCGTTGAATAGAAATTGTATTATATAATGGCCTTTATTTCATAAGCTTTAATTTATATAACGAACATCTGTGTTATTGCAATTGTTATAAAACTAATAAAAAAATGAACAAAAATAGTTTTTTTTTGAGGACCAAGCAGTAATGATCTTCGGTAACAAGCATTTTTAATAAATTAAAACAATTTAACATAGTTCATAAATATCCATTATTTCAAAACGCGCTAAATAAAATATATAAATAAAACAACAAAGTATAAAAAAAACATAGGTTATGTTTCCATACAAAATACTGAAAATAAGCAGTTTCCACCATTTTTAAAGCAGTCCGCTGAAAAGTTCAACATCATTTGGCGTAATGACCTTGTAAAAGGCGGATTTAGTCGGGAAATTTTCGGTCTTTGTCTTTTTTTAAATCTAACAAATCACAATGCTTGAAATTTGACATATGTCTTATTACGCTACGCTTACGCCCAGATTTTTCTTATCGTGTGGACTCACTCTTAGTCCGAGACGAGAACCGAAATAACTAAAGAAATATAACTACTGTTTTATTCTCGCGAGCCAGGCTGGGCTGGCGGTCTTCTTTATAGTTACGAAACCGCTGACTAGAGGAGGGGACGAGGAAATTTGACACTGGATTATTTTTACTGTTTATTAGGCATTTAAAGTGTCGGCGATTTTGAAGTTTTAGTTGTTTTCCTAGCGGCAATCACAGGACAGAAGCGTTCTTTGTGCTTAGATGCAGGACTCGGCAGATTAAAAGAATTTTGCCGAAATAAGATAAATAATATTTCTAATAGGAGGGATAGATTCTATTCTTTGTTGACGTTATAACCATTATATTATATGATAGTACCGTTTTGAATTTGGTACGTTTTATGTCTGCCCTTTTACGTTTGTTATTTACTTGCTGGTTATTTAAAGAGTCGCATACATAAGAAGGTAGTAGTTATATGGCAATATTTGCAATTCGGTAGGTAATAAATAATAAATATATTCTGAATTTACTAAAAATAGTAATGCCAAATATGTTTAACGCAGGATAAAACATATTGAGCAGATATAACAAAAAAAATTAGGGTTGAGAAATGGATACGCAGAAGAGAAGTTCTGTCTGGATTCATTTTACATTATTATCTGATGCCAAAGCAACGTGTAATATTTGCAGATATATATTCCTATAAAAAGGGCAATATTTCAAACTTAAGAAAACATTTTAAATCAAAACACCATGCAATGTCATTAAAAGCACCTCCCGAAAAAAAGTCGACCTTTTCACTTGAAAATGTAAACGTGGAAGAAATTATAATGAGCCAACCAGGTATTTATATGCCTAAAATAATAGCTGAGCTGTTTATCATATTTTTTTTATACCTAAGTCCTTCATCTTTGCCGTCACCGTCAACTTCAGCAGAAAAAAAGAAAGACAGTGAGGAACCACATCACAGACCTTCAGAAAAAACTAAAATACAAACAAATTTTAAAAGCTTTATTTCTAGACCGATATCTTAAGATATATGCCGTTACAACAGATAATGCCGCAAATGTCGTTGCAGCGACAAAAGTTGATGGATTCGTGCATATACCTTGTTTTGTACATACCATTAACTTGGTGGTTAGAGATGGTTTAAAATTTATTACGGATTTACAAGCCAAAATTTAAAAAATCTTGGAACATTTTTATAGAAGTTCCCATGCTTCTTCTAAACTTATGAACACTCAAACACAAATGCAGCCAAACGGTATTCCCTTAAAATTGATAAGAGATATACCTACACGGTGGAATTCCAGTTTCTACATGTTTGAGAGGGTAGTTAAATTATCCGAACAACTAACAGCCACCGCAGCAGTTCTACATAATCCAGCGGTCCTAGCAACGGAAGAAGAATGGAATCTGTTGAGAGAGCTGTGTCAAATATTAAAACCCTTCGAGGCTATAACTGCAGAAATGAGCGCTGAAAAACAAATCACTCTTTCAAAAAGTATTCTCGTAGTTAAAGGGCTCATATCAACGTTGAAGAGAATTAAACATAAAATTACAAGTCAAATGGGAAAGAATTTAATATTTTTTTTTAGATTCACCTGAAACTCGTTTTGGAGACTCAGAAAATAATATAACAATAAGTAAAACAAGGGGTTTTGTTAAAGAAGATTGTTTGGAACTAGTAAAAGACGAACTTCAGGTTGAATTAGTTAGTATAATAAAAAAGAAACAAGAACAAACTGCTGCAAGTGAGAGAAATAAAATAAAAATATTTGAAGAAAAGACAATATGCGACGAAAGTCAAGATGCTATTTGGCAAGATTTTGATAATTCTATAAAATCTTTCCAACCTGTAACCAGTCCAACCTCTTTAGCAATTGCAGAAATGCTAATTTGGAAAGAAAGAAAGACCCTCTTGTTTGGTGGCAAGGCAGAGAAAAAGTATACCCTTGGTTGTCTCAACTGGCAAGGAAATACTTACGTATAATTGCCATATCGGTATAAAGCGAAAGAGTTTTTTCAAAAGTTGGTCAAGTCATAACCGAGCGAAGAAATCGTTTAAAGGCGAAACACGCCGAAGAAATATTGTTTTTACATCACAATAAACATTTATAACCTTTTTGTCTGTATTTAAAAATGTATATATATATATATATATATATATATATATATATATATATATATATATATATATATATATATATATATATATATATATATATATATATATATATATATTTGTTTTTGTTAAATAAGAATTTAATAGTTTTTTCCAAAAAATGTTTGTTTAAATAAATCCGGTTATTCTTGAATGATATATTCTTTAATTTGTATATGTTTTTCCATATTTCCATATATTACCTTTTAACACATAACTTAAACCAATACATACTTAATATTCGGTATTAAATTTCATATTTAACAAATAATAAATATTATTCAATTTAATATCTAAAGTATATATCGTATTTCATTTGCAATATTACTTATTCGAACGAAAGTAATTAAAGTAACGATTCCAGAGTAACGAGTCCTAGAGATGAAAGTAACGAATCGTTACAAGTCCTTACAAGTAACTAAACTTTCCACCACTATTCTGTATACTAGAAATTGAACATTTTCGGTTTTTTTTTATTAATTTATATTAATATTATTATTTATGTTTCCAAGTGTGTATAGAGGTGGTTTACCTAACTTATTAACAAAAGTTGATCCTTTTAAGAAAAAAAACTGTCAAATAAAGAAATTAGATATTTTGCTGTATTTAATAGAAGTGTCCTCAAATTGAATTCCAGTTACAAACTTATAACTAAGCCTTTTCAAATTTAAATTATTTTTGACCCTATGTGCCACGTGTCAAAAGCTAGACAAGGGAACAAAAAGTGACCAGACCTGTTTTCAACCCTATTTTATGTAACATAAAAGATATTACATTACTATAGTTTATAGGTAGCGGCATGGAAAAATATCTAATTTCCATATAGAACCTGATAACCCGACCTAAAAATGTTTTACTATTGTGGTCAAATAATCAGAATAGTTTTTTGAAAGTATTGTTATTACACTGGTAAAAAAGGTTTCGACTATAGGTTAATAGTAATATTTACAATATAAAAGACTGACAGTACTTGTTAATGATAAGTGCATAAAAGCTGGTTTAGTTTGAGTTTATGAGCTAATGCTTGTCTTTAAACAATTGATTATGTTAGCAGATCCAGCTTTCCTCTTTGGGTGGCAATATCACTAGAGCAAAGAAAATACAGGAATTACCCATACCTCATTAGTATACAAGACAGTATAGTATGACAAGCGAAAGCGAGTCGTCAGCGGGAGGAAGGGGGTCAGCAATATCCATGTTCCTAATACAGCAAGTAAGCGAGTTTATTTTTCTTTAATTTTAAGCTCAGCTTTCCCCCAAACCGTTTCTCTCTTGTTAGATATGCCCTCTTATCAGAAGATAGGACATAGAGCGGCGCTATCTAGCAGATTATGGCTGAACCTTTGAAGGGATATTAGTTACAAAAGACAAAGCCATTCATTTGTAATTTTTTATTTACATTTTATGTAAAATGAAAGTTTTAGTAGCGAGAAAATCTTGTGATTTAAATTGATAAAAAGTTGAACCTGCATGACTATGAGATTCAGTAAGTATTTTTTGCCTCTGCATTTAGAATATATATATTTTTCCTCGAGATACAATCTGATCTTCTCCAAAAATTCATGAATAAGCAGACGTCACTTTAAGTCCCTGTTTAAATGTCAGGTTTCACATATGCGCAGCACTATGCGTTTGAAAATGAAATTGATTAACATGTGTGTTCTCCCTCTTGTGTTGTTTTTTGATAATAGTGATGAACTTAAACATCCTTTTGCCATTTTTTCCTGAAGAATTCGCCGTTTTCCTTCCTGTCTTGTGCGCTTAGTACAGCCTTTTTTCAAAAAGAGAGCTTGTAAAAGACCTTCGATCCATAAATAATTTGTATTACATCGGTTTACTGAGAAAATCCATTCTTCACATTCTTTAAATAGTTTTCTAGCTAAAAGTTCAAGATCTTTTTTTTTGGGCTACCACCACTTGGTCGTCAGTGAAATGAACTATATAATGTAGTCCCGTTATTTAATGAAGTGCCCATTTCAGAGTAAGATCTCAATTTTTTCAAAAATCTATCGAAGTATAGCTTCAACAGGCTTGGTGAAAGACAGCAGCTTTGCCTATTTTTTCTAACTTTTGTCTCCTAAATTAATTTTAGATATTGAATTTCCATAATGTCGTTTAATGCCTGCTATTTTAGAATTATTTATTCGAGACTGTATTAGGACGGTGTCGCACGCCTTTGTTAAATCAGTGAAGACAATGTGAGCTTTTCAGAGTAATATAAAGATTATAAAATTTCAAGTTGTACTAAGTTTAAAGGTTCTAAGGATCATCAGCTGGGTAAAGGAGTATGAAATACGGATTGAGGTTTTGTTATTACTATTCCATCAAAAACGTTAATGCGAGAATTGGAATAAAGTTCTT
This sequence comes from Diaprepes abbreviatus, assembly GCA_034092305.1. Lineage (NCBI taxonomy): Eukaryota > Metazoa > Arthropoda > Insecta > Coleoptera > Curculionidae > Diaprepes > Diaprepes abbreviatus. The sequence goes on along the minus strand of JASJET010000093.1, from coordinate 5,957,265 downwards.
AGCCGTTCCAGGTTCCTTCGAAAATAGAAGAATTGCGATTTCAATGGGTATCAAGTTTGGTTCCAAAACAAAAAAGTATCTATAAGAACCCTTATAATTTATTAGGTTTACCGAGATTTATTTGTGATTCAGTCCTAACGAATATAAAGAAAAAAATATTTACCTATTACTGAAACTTTCATTTGACAAGTTTCTACATGTGCCTTTTAAAGCTAACAAAAACTAAAAACTTGCTATTAATATGTTTCTGAATTCTAAATTCTATTATCATAGAAGCAATCTAAGATAGCAAAGAAATTGATACCATTATTATAATAATATTTTTGATGGTGCATTATTACTTTTTGCAAAATTTTATTAATGGAGATATTTTTTGATGTATTCCAATTCTGCTTCTTAAAATTTTTACAAAATTGGATAAATCAAGTTTCTTCGATTGACTGATAAAACACGGAATGGTAGAAAGCAACTAAAAGTTTAATCTTTTTATGATAACTTATGTTAATCTCATTGGATGGGAGTTTCACTCAGCAAAATTGACAAACAGCAACACCAATTGAAAGTCTCCCTTAGCTAAAAGCGAAATATACTTCTTGTCTATGAAGGATTGCCATGTATCGTTCATGTTTAGACTTTGGTTCATCTCTTATCTCTCTAGTCAAGCAAAGTACCCTGAGATAAGAAAGGTGTTTTCTTGAATGAAAATAAAATTTCTTGAAGTGGATTTGCTAAAACTCATTTGATTTGGCAAATTATGCCTTTGTAAATTGAAGAAACTAAATAGGTAAATCAATTAAATCCTTGGTTCACCAAATTATCTAAATTCGAGAGAATATAGCTCTTATTTTTCTTAATCTGACAGCTGAGAGTCGAAAAGTTCGAAAACAACCAGAAGTAGAATCTTTTTATCACTAAGATAATTAATCCTGTGTGTGCGACTATTTTTATTTTCTTAAACATTTAAAACTGTGGAACACAGTCCATGAACGACATTGAGCTTTTTTGTCCCTTCTTCTAAATAACAATTCTAGATTCAGTTTATTTAATTTATATTAGAGGTACTAGAAAATTTTCCTTCCCAACAATATGGATAATTTTATTTTTCAACATAATATCTCTTTACTTCAACGCATCATCTAACGACTGCATTTCATTAGAAATAGATGATTCCAGTAGGCTTTTAAAAATAGCATCAATATCCTGTTTTAACGGTTATCGGCTGAACCAAATCTCGATTATACGACATATAGTTTATGTCAAAGAAGTTATAATCGTCAAGGATGGTTGAACTTGGGCTATTTTGTAAACTTATGCATGACCGTGAATAAAGAGGATATTGTGGTGATAAAAATTATGGTTTTTGATAATCTATTATAAGAGTTAACTGATGGTATTGTAGTGATTGACTGATTGAATGATATAGCAAACTAGGGTTGGAAAGCTTTGGCACTGCTGCCTAGTGATTTATTATGTCCCTTGTTATATGGGAACAGGTTAGTTGTCTTAATCAGATTTAGTACCCTGTTCACTACTAGTTCATTCTCTGGATCTTTGAAGGTGTCTCCAGCAGGTAAGAACTTCGTGCTCGACGATGATGTGTGTTTTGTTTTCTTTGTCACATAGTCTTCTTGTTGGTTCTTCATTATAGATTCCCATTGTGTAAAGATGTTTGCTTAAGCTTCAGTGGGCAGTTATTCGTCCTGTCACTTATCTGTAGCCCACAATATAGTGCTAATGGATCTTGGTTGGTTCATCAAAACAACCACTCACAAATAGTAGCCTTAGCAATACCATGCAATGTCTTGGTTCTCGCGTAAGAGTAACCTTATTGTGTCTTCTTCTTCTTCTTCTTCTTCTTTCTCAGCCCATTGACGTCCACTCCTGGACATAAGCCTCTCCGATGGTCCTCCACTGGGATCTGTCTCTCGCCTTCTGGAGCCATTGTGTGTCTTGCCAGAGCGATAATGTTTTGAGACAATCCCAAATCTGTTCTGATGTTATTTCATGACATTTAAGTGCTTTCAGCGTTGTCTGACTATCGGAGAAAATGGAAACAGTCCTGTCCCTGTAACTCCTCGTTAGATTCTCTCGGAGAAAGGTATCAGTAGCATATATCTATGTCTGGAATATCATGGTGTGCTATCTCAGCGTCTCACTTGTGCTGAGTCTGAGTGTGGCTCCGTGTATTCGGGTTACCCTACAATGTTATTGTAGTGCCCTTCGGAATAAATTTAACAAGGGTAATTGCTGTGTGATTCCAAAAATGGTAACCGTAAATTTCCCAGCTGAAGATGTGCGTGGGGCTTTTCTGGAAGAATAAAACCCTTATAGATCCCTTGAATTGACTGTAACTTTTTTTTCTGGAACTTAGTAATGCATTTAAGTCTCATCCACAGTCATTACTTATCCTTCATTCAAATATATCTAATTCTTTAGTAATAACTGACCCTTTCAAATGACGATTTTTGAGAATCATTATTACTACTTTCCAACAAACACCAGGAGCAGTTGCCTCTAAAGGTCTTGTATTTCTTGGGTCATTTGTAACAGATTTTCAAGCCCATTGAAGCTGTTTTAAACAATATTTTACTATAAAATATGATGAAGCGCCGTCCAGTTTTGAATCACCTTATTGGCAACTTAAAATTTTCCTCTTACCAAGATAATCTGAAGAATTAATATTCCGATATATATTCGCTGAATCTTATTAAAATAAAAAGAATCGAATTTATACTTTTATGCACAACCCCAATAAAAAAAAACGAAATGCGCTTATCCCATGGAAGAATAAATTATTAGAAGGTTTCCCTATGGAGAGCATCAAGTAGCACGAATTCGTGTTTGTATCTAGCTCTGGACTTTTTTACTGGAAATTTAATGCGGCCCAAAGGAGGGCCCGTAAACGCTGTTCAGGGGTATAACGGCACGCAAAGTGCAAATTTAAAAATTATGTCTTTAAGGAGGAGAATAAAACAAAGGTTAACTAATGGAAAGGGATAAAGGGCTTTATCTTTTAACGTTAGTACTTTATAAATATTGAAAAAGGTACCCAGTGGTGTAGAGTCGACTTTGTCAATATATAAAAATTATTTTAAATAGTCGGAATCAACTAAACAATTAAAATTTTTCGGGATAGTGTAACTTAACGTCATTATACCGCATCCCATAAGAGGTTTTAAACTTGAAACATTTTTACATGCTATAAAAATTGCAATTTAGCTCTCTGTACAAACGTCTAAAGTTTTGCTATTAATGAGCAAATATATATATATATATATATATATATATATATATATATATATATATATGTATATATATATATATATATATATATATATATATATATATATGTATATATATATATATATATATATATATATATATATATATATATATATATATATATATATATATATATATATATATATAATTCACCCTATACGGCACAGAATATTGCGGCCAAAATATGTTTTTTTTTTATTTACGTATATGCCTAATTACACGTTTCCAACTAAAACTGGTCACAAGTGACCAACCATTAATTTTTTCCGAATACAATCTAATTTCTTAACTTCTAAAGTTATCCAATGATGTCCCTTAGTTTGTTTTGTTGTCTTAAGCTAACATAAACCAGACACATGCTCTGCTTTCACACAGCACTACACTAGTTCAAACCGCTTGGTTCTCTTCAGTCTTCGGACGAGATTCTGATTGTCCAGCAGCTGAAGGGCTTCTGCGTTTGGGTGGCAGTGAAGTTTCTCTTCATGTTTAATAGCCTTTTCCTTGATTACGTCTATAACGAGTGGGACTTTTAGATCTCTATGAATGTCTTTGTCTCTAATATACCATGGAGCATTGATCATATTTCTCAATACTTTATTTTAAAACTTTTGTATGTGTTTGATATTTGACTTGCTGGCACATCCCCAGAGTTGAGCTCCATAGGTCCAGATTGGTTTGATAACTTGGTTGTAGATCAGGAGTTTATTCTGTATTGATAATTTTGAGCTTCTTCCTATTAGCCAATAATATTGCCTGTATTTGAGTTTGAGTTCTGTTTTTTTCTTGTTAATATGTTTGTTCCATAATAATTTTGCGTCCAAAGTCATCCCTAGGTATTTTGCTTCATTATCAAGCGGGACAGTGTTATCGTTTAGCAAAAGCCTTGGTGGAGTTTTAATCTTTCTGTTCGTGAAATTTACATGTATCGACTTCATTTCATTTAGTTTTATTTTCCATTTTTCTGCCCATTCTAAGAATTTGTTGCAATCGTCTTGTAGCCTTCCAGTGGCTGTTTCTGGTTCCTTGCCGACAGACAATATAGCTGTATCGTCGGCAAAGGTTGCTATTGTTGAATTATCCATAGAAAGAATATCACTTGTGTATAGTACATATAAGACTGGTCCCAGTACGCTACCTTGTGGGAGGCCAAATTATGTGACATTTAAAAGGTTTTACTTGTGGGATATATGGGGGTCTAATATAGTTACTTTTTAAAATTATTCACAGAATTCGCCAAATAGTTGTTTTCTGCACTATTTGGTATTTTTTAAACAGATATTCTGATGTATCTAGTTGCCTATGGTATTTAGAAATGTCAGATAATTCATTTAATCTGTCAGTTTAGTCTGCAAAGCCTGTTGCTATAATAGCGGTATTATCTTTTGTAACTGTGAAACTTCATTTATTGAATTGAACTATTTGAATATTGTTGTGTGATTTCTCTGTCAAAATGAAAATTTATCCAAAGGAAGAGCGTATTGAT
>JASJET010000093.1:5702500-5947500 GCA_034092305.1 Diaprepes abbreviatus | reverse complement strand
ATAAACGGTATATGGCAACATTTTACTTAATATACATTTCATGTCATAGTTTTATGCAAAAATTCCTTGATATTATCTTTGACAATCTGTGAAAAATATATTCCGAATACACTTTCTACTTCTGTAGGTTCAGGTGCCACACCATCATCCTGCATAGGAATACACAGAACATTGCTATCACTAACAGATCTACCCAGGCTTTTATTAACTTCAGCCAATTTCTGGTTCAAGAGAAGTTTAACTCTTCTTATTATACCTGAATGGTAAATAATTATAAGTGGTACCATGTGCTACAAGAGAAGATAAAAACAGAAGTTCGCAATGTTTTTTCTCTACCTAAAAGAAAGCTAATATTTTTACATTATGGGTTGAAAGATACGTCTTAAAAAATAAATTATCAATTTTGTTTTATAATATTAAGAGTTAGTTCCAATATTTACATCTAAAGACACAATTAATATGTTTTCCATGCTAGATATTTCGCAACAATAACTTAACAAAAAAAAGGAAACAATAAATTTTCTTTATTGCTCGAGTCTTTATTTGTCGTTTAAAACTTTAAAAGAAAAACTTCAAAAATAAACATTCTAAATAAGATCAAGGGTAAAACCTCTGCATTGTCACCTCTTTTGTCCCATTTAAAGTTTTCCATGCATTCAAACAAGTATTTAAAGAGACCATGTCGGAAAGAAAGCGGATTTACACTTGAAATTTCTTTTATTGTAGCTGAGTGCACAAAAGCGAATGTATTGTGTTTCCTTTGGATGCTTCTTATTCTCACGAATTCTTACTTCATTTATCTTGGTCCCCACGCAGTGACCTATTTTACTTTCGAAGCAAAAGAAAAATTCAGATATTTAAGGGATATTTTTATATTTATTTGACATTTTAGGGGAAGTGGCAGGAGCTTGATGAGAAAACAATTTGTTTTTATGGTTATTTCGGTTTTTATGTATATATATATATATATATATATATATATATATATATATATATATATATATTATATATCTTTAATAATCAAATATACAAATCAACAAATGATGTGTGTAATGGGTCTTCACTTTCACTAGTTATAGCCAACTTTTTATGATATATTTCGTACAAGAGGCACTGTAAAAGGCACTTTGGAAACCGAAGTTATGAAAACGTTCTATGGATGACATTTTTATAGGGAAGAGAACACTTAGACGATTTCCTCGTACAACATCCACCATAGAATACAATTCACGCTAGAAATCGAGCAAGACAAGAAACGTTTATTTTTTAGGCCTTCTGCTAATTAGAAAACTCAATAACACCCTGGGTTTTAGGTTATATCAGAAATCCACATATACTGACTGATAACCTCAATGCAGAATCACATGACCACCCTTCTTAAAAACAGGCAGCAGTCAACATACTATTATCAAAAAGTTTCCGCCTTTCAGAACTGTACACAAAACAAGAAGAAATAAAACACATCTCAACAAATTTAGAACGGAATGGTTTTCGGCGTTTAGATATAAAGAAGGTCGTAAAAAGACAATAAAAGGCCACAAAAAAAACCAAATACAAAGATCAAACAAGGAACAAAGCTATTATCTCATACATAAAAGGGTAACCAACAAAATAGGAAGAATCTTAAGAAAATACAATATAAACCCATATTCAAACCACAAAAAACAATAGCCAACATCATTAGAAATCCAACCTTGAAAAGCATGGCATCTATAGCATTCCATGTGCAGATTGCCATCAAGCCTACATAGGACAAACAAACAGGCGCATATCAGTAAGAATTCAAGAACATAAAAATAGTCTTAAAAACAAAGAGACAATCTTAGTTCTATTTTAACATCACCAAACAACCGGACCATCGATTTCGAAAAATATATGAAATATTACCAGTACAAAATTACAAAATACGAGGTATAAGAGAGGCCCTAGCAAGAAAAAAGCGGGATATCTTAATAAACGGCATGATGTTTCAAATATTCCAACTACAAAGAATATCAAAAATTAATTTCTTAAAATTCAATACACAGGATTTAAGACGAACTAAATTTTTATTTTGTCCAATTTTATTTAAGACTGGTATTTGAAGAACTCTCAGAATCAAAGAATTTTTTGTTGTGATATCAATAAAAGGTCGCTAGGAAGTGGCAACTGTGCCGTAACCAGGAGGAGCTAGTCGACAAGAAGGGATATGCAACATTGCGACATTTTGAACGAAAATCCAACAGTTTAAATTCTTTTATACTTGTTACAAAGACATGTATATGAGGTTTGTCCCAAAAGTATCGATCCTGCATTCATATTTCCGCGTCAGAACTTCCAAGCGAGCTCTGTGGGGCATGGGCGTTACCATTTTGTTATTGTAAAAATGACAGAAAAATTAGATCAACGAATTTGCATCAAGTTCTTCTATAATTTTGGAAAAACTTGCTCGGACACAATTAATATGATGATGAAAACATTTAGAGAGGAGTGTATGAGTACAGCAAGAATAAAAGAGTGGTACACGCGGTTTAAAGATGGCCGCGCGTCAGTTGACAGTGATTCTCGCTCTGTTCGAACTTCGAGCGCAATAACACCAGTAAATGTCGAGCGTGTGCGTCTTGCAATTGAAGAAGAATGTCGGTTGAATGTACACGAACTAGAAAGTGATCATAGAAAACCAAAAACTATTCTTTGGAGAATATTAACCGAGAATTTGGCAATGGCTCGCGTGTGTGCGAAATTCATCCCAAAATTGCTAATAGCAGAGCAGGAGAACCTTCGCTTTGAAATCACTTAAGACCACTTGGAAATGGTTTCTAATGATGAAAATGTATTCAAGAAGATGAATCATGGGTTTACCGCTATGATCCAGAAACAAAGCGACAATTTTCACAGTGGAAGTATTCTGAATCACCAAGACCAAAAAAAGCACGTCAAAGTCGGAGCAAAGTGAAGACAATTTTGAGTGTTTTCTTTGATTATGAAGGTGTTGTGCACCATGAATATGCTCCGAGAGGTCACACGATCACTAAAGAATACTACGTTGAAGTATTGGAAAGATTGCGTGACGCAGTCAGAAGAAAACGGTCACAGCTTTTGACAAGCGGTGGTTGGCTGCTTCACCACGACAATGCACCAGCGCTTTCATCGAAACTTGTGCAGCAATATTTAACAAAGCACCAAGTCGTACAGCTTCGCCAGCTTCCGTATAGTCCTAAAGTAGCTCCCTGCGACTTTTGGCTCTTTCCCAGATTAAAAATGCCGCTCAAACGACACCGGTTCGATGAAAAAGAGACGGTTGAAACTAATGCGACGAATGCACTGAACGCAATTCCGAAAACTAACTCCCAGGACTGCTTCAGGAAGTGGAAACACCGCTGGGAACAAGTTATTCAATTAAATGGGGACTACTTTGAAGGATGTCACTCACCAGATGATAAAGAATAACATTAATGCGGAGATATGAAGATAGGCTCGATACTTTTGAGACAAACCTCGTATAACATTTTATTATTGATATCCAATCATTCGCAACATCGTAATGGTGAATGAGTTGTGGTCCTATCGTTGTATCCAGTTTATAAGCGTCAACATTACAGCATTGGAGTAACTACTCGAGATGTTTGTGGTTGAAAAAATCTTTTTGTTGTACTGACTTGTTTAATTCTTAAGGTACTGTTAATAAGAAGAAAATTGCAATTATGAACAGAAAAAACCTTATTATAAACCTGGATTTGATCATTTGTATATGTTGTAATATTGTCCATAACACTGCAGGATTTATAGATTTTATGGGTTGGCTCAAACACACCAAACGGCAACCAGTAGCTATGAAGAATTTCTTTAAATTGACAATAATCAGCAGATTGCTCTAGACTATCGACATTAACACACACAGTTATCCAAGAACATAATTCTACCTCTCGTCAACAAGGTTGTAGGCGAGGGGAACGTAAGGTTAGTAGTTCACAAAATACATTCATCCATTAATGAATTACTCACTGTTTACCTGTGAAATGTAAGATGGATATAATTGGTAAAATTTTCGACATAACACACAATACCTTGATATATAGGTTATAGTTAATTTACCTAACTGCAAGACATACTTAACTTAGCATGAAAACAAAAACAAATATGAACAACATTTCTAGGCATACAATCAGGTAGCAATAGCTCTCAATAGTTGTTTACGTAACGCAGCAATACAATTCTAGTGGAAGTTTTCTTTTCTGGGTTGAAGAATGGAACCATATTAACGATACTGTTCTCATATATCTACAAAAATACAGTATAACTAAAAAAATCATTTGAAGAAAAAAATTGGTCTAAAATTGTTGGGTCAGTAAAAACTGACTTATTACTAGTCGCCATACCTGTAAAACACAATTTGGCAATATGGATTGCCTAATATATGCAATAAAGCATTATTTAATAATCTGCAAAGCAAAACTTAATTTAAAAATAATCAAAAAAAAACTAAAAAAGTTTCCTTTTTAATATTTACTACGTTTCCACTTTAAACGGCCTACGAATAAAGAAATGTTATCTGTACGCCAGCCTTTATTATTTTAAGAAAAAAAATATGCGAGTTTACATTAATTTGACAGATAACATGTTATATTAAAAAACATCTATTAAATTATTTTTACAGAAATATCCTATACTGTCTCGTTTCCTTTCTGATATACCTTAAATTTCGTTTCGTTTTTATTATATGTTCCTTTGCAAAAAAATAGAAATTTTCTAGACGTTCTTTATTATTTTACTAAAATAAACGAAGACGTGTACATAATTTTACAATGTATGAGATATAATTTTTGCTGTTTATTATAATTTCTTATGTTTTGATTCACACTTTATATATTTAAATTTAATTAAATTTCTAAATCTGACAAAGTAGTTAATATAAGTTCACCACTTTTCGTAAAAAGTAGTTTTGTTATTAACTTTAAAACCAACCTATTTTTTTATTTGTTAAGGAAGTTCTATGTGTTTTTTTTTACAAAAAAAAAATCAAATTAATTTAATTCGCCAGTGATTATCTGTTCTTAATCATCTTCTAAAAGAAGGAAACTGCACATTCGACCGTTATGTAGTTTTTTCAAGCATTAATGTCGATTACTCTGGAACACTGGCAACAAGTTTTTCGCATTATTTTCACGAAGTTGCTGCGATGGTCCCATATTATGTCGGACTAAAAATTTTTTGTTTCAACATCGGTAGAGCGGAGTTTTGGGGATCTATGCAGGTTATAAATTCAAGGTAGCGGACTAAATATTTATTAGGAAAAATTTCATTCAAAACTGGCAGGTGGGTAGTTCTCAGAATCAAAGAATTTTTTGTTGTTTAATTTAGTGTGGTCTACAACTATGGATAAAATGTATGACCTTAGAAACTCAACTCAATTTAAAACTAAAAATTGAAAAATAAATTTTTCATGAAAATATTATATAAATATTTATTTATTTATTTATCTCAAACAATACATCACAGAGTAAATCAAAATAGTACAGTTCTTATTGTATGTTTAATAAATAAAATAAAATAACGTATCCAATGCTTAGCGGTGATACAAACCTTTAACAAAGAATACACACTCAGAAAGAAGAAAAAAGGACTATATATAAAACAAAACAAAAAAAAGTTATGTAGTAATATACTCTAAATAGCAGATGAAATAAACCGTCGAAGTTGCAACACACGAATATTCAAGTATTATATAAGAGTGATTTTAGTTTTTTCTTTGAACGTAGGCAGGGAGTATTCAAGATCGAAATCAGGGGGAATATATGTGTTGAAATATTGCATAATACGATTCATTATATTGTTTCTACCAACATCAGTCCGGCTTCTCTTAACCGAGAACATTTGGAAAGGCGAGTGTCGCGGAAGGAACGCGGAAGTTAATCAGTTCAAGAAGGCCAGAACAGTCAATGCTATTCCTAATTATATTAAATCCAAAAAGAATAGTTACATAAGTTCTACGAAATTCCAGGCTTTCTATACCTATTAGTTGCAATCTCTCAGAATGGGAAAGAATATTTCTGCCGACGCCGAGCGTATAGAGCATAAAAATCACAAACTTTAATTGTATGCGTTCAATCCGCTTAATATGCGTTATGTAACAAGGGCTCCAAACAATGCAACAATATTCTAGGTGGCTACGCACAAGTGAATAATATGAAGATTTTAAAATTTCGATGCTTGAAAAATCCCTGTTGTGTCTCGTTATAAATTCTGCTATTTTCGATGACAAAAATAACACCTAGGTCATGGATTAAGGAAACTCTGGTCAAGAGGGCATTAGAGATGATGTAAGGATGTAAAATTGGAGATTCTTTCTTAGAAAATGAAAAGATCTTACATTTTGAGTTGTTGAGTTGCATCTGGTTTGCCTTACACCATTACATTAATTTGCTAATTTCAGATTGTAAAAGCAGGCCATCATCAGTACTGTTAACTCTCTTAAATACCTTCACGTCGTCAGCGTCGAAGAGAAATTGTCAGTTTTCAAATACACTGCCAAGATCATTTATAAAGATGAGAAAGAAGATAGGTCTCAGGTGTACCCCTTGCTGTACACCGGATGTTACATTTATCAGTTTAAATAAAGTATTACTGAATTTAACTACTTGTGTTCGATTGGTGAGATAACTAGAAATCTACCCCATAGTGAATCGACTTCTAAAAATGCACTAAAAAGCGAAAAATATTTATATGAAATCGAAATTTTGGATGTTGCCACCATATTAATACTAAATGAAACAAATTATTACTGACACGAGATATATATTTATCTGTCCATTTTACAATAATTAATTACAAAGCTAGAGTGAAACATAACAATGTGAAATCAATAACAGTATAATAAAAATGTATTTACAAAAGAAAAAAAAGTGTTCACCTGTAATCAGTAACAGCAAAAACACAAAACACCAAATCGAGAATCAATTCCAATAATCCTCCATTTAAAATGATTTCAAAGACGTATCAAAGAAATTCAAGTCGTCTAGCCCATTAGCATATCCATCCACCCTTGGTATAAAAGAATCTTCTTCTTCTTCTTCTTCTTCTTCTTCTTCTTCTTCTTCTAGGTAGAACCAAGTTCTGTTATCTACACAATGCCTCATCGATCCTCGTTTGAGGTCGAGATCCAGCTGTCACTCCATATTTTGGGGGGCCCTCCAGGACAGAATGGCTTGCATAATTTGTTCTGTGAAAAGGCCGGTGAAATATATGGGAAGTACGAGTACTCCTGGAAGGGACCCACAGACCAACCCTCAACAGCAGGCGCGGGCAATCGGTAAAACTGTTTATAATTTTAAAGAGAAGTTGTAAGTCTCTACCATTTCTTCTATTAGCAAGGGGGAGCAAATTCAACTCGAAGCACAAACAGCATAATCACGAGCAGTATCTATCTGAGAAACCTTCTCTGTACCTGTTCGAGCCGGTACACATGTGATTCATAGTGGGGGTTCCAAACACAAGAAGCGTATTCAAGGTGTGTCGAACCAAAGAGCAATATAGTATTTTAAGGGATTTCACAGTGGAAAGCTCCGTAGCATGACGTTTAATAAAACCTAACATCCTGAGGGACTCACTAACAATGTGAACGATGTGAGGAATGAATGAAAGAGTGGAAATAAAAAGGAGTCCCAGGTCCCGCACAGAATCAATCAGGGGGATCAGCCGCCTACCATCCAGTGGACAACACACTCTATAAAACTTTACACTCATTACATTATATTCAAACTCATCCTATTCACTCCGCATCAGGAAACAAATCAATCAAGGTCCCCCTGATGCTCCAAGCAGTCACTGTAACTGTCGATGATCTTATACACCTTCATGTCATCCGCAAACAGTAAAAACTTGCTAGACTTAAGGCAGATGGATACATCAATAATGACTAAGTTGAACAATAATAGATTGATGTGGAATCCCCGTGGGATCCCTAAGCGACCACTGAAGATATTGATATCTCAAAAGCAATTGCAAATACATACTGTATTTGCAATTGCTTCAATTTTTTCTGTGCATCAAATTTTCTCATGTAGTAATTTGGCGCCGACTTCAAAAATTTGTTTTTTTCTACTTTGTAGCGCTTTTTTGGTAATAGTGTCATAAAGGAAGAAAATGTTCAATAAATTTTTCAGAAGTTCTTGTAAAGAAAATATTAAAATATGAAATAATGGGGCTCATAATAACAAAGAATATTTTTAAAAAAATAGTTATTTAACTTTTATTGTTGGGATCAGCCGCCTACCATCTAGTAGACAATACACTCTATAAAACTTTACACTCATTACATTATATTCAAACACATCCCATTCACTCCGCATCAGGAAACAAATCAATCAAGGTCCCCCTTATGCTCCAAGCAGTCACTGTAACTGTCGATGATCTTATACACCTTCATGTCATCCGCAAAGAGTAAAAACTTGCCAGACTTAAGGCAGATGGATACATCAATAATGACTAAGTTGAAGAATAATAGATCGATGTGGAATCCCCGTGGGATCCCTAAGCGATCATTGAAGATATTGATATCTCAAAAGCAATTGCAAATACATACTGTATTTGCAATTGCTTCAATTTTTTCTGTGCATTAAATTTTCTCAGGTAGTAATTTGGCGCCGACTTCAAAAATTTGTTTTTTCTACTTTGTAGCGCTTTTTTAGTAATAGTGTCATAAAGGAAGAAAGTGTTCAATAAATTTTTCAGAAATTCTTGTAAAGAAAATATTAAAATATGAAATAATGGGGCTCATAATACCAAAGAATATTTTTAAAAAATAGTTATTTAACTTTTATTATTTTATAAAAAATGTAAATTTACTGAAATTAATATAGGAATACGCGACTGTATAACTCATTAAAGCGAGTTAATTTTCTTCAATAAATTATATTTTTTTATGAAGTATTATTCTGTTAAAAAAGAAAGAGGTTTTTATATGACAGCTATCATTTGCCAAGTTTAGGAAATTATAAATACAATTCTTTAAGCGAAAATTCTATTAATAGCCAATGCATTTTAACAAAGACGTAAACAACCAAAAGGAAGAACATAAATACTATATATGCGAAAATTGTAAATATGAGGAATTTTTAGTACACAAATAACAAATTTTAAACAAAATAAATAATAAAGTAATATATGTATCTGAACAATAAAGTTGAAACATTTTACATTCAACATAATGGAACTCTTTATCTTTGAAAAGTGTAATACAATAGAATTAAAACTATATAGAAATATGTACTTCAAAAGTGGGTCAGTTTTAATAAGAATTCTCGGTAATATTAGGATGAAATAAAGTAAAGCCTCTACTCAAAAACAAATAAATGTAATTAAAATTGTAATTAGAGAATTTCATTTCCGTTTTCCAACTGACTTTTAAGAGTTTGTTCAAAAAAAAAAAACTAATTTATGCCGATTAGGGTTGTTAAATAATTAATGTAGTGTTTTATTTAGAGGAATAATTAGTTCATATTAAATATAAAATAGGAAAATTAATTATTGTTATTACTGGATCATATTAGAAGAGATGTATCAACTTTCAATTGAATGACACTGAATTTGTCATCTGGAACTTGCAGCTACCTCTATAGTTGGGGAAGCGTGGTACAGAGATGTCCATCACTCTCCACATAAACGGACTACATGTTGGAGGCTTTGAAACTAAACCAATTTCTTGAGATATTTTTTCGCAAATTCGCCCGAGGTTGAAGGATCATGGTGGTTTACAGACGGCTCTCGATAAGATGAAACAGCTGGAGTGTTTGGCAGGAGCACGGAAGTCAGAGAGTTTTACTTCTTCGGGTAAAATCCAATGGTTTTAAAGCAGAAATTTATGCTATTCTGCCATGTGGTCATCTCTGTGTGATGGATATAAAGAGGACTAAAATAAATATGCCCTGACAGTAGGGCTATAATATTGGCTTCAAAGTTTAGTATCGTAGCTTTGCGACTGGTGTCTGAGTACAAAGATGCACTGGATAATCTGATAAAGAACTCCACTATCAGACTAGTGTGGATCCCTGGTTCCTCGATCCTTCACAGAAATGAGAAATTAGATAAACTCGCAAAGATAGGTAACGATATGGATCCCAACCAGTTCTGCCGTTGGTAAGAGGAAATTAAAATTTTTTCTGGAAAGCAAATTTGCTAAATCCTGGAAGAAGGTCCCTAGAACGAGGTATGCTAGGGAATATATAACTGAATCTAGGAAGCTTTTCTCCCTAAAAGGGAAAGAACTTCAAAGCGTGGTCAGATTACGGACAGGACATTGTCACCTGCGAAGCCATCTTCATCAGATTTGCATCCAGAATAACCTGGTGTGCAGGTGGTGTCTAAAGAGGAATATATATATATATATATATATATATATATATATATATATATATATATATATATATATATATATATATATAAGCTACATTGGGGGAATCTGCTTTTCCACTCCAACTGTAACAATGTAGCTATTGCAGCTAGATTTATTTCTATATTCCTGAGACCTAACCCGCTTCGCAGTTAGTTTCCCGTACTTCCAAAAACTTATTAGCAACTCTTATATAGAATTCTAATTGTATTTGTACAAGTTGATTCTAATCGCTACTTTTTCTAAATTAAATTTTGCTACTTACTGTGGCAGTTAATCGTTTTGACAGTATTTTCTTGTCTCTTGATTGAACTTACCTGGAAAAAAACAAAACAGTGTTAAATATTAAATGACTATAGCTGGCTATCCAATTGCAATAAAAACAAATTTGTTATATGCAATAAATTATTCTTCTCATCGCTTAAGATATATGTTTTTTATTAATTCGGGACTACATACATTCGTTCGTTAGGGACTTTTGCCAATATCTCATTTGACATTATCGGTGCTGGCAGGTTAAAGATCAGGTATTTTAAGTTGATCATCAACCAACCGAAGATGCCTGCCAAATGTCCACAAAGAACCAAACCAATTGATGTAGTCCAGAAACCTTTCAATGGGTTGATCGGGACTCAATTAATTTAAAATGTTATTAAAATGCAAAAATAGTGAAAACGTTTAAATGTTATTTTGGCAAATGTTCAATATGGGCTCCACGTACTTCAATACATTTTCTTATTCTTTGAATATTTTGCCGCTGCATTGCAAATAATATTCCGGCATTATTACGGATTTCGTAAGAATCCTGTGCTACTCTCGTCCAGGGGCGGATCCAACCTCACTCTTTGGGGGGTGGAGGCGGTGGTATTATAAAAGTACAGTATGGCAAGCGAAAGCAAGTTGTCGACGGGGGAGGGGGAGACACCAGCAACATAAAATTGCAGAGTCGGGTCTATTTTTCTGAATTTGAAGCTCTTGGAGAGGTGGGGGACGATCACAAGAAAGAACAAGTTGTCGGTAGGGAGGGGAGGATACGTGCAGAATACACATTTCTAGTATTAGAGCCAGAATCGGTTCTATTTTCCTGAACTCAAAGCTCTTGGGAAGGGGAGGGGCAATCGCAAGCATACACATCCCTATACTCTATTCAAGAACTACAGAGAGTAATAAAATGTTATCGAAACCTCCAACGTACTTGTTGTTCACCTTACAATGTGTCCTTTGTGATTTATCTTGTTTGTGCTTGTTTTTATATATTATTTAAGATTAATGAGATACCCGAAAGATATGGCTTCCACATCTATATTTATTCCAAAATCGTTAAACCAGAAACCGAAAGATATCAATATCTAGATAATAATGTAAAAAGCTCTATTGAGATGTGTTCCAACATGGCGGGAGTTGGAAAATCTACTATGTATCGAATACTGAAGGAGAATAAAACGACTGGAATTATTAGTACCCTCAAGCCACATTCGATCACTGGCAGACGAAAAAACTCGTTGGGAGAAGAGATGTAAACTGCAATAAAAGGAGTTGCACATACAAAATTCTAACTAAGATCAATGAAGATCGGGATTTACCTGAAATTAAAAGCTCTGAAAATTGCTCAGAGAACTTAATTTTTGCTGGGAAAAACCAGATAGGAGTTCTTATAGGAAGGAAATATCTCCCTCAAGTAAAAGATAGAGTTGCTAGAAATAACACAACTTACAAAATTAATAATTTAACTGAACTTTTGAAAGATTTTTTTGAATAAAGTTACTGCAGAAAATTGGGAAAAATCCATAAAATAAAAGAATAAAAGAAAATGTGGAAACTCGATCTCATGATCGGTGAGGTAGAGGAACCAATTATAACTAATTTGAGTGAAGATAGCTTCATTGACTTTGATTACGAATTATATACGTAATGTTTACCAGAGTAAACACAATTTATTATTTAAAATTTTTGTAACATATAAAAATTAATTACATTTGAATCCCTCTTTAGTATTTAATTTTAATTCTTCAGATGGTTTAGGAAATAAATAAACTGAAACGTCAAATGTTCTAAAAATGTTTTTAACTAATAATAAAATGATCGATAACCCCAAAAAAATTTTAATATTATATGAACGAATTTATTTTTTTATATACGTTTAACTTCTTATATTTTTGACAATGGGTATTTTGTAAGTATTTAAATTATAACTTAAAATTTTTTTTAGAGAAAAAGGCTACGTTTTAGTCTGAATGTGCCTAAAACGGTTTCTATGCCAAAATTAAAAATATTAAAAATACAGTTGTGATTTGTGTTAAATATGTCAAAATTATCTATATTTTCTTATGTTTGTTAATTATTAAGAAATCATAAGAAATAAAATAATACTATAAAAACTTTTTATTTTAAATTTATTAACGAAATAATATTCTATGCCATAAATACTTAATGATAATAAACCTCCTTCCGACTCCTATAAAAAGGATTAAAATCCTTTTTAACACTTCACACATCCAAATATCTATTGTTATCCAACCCAAATAGTCCATTATTATAGACCGATATTTTTGATTATAAAATTTGTAACCCATTGCTATGAAAAATATATGTGTCTAACAGATTTTGCGAAGAAAAAAAGGGTAAAAAATGATTTATTACTCTCTAGTTCTTGAAAAAACTATAGCATTAGAGGCAAAATTGGGTCTATCTTCCTGAACTCAAAGCTCCTGGGGGGGGGGGCAAACGCCCCCTTGGATCCGCGCCTGCTCTCGTCAGTAGTTTTTGCCCAGTATTCACTGGTGTTGAATAAACTAGTTCTTTTAAATTTCCCCAGAAGTAAAAATCTAAGGGATTTAGGTTTGAAGACCTTAGTGACCCACCTCGACCTATCCATCGAGACCCAAAAACGTTAGTTAAGTGTTGACGTACTACAAGGTTAAAATTAGGTGGAGCACCTTGATGCATTTTCATTCTTCTATCAAGAAGTAAGTGATAAGTCTTATAAAGTAAATTTCGTTTCATTAGTTATTTACAATGTACACAAAATAACAGACTACTCAATCAAGTACTTAAAAATAACTAAGTCTAATTTTAATTATAACATATAAAAATTAATTACATTTTAATTCCGATTTAGTGTTTAACTGTAACTCTGAAGCTCGTTTAAGAAATAAATAAATTAAAACGACAAAAGTCTTAGACATGTTTTTAATTTAATAAAAAAACCGATAGCCCCAAAAAAATAAAACAGTAATATTTTATGCATTTTATGCATTTTAATTTGCATGCAATGCTCTGTGAAAAAAACGGTCAGAGTTCATATTGGAGGTGGTTGAGCTTCAATAGCCCATTAGTTGTCTTTAGCGTGCGGAGCTTTTCTGAATGGTTTGGTTTGAGTATAAATTAGTTCACAACCGAAACATCTTTTAAATAAATTTACAGTGGCTTGGGGGTTTATATTCTTAATATTATATTTGTTAATATTTATAAATTTTGGTCATTTCTGTTTCTTATAAAATGTGAGGGTTTGTTCGAAAGTTTTGACAGAGTCTCTACAGTCTCTTTTAATAATTTTAATAAAAGAGAAGTAAATCAAAAGAAGTAACAAAAACTGGACTTTAAAAAGAATATCAGGTTTAAAAAGGATTTCTTTTATGTAGACTAAAATTAAATGGAGCTTTTACTTAAATCAAATAAATTTAATTAGAATTGTAATTTAAGAGAATTTAATTTTCGCCTTTTGGATAATCTTTTAAGCTTGTTACATAAAAAAAAACTATTTCATATTAATGGGAATTCTTTGCTAATTAGTTGGCATCACAAGAATTATTAAATTTGTTAAGAAATAGCAGGTTTAATGAAAAGCAAATTAAAATATTTAGGTGGAGTTTTGTCTCTGCTATGAAGCTCCAAATACTTTGAAGAATATATCAAGACGTTTTTATTAATAACACAGGTTTACAGAAAAAAAAAGTGGATGCCTATTTGACCAGACCATTTTATTCTAATGTAATTAGACTCATCGAATCTAAATCTGAGGTCCGCCAACCTCTATCACGTCAGATTCGAAGTCATTTTAAGGTCAAATGGAATAAAATTTACTAAATATATCTGAATCGAATCCGAATTCGTGGTTTGTTTAATCTTCCAAGGTCGACTAGAGGTCATTTTTGGGGTTATTACAAGGTCAAATTGGCAAAAATTCATTAAATAAATCTAAAAAAAAATGTAGGGTTTTGGGGTCATCCAGTTATGTATGTACACCGATTACTCCGGAACGGCTGCACCAATTTGAATGAAATTTTTTACGTTATGTTCAGGAAGTTGCTGCGGTGGCCCCATATTTTTTTCTATGAAATTGGTGCAGTAAAATCCAAGATAGCGCTGACAATACGGAGACTAAAAAAATTAATTTTGTCCGATTTTCTCCAAAATTGGTATCGGGAAGTTTTTGAGGTCGTACCCAACGAATCTCAAATTATTTTTAAAAAATTCAACATGGCAGATCCAATATGGGGGACAAAAAAATGTAGTTTTGTCCGATGTTCTTCAAAATTGACGTGAGGGAGTTTTCGGGGTCGCACATAATTAATCAAAAATATTTTTTAAAAATTCACTATGGCGGACAAAAAAATCAATTTTGTCCGATTTTCTCCAAAATTGGTATGGGGGAGTTTTCGGGGTCGCACATTACGAATCAAAAATTATTTTTAAAAAATTCAATATGGCGGACAAAAAAATCAATTTTGTCCGATTTTCTCCAAAATTAGTATGGGGGAGTTTTTGGGGTCGCACATAATAAATCTGAAATCATTTTAAAAAAATTCAATATGGCGTATCAAATGTGGTGGATAAAACATTAATTTTGTCCGATTTTTTTCAAAATTAATACGTGGAGTTTTTGAGATCGCACATTACGAATATGAAATTATTTAAAAAAAAATATGGCGGATCCAAGATGGGGATTAAAGATTCTATTTCCCTCGATTTTATCTAAAATCAGTATTGAGAGATTTTTGTTGGTGCTAATTACGAATTTAAAATATTTTTTGAAATACTCAATTTGGTAGATTCAAGACTTAATCTGACGGATTCAATATGGCGTCCTAAAAATTTTACATTTTTTTATTTTCTCCAAAACTGATGTTTGTTTTCAGGATTCAATATGGCGAATCCAATATAGCGGACTAAAAATTTTACATTTTTCGGTTTTGTTCAAAGGTGGCGCTGAATTGTTCTGGAGGATATAAATAACGAATATAAAATTATTTTAAGACAATCTAATATATCAAATGCAAATGACGGTCTGGAAATTTTAAATTTTCGGATTTCATCCAAAATTGGTACTAAGGGGCTTTAAAGGGTTTAGATTTAGATTAGATTAAGACGTTAAAATAATTTTTTTGAAATGGCGGATCCAATATGGTGGGTTGAAAATTTTACCTTATTTGCATTTTTTCAGATTTGCTATTAGCGGATTTTTGGGGTCGTGTATTACGAATATGAAGTTGATTTTTTACAATTATTAGGTTGACAAGATACAATATGAGGGACTGACAATTTTACATTTCCCTATTTTGTCTAAAAATTGATATTGCGGGGTTCTTGGGGCGTATACAAACTCAATATGCAGTATAAAATATATCGGGCTAAGAAATTTACGTCTCAAGTTTTTTTAAATATCGATATTTGAAGGTTTTGGGGGCTTATATTACTAATCTAAGGTTAATTTGAAATTGTAGGTAGTGGATTTATTATGACAAACTTACTATTTGATTGACACAATTTCACTGATGTTTGGAGAACTCTAAGAATCAAAGAATTTTTAGTGGTTCATTTTAGGGTGATTTACAACTTTGGATAAAATGGGTACCTTTCTGCCACCTTGGAGTCATTGTGAGGTACACTAATCTCGATTAGTTCAAATAATTTCTGGATATAATAAATTGAAAACTAAAAATCGAAAAATAAAATTGGTATAAAAAAAATTGAACCGATTTCTTAAAGTGCGCTAAAAAGTGAAAAATAACTATAAATTTTTATATGAAATTGAACTTTTTGAAGCCGGCGTCAAATTATTTCTAAATGAAATAAATAACTACTAATATATACAAATTATGGTAAGATAGTAATTACAAATAATGTATTTTTAATCTGTTTATGCAAATTACAATTTGTCAGGAATTAGTTTGGCGACGATTTCAAAAATTTCAATTTCTTATAAAGATTTATAGTTATTTTTCAAGTTGGATCAATTTTTTTTATAAAAATTTTATTATTACCACATATTTTAATCAAATGATCTTGTAGCCTAAAAAGCTTTAGAGTTTTATTTCAAAAAACTTTTCAACAAATTAAAAACATACGTAGGTAATGATTTGTTTGTAGGAGAATGAGTAAATTCAGTGTTCTTCCAGTCCTCGCGTTTTTCTTCGTCTTGTGCCTTAATAATTTTAGGTTTACTCTATATCAATTGTCGAATTCAAATTGCAACGTTAAAAGAAAAAAGTTTCCAAACTACCACATCGAACTGCTATAATATTATTTTGTATAACCGTCTAAAATATGATATCAAACATATTTTCAAGCATATCGTTTTCTCCTTGGAAATTCTATTACTTTGTCGTACTGAAAATGACGTGTGAAATATGAGATGCAAGTGAAAATTGTCAAAATGTTACATTGACAAATTGTACATAATATATGTATATGTGTAGGTGTTGCATGCCTTCGGACTATACGTGGTTATATATTATAGTGAAAGAACTAAATATAAAGCGTCTATTTCTCATTTATAAAGAGAAAAATCATTCGAGGCTGCGTTTTATAGAATAATCGGAAAGTTGGAATTAATCGCATTGCGAAAAGGTAATGTTTTTATTGATTTGTGACATTATAAGCAAATAAGGGAGGAAAGTCATTAAGGCAAAGGAGTTTTCAACAAAATATTGAACTTTGCTTCTTTAATGTGTACTGACTTAATTCTTTTTTGTGGAAACAACATTCTTTCCATACTTTTGTGACAAAATTTGATCGTAGACTCCTTCAAATGGTATATTTTGGAAGCGTAAGGCCGGTAAGCCTAAAATCTCCTGCTGTGACATATTAATTTGTAGCTATTTTGAAATCCAATAAATATTTATCACAATAATAAAGGCTCCTTGGAAGTCTGGTCGTTCTACTTGTTTTTTTTTTGTAGATTTAGTATCAAACAACTACAGGTTGTTCAGGGCTTACCAGTGCCAAAACTCAGGACTTCAGGACTCGGGGAAAGCTGCTACTAGCTGGTCAGATGATGTCTCTTGATTTGAAGGTTTCACCATGGCGCGCCCGTAAATTTATTCGCGTGAAGGTTTTTAATAAATTAAACAAAACAAGTTTCTCAAAACACTTAAATCTATTAACAAAAACAAATAGAAAACTGAATTATATATAATGAAAAACTTATAACTAATAACGAATAACAAATTTAAAGAACTAACATAATTGCTCTTATTGGCCGTTCTATGAGTAAAAGTGTAAAACCTAATTTAGAAGATAAAATGGATAAAATAGCTTTTAAAATATGAATTAAGAAACGAATAAAATCACTAAAATTAGCTGTTTAAATTATTTAAACAAATAGTACTAAAATCGGCTTTTACCAAGAAAAATAAAGCAGAATAATCCCTTACTTCTCTAGAAATAGATGAAAAAACAAAACAAAACCTTCATTGGCAGTGGTTGTACACGACATGTTATTTTCTAAGAAACTATTCTCAAAACTGTCTACCGACTTTAACGAATCCCAGATTGTAACTAAAGTTTTTTATTTCTTAAAAGGCTAAACTTGTATCCCGCTGGTATGCATTTCATCCCATGCATCTCTGTAACTGTAAATTTCATTCCCCAATAGTTCGAATACTGTGTCTTCTCGTTCCTTAAAGGGTTTTAGCTATTATATACCGGATACTTAATTCCAGAATTGGCCTCTGAGCGTCTTAATTTTATTTTTTATATAAAAAAATAGTTAATCAATTTTCCTATAACTAAAAGTGAACGATTACTCCTTTTTAAAAGAACCATTCACTCTTCTTAGCTGTTTTGGAAGTAAATATTTAAATTGTTATTTCTTGTGAATAGAAAAAAAAATATTAATTATACTTCTTTTTACATGTTGTCAAACAATATATTAAATTATAGTGAGTTTATTTGATCATTCTTTTGTTTCCTAATAATGGGAAAACTCTTCAATATCTTAATACAATTATTTGTCGAAACCACATCTTAAGACCCCTCTCGGCACTTATCTCAACGATTTTAATTACATAACCAGGGTAGGATTTCTTAGACAGATTTATTTATAAAAATTAAAAGAGGGTTCAATCTTTTAGTTAATGTTGTTATAAAGTGCTGGGTTTATACATTTTTAAGAAAACATTTAAACGATTCAAAAGTAATAAACCTGAGTTCAGGCCAAAGCAGGATAATTGATTTATTTTTACTTTAGATTTTCTTGAGTGGTTATAAAAAATATATACTATCTCGTTCCCACGGATAAAATCTATCCATATAGTGATTATTAAATTACTAATTTTTGCAGAATATACTTCACGTTAAATAGCATAAAATAATTAGTGTTTGTTCCATTACAGTGATCTTTGAATCATTGTGAAGCATTATATAATTTTTCGGCACGTGCTCATGATTTCAACTGATGTAGTTAATACATTTCTTGTCGCTAATATATATGTATCCTCCTTCCAACCAGATAAATTAAAAATAAATACGGTTTATTTCCTGCAAATACAACTCTGGTTCTCCTTGCTTACGCAATTCGACTACTACATGGTATCGTCAGTAGATCAACACTCGCAGGAAACAATTGTCTATATAAAATATAAATTCCGAGATATATCGGCAGGATATTAAAGCCTGCCGACTTTTCGATGTCAGAGTGAATCGCTAGTCGAAAGACATCTATCTATACATTCACCGGAGTATTACGCACTATTCCGGATCATGACCTTGACGTTGACCTTGATTGTTAAGATCATGATATTGTTTGAATGGAAAAGTCAATTTATATTGCAGAAATGAATATTAGGAAAAATAGTACATCCAACCATATAAAATACTAATAGCTTTCGATTTATTCCAAAGGTCATTTGAAGATCAAATACAGGTTAAAAAAAAAGAGCAGCTGAATGACTTAGAATTAGAAAGCGCGGAAATAAACTTTGATTTCAGTATTTCTAGGAAATTGGAAAAGGCACTTGATAATAATGCCAATCTTGACCCTCGATCGTAATTTTCGAGGTCAAGGTGGTCTTCAATGGTATAGAATAATTGAAGGGAAAATCTCAAGTTCAATGATATAAGTGACTATAATTTCGATAAGTTTTAATTATTAATATTTCGATGTCCGTGACTCCATCGACAAGGAAGATTACCACATTTTCTTACGACTTGTATTATTTGTCGATGGTTATCGGTGTGTGTCAGCGATTCATACCATTATAGATGACCACAAAATTTTCCGTATTTTCCGTTTTTGCAATTCAAATAAAGGGTCCCTGATGGAACTCAAGTTGAGCTCCACACAACTTCCGAAATCCTTCTAAACGGATGCGATTCTACATACGTGCATGGTTTAAATTCAAAAGTTACTTTAATTTCCGAAAAGAAGAATAACAAACAGGCACAATAAGAGACATCTTACAATAATATTTAGATGCATCCAAAAGCAAGCTTATAGAAAAAGCTTTATTATAATCTCGGCTGCGCAATTTTAAATCTACAATACCGAGTAGTTTGTCATTTTCAACAAACATTTCCTTTAAAGTTTAATATAGCAGAATATTGCGCGCTCGGTAAGACGCTCGATATTTTTAGCGTAGTGCTTTTTAAGGGTATTAAAATGTTATACAAATTTTTTTTCTATAAAACGTATTCATGTCGCTACTTATGTCGGAAATAAGCTTGATATTATATTTCTTCGCTATGTTTGGTGCCGGAATACGATTTTCTAGAATTTTGCCTGACGTGAAATGTTCGCCTTCAAAATGAAATATATAAAAAGTTTGAAAAATTGAAAAATATAAATAAATTGAACTAATTTTGCTTTTTTACTATTTTATTTTTAAAAGTAATACAAGGTGATAATTATTCACTCGCTTTTTTTATTTTAACTTTCCGGTATCAAGTTCTGCGACCAATATCCCGCCCACACATTACAGAATAGGGACTGTAAATAGATAGTTCCTTTCCGTAAATTTTGCTTTTCATTACAATCCCATGAAGTGACTAAAATTTATATGGAGAGAATCAGAGAGAAATTCATAGAAACCTTAACGAGAAAAACAATTTCTTCAAAACTTTATAAATGTTGACTGTGAAGTTATTTATTTTTATTAATTTCTCACAACTTCAGGATATATTTGGACGTTTGTTTTGATTGTTAATTGTCTGTCATCATCAAATTCGGCCGGTAATATCTTACCGATACATTACGAACTGGGGGGTTTTAAATAGACAGTTGTTCTCCATTTTGCTTTGCATAAAACGGCTGAAATTCTTTGGCGGATAGTTTTGTACTGTGTCGTTGTTTAGGATGGTTAGAGCCGTTTCAATTCCATATATTATGTTGTCCATTGGGATACGTGATGGTGCTATCGCAAAATTAAAACCTTTGGTTAAAACATTTTTTACGACTGGTGTCAAATCTTTGTCCGAAAGTTATGTACGACTTCGAGCGCCTCCATTGGCTGTTTCTTTAATGCTGTTTTTGATGACTCCTTTAGTCAGTTTATTTTTCTCTTCTGTCTGTTCTTATTAAAGCATCTGTTTCGGCTCTGAATTCTGCTAGAGTGTCTATATTGGACCATAGTGATACGTATATAGTGTTGCTTAAGCGGAGCCGTAATTTATATAACTGGCAGTTGATAGAATTTAGACTTGTTCTTGTCTACTATATTCTTTCTTGAAGTAGGTATAGGCTGGTGTTCTTTGGTATTCGGTATTTTTTAGAGTTTCTTATGTGATACTTAATTCTTTAGCAGGTCGGTGTAAGCTGTTGATCTGGGTAGTTGTGTAAGAAGGCGAAGTCGTAAAGTAGTCTAAAGTTTTTCGTCTATAGTTTTTCGAGTTGTAATAGGTTTCCTTTACCTTTATAGAGAACAGTACTGTCGTAACTCTAAGAAAAAAGAGAAGCTTCTGGTACGAAAAATGACATTGCTGTATCGTCCTCGTTGGGATTCATCAGACATTCCTATCCGGTACAATTTATTATCTCACGATGATACGCATGAACCGAAAAAAAAACATCAGACATTACAAGGGTAACATTCACTAACAATGCTGTATAAAAACCGTCGTGTGTTGACGCGACGGTGAAATAAAAATGGAAATTTATCAGCAGATGTAGAACGCCACCACAAAGGAAAGAGGTCGCACTATTCTGTGATTTTCCAGTAATAAAAAAATTAACATTGATAATAATACTCACTGCAGAGAATAATCAGGAACTTATGCAGGATGATCATGATTTCTTTATTCATACTATTATGTTAATTATGTGTTAATTTTGACGTTTAATAGGCATTCAATACAAGATTTTCCGTTAAAATAATGGTATAGAAAAGAATTAAAAGTATTAATATCAAAATAATAATTTAGGACACCGGGTATAAAATACTAAATATTACATTAATGTAATAAAAAATTATTCCAGCAAAAATTTCTCATATATTAGTGTCAAAAAGTAAGGAACCAAGGTATGGGTATCAAAGATAAATGAAATACTGATTACGGCCAAAATATATTTGAAAATTGCAAGGCTAAGTCGCATTTTAAGACAAAAAATTCAACGATAGGTCATTACGTTTAAAAAAAATTAGATACCACGTTTTTGGGACACCTTGTATAAGTTAAACTATTTTTAAAATGTACCCTTATTGTCCCAATTAACATTTCAAATATCAAATATTTTATTAGTTTAACGATATAGCCGCAATCGAATAATGAATTATTAAGTGTTAATAATAATATTGGAAAAATCTAAAAAGAATTGTATAAAGTTCAAGATGCCTGTTGGGTTTATATAGTATACAAATAAAAAATCATATTGGTTTATATCTTCGTAAAAATGCATAAGTAAAAAATATAAATTTTTTATTTAATAGCAGTTTGTAAGATAAAGGTAAACATGTTACATTAAGCTATTTTCATGGTTTTGGGCCGTTCGGCCATAGAGGTGGTCACACTTTATTATGAATCAATAATTAATAGGATATATACAAAACATTCACACAGTACGACACAGAACAGCCAGGGCAAATGTGAGAATGGAACCTAGCGATCACCCTTCTAAATGCTAACCCAGGCCAAAGCAATTAAACTTTTACCAAACCACTCCAACCACAGTCGACATGCAGATAGTTGATTCCTAATATCAGTTTAAGGACAAATAAATACTCAATCCTCAATCAATACCTAACACTAATTACAGGGTATTCCAATTAAAAACTGACCAAAAATTAAAAATATGAATATTGAAATAACAAGTTTGGAGACCAAATATAAAATATTAAATATTGGACTATTATGAGATCAAATTTGTAGAAAAAAGTTAAAAACTGTGGTCCGCGTATTAAAATTTGAGAGAAATAGTGACTTGGGCCAAAAATAAAGAAATTTTTTATAATTTGGCAACGTTGTGTTTCAGGATGTAATGTCGTTTCTTAAAATAGTACACAACAGTACGAC
The DNA here is from genome assembly GCA_034092305.1 of Diaprepes abbreviatus. Lineage (NCBI taxonomy): Eukaryota > Metazoa > Arthropoda > Insecta > Coleoptera > Curculionidae > Diaprepes > Diaprepes abbreviatus. The sequence goes on along the minus strand of JASJET010000093.1, from coordinate 5,924,408 downwards.
AGTGAAACATCGGTAGGTGGATATCTATCCTGTAGACAGTCATCGGTCAAACGCTCAGCGTAAGGATATCCCGTAACTATCCTCCAGGTCGGTACTCACTCACGATCGAGATATCCTTAACCTCTGAACTGTTCAATGGTTTGACTGTCCAGTGTTCAAGACATCCACCGGGTTGTCGGTCTCGGGCGCCGCCCTCTGTATTAATTTGGTAGAGGGCCCACTTTGCATCACACAAGCCAGAGGACAATTGCGATTATTAGTTATCGGCTGCCGGCTGCAAATTATTGCTTCAAATATGAAAAATGGGAAGTAGGTAATGAAACAAATGGTTTTGAAATATCCTGTACCTTGTATTCCATACGGCTAAAACTAACTTAAAACCTAAGATCGATAACAACATAAACAAATAGGTGGTATAGAGGGCAAGAGTATGTTTGTGCACAGTTCATGGTACCTTGTACTGTTCGAGCGGTAGCGGTACGGTAGACGACAACCCGGCGGTATGATTAAAACGCTATTCACTGTGACTCATACTATACGTTTGCGACGCTATTCCCGACGCATCATACTAAAATTCATGACGCTAATCACGACGCATCGTACTTATCGACCTTGTTCATACTTTTAAGGGCCCTCGAGAGCGTTGGTAGAATGGAAAGACGTTTCCCGTACTAATAAGGGTCCTCGACAATATCGACTAATAGCGATAGAATATTAGGAAAGAAACCGACACTGTTCATACTTATAAGGGTTCTCGACAGTGACAATAGGATGGAACAACAATGTCCGTACTTACAAGGGTCCTTGACAACGTTGGCCACTAGCGGTGGATGGTGAAACACCATATAGATACGAGCCTTGCTGTACCCACAATACTAGACCAGGAAGGCGCGGTCCAGCAGCTTCAAGTCTTCTTTACCCGCAAAAACTACATTTTTCCGATGTATAATAACTTGGAAACATTCAGAGGAAACAAATTTTAGGTTTGAAAAGAGGATTCACTAACACTCTACTTTTGTTAAAAAAAAATATACGTTATTACATTTAAAAAAAGAATAAAAATTTTGGAAAATGCTTTTTTGGGACACCATGTAAAAACTAAGCTATTTTTAAAATGTTACTCCTTTAAATCCAATGAAGTTCCCTTTATCAAATTATTCATCCGCTTAACAAAATATCCGCAACCGAATATAGAAAAACTAAATGGACACCCTGTGTACAGGGTGAGTCAACGATTGGATGAAGTAGGTTTGTGCCTTTTCGGTGAAATTTACAAAGAAACTATATTTATTATTTGATACAGTTTATTTTTACGCAGATTTTAAAAATATTTAGGACTCTACAGGGTGAGCCAAAAAACTAGGACAGCATAAAGTTGTATTTTTTAAATAGAATACCCTATATACGAATCGTATTTTCGATTTAGCTTATAATTTTAAATCTTTTTTATTAAGGGTTTACTATAACAAAATTTTATAGTTTCTGAGATAATTAAGTTTAAAGAAAAAAAGTCACATTTTCAAACATCAATTCAATCCTAAATAACGTTTTCAATTTTGTGACAAATATATTCAAATTTGGAATTTAGCAAGGCCAAGGACAAGTTAATATAATTTTTACCTAATATTTGCAATAAAAGCTACAGGGTGTTGAAAACATCGACTCAAATTTGAACAAGTTTAAATGAATAAATATCTTTTTTTTAAAATGGTATACCCTGTATATTTTCATGTTATTTAATAGAGTAATAAAAACCCTAAAAGTTTTGTTCAATATATCCTATACCTATTTATAATAGTTTTTGAGATATTTCAGTTTTTTTTATTTTCCATACTTTTTTACAGAAATAGTCTTCATTATCATAGTAGCCATGTAAAATAATAAAAAGAAACTACAGAAACAAACAGAATGTGGTTAAATATGATCAAATACATTATTCGTTATATTACAACGGCAATAGTTTAATTAAACATAATGTGAAAAAATTAACACAACAATAACGACAAAGCAAATACATATTTACTTTTATACTAAATTGAAACAAAAAAATTACCTATTAAATACTGAGATTAATTATTTCTTTTTAATAAGTGTTCGAATAAACGACCCTCTTGTGCAATGCACAAATTTAATCTTTTTTTGCAGATTTTCTCGGACCCTGGACAAAATTAGTGGCGTTATTGTTCTACAGGTATCCCTAATCCTGTTTCGCATATCTTCCACTGTTGTTGGTGGATTAACATACACCTTATTTTTAATATAATCCCATAGGAAGAAATCTAATGGGGTGATGTCGTAAGACCTTGGTGGCCACTCAATGAAACCCCCACGTCCAATCCATTTTTGCGGATATCGTTGGTCCAAAAACGCACGAAGTTCACGATGGCAATACGGAGGCGCACCATCGTGCTGGAACCACATACTGTCGAGCTCATCCCTATCCAGACCTTGAAGCAGTTGGGGTAGTTCTTCTTGTAGAAAGTTCAGGTAACTATGGCCATTTAGTGGTTCATTAAAAAAGTGGGGTCCAATAATTCGATTATAATGAATACTACACCAAACATTTAATGACTAGTGGTTTTGATGTTGCACCTCTCTAATCCAAAATGGGTTTTCTGTGGCATAATAATGCATGTTGCGTCTATTTACGGCACCGTTACTTCTAAAAGTAGCTTCATCACTAAACATTACCTTGCATAATAAATTTGGATTTAATTGAATCTCCGCATTTATTGTACGACAAAAGTTTATACGACTTTCAAAATCATGTCCATGCAATTCTTGGTGTAATTCCATGTGATATGGATGTTTCACATAATGCTGTTAACTGACGGCTATCAATATAAGGATTTTCCTGAACATTTTACAATACTTGTAGTTCTTTTTCTTCATTAGTTACTGGTTTGTTGACCACTTTACGTTTCGGATAATCAACAGTACCAGAAGAATCAAATCTTTGCATTAAGTTTTGAAAAGTATGGGTATTAGGCTGGCGTCGATCAGGACTCTTCATTTTGTAAATTCTTTGAGCAAGAAGGCAATTTTTTGAGCCTCTCCTATTGTATAAATCATATCTATTAACTCATTCTTTGGAAAATTCATTTTACAATATAAGATGAATGCAAAAAAAACCAAACTACACTACATAAAAACCAAAAGAAGCGATTGCGGTTATAAATTTGACACAGAAAAATGTTCTTTTACATTGTTTTTGCCATGGCTACTATGATAATGAAGACTATTTCTGTAAAAAAGTATGGAAAATAAGAAAAACTGAAATATCTCAAAAACTATTATAAATAGGTATAGGATATATTGAACAAAACTTTTAGGGTTTTTACTACTCTATTAAATAACATGAAAATATACAGGGTGTACCATTTAAAAAAAAAGATATTTATTCATTTAAACTTGTTCAAATTTGAGTCGATGTGTTCAACACCCTGTAGCTTTTATTGCAAATATTAGGTAAAAATTATGTTAACTTGTCCTTGGCCTTGCTAAATTCCAAATTTGAATATATTTGTCACAAAATTGAAAACGTTATTTAGGATTGAATTGATGCTTGAAAATGTGACTTTTTTTCTTTAAACTTAATTATCTCAGAAACTATAAAGTTTTGTTATAGTAAACCCTTAATAAAAAAAATTTAAAATTATAAGCTAAATCGAAAATACGATTCGTATAGAGGGTGTTCTATTTAAAAAAATACAACTTTATGCTGTCCTAGTTTTTTGGCTCACCCTGTAGAGTCCTAAATATTTTTAAAATCTGCGTAAAAATAAACTATATCAAACAATAAATATAGTTTCTTTGTAAATTTTACCGAAAAGGCACAAACTTACTTCATCCAATCGTTGACTCACCCTGTACATACAATAATTGTGAAAAACATTGGTCACCTTTTGGGCTTCGCCGAATCCGAATAAAAATAGGGATATATTCACAACTGTAACACGATAATTCAATAAACGTAGCAACACAGGGTTCAATTTTATTAGGCGGACTAAAAAAGAAGGCAATTAAAATTACAAATTAAATCGGCCTTCTGTAACAAAATAATTCGGTTCCATCCGGGTAAAAACACTTTATAAGAAAAGAAAATCCTCAAAGAAGAAAAATGGTAACGAATCGTACGACAGAGCGGCACGGGACACAAAGTTTAATAAATACCTTGCGAACGAGACTACAATTTCCACAGTACAAGTTAAAAGTAATTTATTTTATGCATGACAGCAACAAAATTTTTGAATAACGTCGAGAGTTCCACTTTGAAGTATTTGCTTTGAAGCTGGAGAGTAGTAAAAAGATTTAATCTTCCTTTATGGAAAAATGTAAGAGCTCTAAGCTAGTTACAATATAAATGGTTCGGCGTAATCAAATTTTAATATGGACGGAACCGATTGAGCTTTCGTCGTTCATATTTCTGTTGTTGAGGGGAGCATTGATAGGGTAACAGAATTTTTAAGTAATTTTCTTTTAATCATTTGCCAGTGTAAGGTCTTTTAAGGGTAATATTAAATTACTTTTTAACCCTATTTAATACAGGGGGTATCTTTTTTTTTTTTGAAATTCAGGACATGATTCGTTCCAACACGAAACGGAGATGATTATATCAGATTTCAGCCCAAGCGGGGAGATAGGATGATATTCCACGAAACATTAAACTTGACATTTTTACATGGAGTGGGATCATTGCAAGAGTAACAATTTTTCGTGTTTATTTACCACGTTTTTATTAACTCGTTTTTGGTCTCTTTGTTTAATTATGAGTAACAGAATCAGTATAGACATACTGGAGTATGAAACCATGTTTCTTCGTCTGTTTGGTACCTACCAACTGTTAAAAAGATTATAAAAAACTTCAAGAACTTTGGATCTATAAAAGTTAAAAGAAATAGAAATAAACCAGTTGTTAACAAAATAAAGTTACAAAAATTATTTGAGTAAATGTTCAAATTGACGCTCTTGAACTTCCAAACACTTTTCGCTACTAAGCAGGAACTCTTCTTGGGTGGCTCTTCCTATTGACTGAGGACTGAGTTCTTCAAATGCTGTTCTGACACGCTGCATGCAATCTTCCATAGTAGTTAATGCGGTGTTGTGTACTTTATTTTTGATTGTCCCTCAAATACAAAATTCAAGTACTGTTAGGTCGGAGAAGCGAAGTGGCCAAAGATGTGACCAATTCTTGGCTATCCATTGATCATAAAACAAGTTTTGCAGATGATTCTTGACTAAATGACTATTATGTGGAGGCGCCCCATCATGTTGATAAAATAAATCTCCATAATCAGCCAGCGGCAAGTTATCTAAATAATTCACGTCCAAATGTTTCAAGATGTCGAAGTAGCGCTTATCTATAGGTTAAAAAACGTATTTTGTATCTAGAAGTCTTCAAAAATGGTTAACTTACCATTCAGATTATCTTGGTAGAATTCTAGGGCGACGACGGTCATTTCTTATAGCACAATACACGTTAAACTGCTATTTCTAATGAAAATATTGACACTGCAATTTTAGGATATTTTCCCGCATATCCGACAATATCTACAAGGCAAGTAGTATTAGAGTTTGTGTGTTAATAATTTAACAACTGGTTTATTTCTATTTCTTTTTGCTTTTGTGGATTCAAAGTCGTTGAAGTTTTCTATAACCCTTTTAAGAGTTGGTGGTGTTGGTTTCTGTTTCTGTGGATATCGGATCGCGAATGTATCGCATCTTCTTGAAATAACTCATCATATTCTCGATAAATAAAAAATAAGTTTGAATAATGTTCGTGCGTGTAATTTAATTGCCTCGGCATGATTATTTTTAATGAATCTCAAGTGGCAAGAAAGAGTGACAATTCTGTAGGGTTCGATTGTTTTATTTTCGCCACGCCTCGCCGTCATGGCCAACTAATAACAAAAATTAAAAGCCCTATAGCATTTTTACAACAAAAAAATGTTGAATTGCCAATATGTTGAAAACCACAAATTTTTGGAATACACAACCTTATACAAAGTTACACCTATTTTTAATGCTTAATATGATAAAAATTTTAAAATAGGTGCTTTCTATTTGAAAAAATTGACTTTTGACGATTTTTTTAATACAATTTTTATTCTTCTTTTTTTTACCACTCTGTACTAATAATTTTCAAAATATCATAAATAGACTACTAAAGTCGATCTTTGTCTACAAAAAAACTAACCCAAAATAAATAATAAAGACTTTCTTATAGGAAAAATTTATAGTTAAGTTTTGGTCCGCAAACGTCATTTTTGACATAAAAATTTAAATATGTCCAAAACGGTGAGACTTAAGTATAGAACATTATATACAAGATATATCTAGAATTTTCCGTAGAAATCAAAAATGCAATAATATGTAGGATGTTCTATTTAAAATAAGCAAGTTGACATCAACTTCTCGTATAACCAGAAGTGCCGCCATCTTGAAAATATTTTAGCCGACTGTCCCCCATGCACGTTAATAAACTGTAAAATTTTCTGATTTTTTCTAATTATAGTTTTCCCCTCATCGATCGATAACATTTCCGGAGAATCACACTGTATATTTGGTCATATAAATTTTCATTTCTTTCTTCGTGTTTATTCCTGGTCGAATGGAGGTCCAGCCAGGTCTATTAGACAGAATTGGTAAGTGATCGTTTGGTAATCGAGCGCCAAAAGCACAAGGGTCCAATCGAATTGGTAAAGATCAAAGAAGGTTCGCTGCAAGTTCGAGGCGAGCTCGTCACGGGCGCATCCCGCCCTGAGCTCACCATATTTATACGCACCTTATGGTTGTGTTATGCCTTAAGGATTATGTTGCCGGCCCGCGCTTTAGTTGTTATACTTGATGGGTGAGTATGAATGAGAAGTATTACAAGAACAACAGAAATTAAGGGGACAGTTAAATACCTGGGAGTAATTCTGGACTCACGACTGAGCTGGAATGATTATATTGAGGCTCGAACTGAGAAAGCCATATTGCAAACGAGTCTTTGGGTGTACATGGGGACTGACACCTAAAGTACTATTTTGGATATACACTATTATGATCTGCCCCATGATAACGGACGCCGCTATTGTATGGTGGCATTGTACAACAAAGCACAAACACCTTCCTCAGCTTGGCAAAGTTCAGAGAATGAGGACTGCCTCCACCAGTGTTCTGGAAGTCCTGGCGAACCTGCCTCCTCTTCACTTATATATAGAGAACGAGACCCTGAAGACTGTTTATCGTCACTGTTGCCTAGGACATCTTGGAATTGGAATGGGCGGCTACTCAGGTGGGAGGGAGAACAAAATCTTCCGAAAAATGGATCCTGGTGGTATATTGATAGATCTCGACAAGACGAAAGAGCCGGAACCGGAGTATTCGACAGGAGCACAGGAGTCAGAGAATACTACTTTCTCGGACAATGTGCGACAATCTTTACAGTGGAAATTTATGCTATTCTGCAGTGTGCCCATCTCTATGAGAGGGATATAGACAGGAATAGAGTAATGAATATATGCTCAAATAGTAAGGCTGCGATATTGGTACTGATCTTCAGTGTCGCGACTTCGCGACTGGTGTCTGAGTGTAAGGACGTACTAAATGGTATGATAAGGACCGGGTACACAGTCAGACTCGTATGGGTCCTGGATCACTCGTGTATATACGGGAATAAGGAAGCAGATCGTCTGGCTAAGTTGGGTTCTGCAACTGAACCGTATGGACCCCAACCAATACTACCTGTCCCGATTGCTATTGGTAAAAGGGAATTAAAATCGTTGCTGAAAAGCAAATTTATTGAATCATGGAGGGGAGCTCCCGGAATGAGGTGTGCTAAAAAACATATAACTGGATCTAGCGCACGGCGTACTAAAGAGCTTTTCTCATTGGGAAGAAAAGAAGTGCGAATTGTGGTGGGGTTGTTGACAGGACATTGTCACCTCAGGGGCCATCTTCATAGAATGGGTGTCGAAGGCAATCCGACATGCAGATGGTGTTTGAAGGAGGATGAAACTATTGACCATATCCTAAGAGAGTGCCCATCACTCAACGGACTGGGACAGAGATACTTCGGAGATATAATTTTGCTACCGGCAGTAGTTAGGTAAGTTCAACTAACGAGGCTGCTTGGATTTGCAAAGGCGATCGGCCTCGAATAACCTGCAACTATGATAAGATGTAAAAGGGCCCAATGGAGGTCTAGGCATCGATGATCTAGTATCACCACCCCTTTTTCAGTCATTCATTCGTACAAGATGAACAGTTTTACTCACCTGGAAAAAATAAAATGTTCCTTTTTCTTATTACTGTTAAAAGAAAAAAATATTAATTTGGCAGAAGATTTTCATGATCTATCTATAAAAGATAATGGGGTGTTTTTTCATTAAAACGTTTAACTAAAAACCCGAGTACAACCAAATGTACACTTGGAATTGTTTCATAATTAAACATCATAAATTACAAAAAGATCCTCATAAATTACAAAAATTAGTCAATAACCAACAGGCAGACAAATAAAGTCACGGTGGTTGTTGCCGGCAAAGTCAAGGCGTGCGTGCGATTAGGCCGTGCTTGAGCCGTTACAAATCCTCAAGTAAAATCCCGCCGAGCGCGCCGCAAAAACGAAATGATTTATGAGTCCCCCGGCAACACATTGTATAGTATTTCCCTAACAATGGAAAAAGGAAAACGATTCATTTCTTATTCCGCGTTAATCGATTAAACGTTCAATTGTGCCTTTCGCTACGGCTTATTGGCGAGCGGTAAATCACGAGCCCGAAAATAGTTTTTGGAAGCAACAGGCTAGAAGTGCTGCCTGCCAGCAGCGGTGCCAGCAACTGGTGGTTTAAAAAAGAATAGAGGCTTTAGAAAATGGAAATTTAATATTAAATTTTATATCCATATATCTAACGTGAGGTATAGGTTTTACGCTTCCTTTCTTTTTTGAACAAGAATTCAGTGAAATATTTTATAAGCTCTTAGATCTTAAAGGAAACAATAAACATACATACATTCAAATGTTTACTCTACAAACAAAAAAATTCATAAAAGTCTAAATTAAAATAATCTATTTGCTAAAATTTCTTTTACTCTTACCCCAATGGACAGAAATATGAAACAATTCTCCATGTTCTGGACTAGAGATCAATTTATATTGTCTTTTTAGTCGATACCGTTAAATTTCTGGTAATTTTTTTATTAAAGAATACATAATTAAAGATAATTAGCTCGAGCAATATGTGAGGCAGGCGATTCAACGCCATTACAGCTGAGGGAACGGATTATTGCTTCTTACCACCGAACAGATCAAGAGAAGTTACAAGCCTGGCTACAGAAACCATTTCATGGATGGCATACAAATAAGGTCATCCAGGATAATGTCGACAACTCATCATCGAACTACAGGTTGATTTCATTACAGATGTTTCCGGAAATGGAGGGCTTTTTGTTAGCTATCCAAGACCAGGTTATTCCGATGAAGAATTATTGGAAGCTTATCATCAGAGATCCCTTAATAGAAAATTATCAATGTAGATATGGCTGTGTGAAACATCAGAGACAATTATGAAAATATCTGGAGGATGCCAAGCGTTTGCCGCAACCGAGTATAAGGAAAAACCCGACTCGTCCGCTAAGCTACTCCACCAAGAGCAGATAAGTTAAAACTATTGCAGGTAGAAAAAGTGCCTTACTATATCCGGAGCCTATTCTTGAAAACAACGAGTTCAAGTTAAATTGGGACCGAACAGATTAAACAGTTGCTCGTGATAGGCCAAACATTATACTAACAGATATAATTTCTAGGGGAATTACACTGACTGGCATTGTTTACCTAATAACAATAACCTAAGACCAAAATATAAAGAGAAGAGCGCCAAATACAGAGGTCTGGAGGTGCAAATCCGCAGACAGTGGATAATGAACAGCGTCCACATGATTTCCATAATACTATCAACTGGAGTGATACAAAAGAACCTCCTGCAGAGCATTAAGGGACTGGAACTTAGTGAGCACCTGTATAAACCGATTCAGAAAGCAGATGTCCTTGCCACCGCGTAAACCGTCCGAAAGTTTGTAAGAAGCACATAAGACCACGCCACCTAGGACACGATAACATGGAAAGGGTCCCACAGAGCTTCATGCTTTTTGGTGTCTTTGTATACCTGGTATGAGTCAATAATCTCTGGAGGGAGTGCGAAGCTGTTTGGCTTGTAAATCTGACAATTAACTCAAATCTCAGATATATATATATGTATATATATATATATATATATATATATATATATATATATATATATATATATATATATATATATATATATATATATATATATATATACAGGGTGTCCAAGATAAGGATCCTAAGCATGGGGATCTCGGAAACAGTTGGAGATACGAGGTCGGTTAAATTAGAGAAAAGTTGCGCAATTTAGTGCTAAATTAAACGCAGTTAAAAAAATTTAAAAATTTCAAACAGTTCCGGAGATTTCCGGAAAAAAACGAAATTTGGCAAAATCGTTTTTAATTTTTGCAGGCTTTATTTAAAGAGATATCCGAAAATAAAAGGTAGATTCTCATTGCCACTTTCTATTTTTTATAATTTGGTCTAAACAAAATTTAAATCCGACGTTTCATTTCTGAGATACCATCATGAACTTTCATTTTTTATATGGAACAAAAAAAGTATTCCATGTATTTGATAGCATTTTTTATTACAAATTCAACGGTGTATCACCCTTGCATATCGAATACGTAGTTCAAGTACTTTCCATAAGAGCTCCGTGAGAGCGAGAGAGAAAGGTAAATCAGTTTTATAAAAGCCAATGAACTACACACTTGATATGCAAGTGTGATACACCGTTGAATTTGTAATAAAAAATGCTATCAAATACATGGGATACTTTTTTTTGTTCCATATAAAAAATGAAAGTTCATGATGGTATCTCAGAAACGAAACGTCGGATTTAAATTTTGTTTAGACCAAATTATAAAAAATAAAAAGTGGCAATGAGAATCTACCTTTTATTTTCGGATATCTCTTTAAATAAAGCCTGCAAAAATTAAAAACGATTTTGCCAAATTTCGTTTTTTTCCGGAAATCTCCGGAAGTGTTTGAAATTTTTAAATTTTTTTAACTGCGTTTAATTTAGCACTAAATTGCGCAACTTTTTTCTAATTTAACCGACCTCGTATCTCCAACTGTTTCCGAGATCCCCATGCTTAGGATCCTTATCTTGGACACCCTGTATATATATATACATATATATATATATATATATATATATATATATATATATATATATATATATATCACAAGAAAAAACAAGTTGTCGACAGGGGGACGGGATGCGAGTAGCGCACACAACTGGCGGGGGGGGGGGATCGCCAGCAGCATACCCATACCTAATGTAAAAGGCAGAATCGGTTCTATTTTCCTGAACTCCAAACTCTTGGGAAGGGGAGGGACGATTGCAAGCATACACATTCCCATACTCTATTCAAGAACTAAAGAACTAGAGAGAGTAATAAAACTGTTACCGAAACTTCCAACGTATCTGATCCGGTGCCGCAGGTAACTAAGGATTGCCGTAAATCTAATTATATTTAATTTTATTTAAATATTATAAGCTTTTATAAAGTTACTGCAACATTAAAATTTACAATTTAATTTCTGTCAGTGAGCAAAGTACACCTTACAGTGTGTCCCTAGTGATTTATCTTGTTTGTGCTTGTTTTTATATATTATTTGAGATTAGTGAGATACCCAAAAGATATGGATTCCACAGCAGGCGCGGATCCAAGGGGGGGGGCGGTGGGGGCGATCCCCCCCCCCAAGAGCTTTGAGTTTAGGAAAATGGATTCGATTTTTCCTCTTATACTATAGTTTATTCAAGAACTAGAGAGAGTAATAAATCATTTTTTACCCTTTTTCTCTTCGCAAACTACCTGTGTTCTTTAGTCCAGTGTTTTTAGCAAAATTTGTTAGACACATATATTTTTCATAGGAATGGGTTAGAAATTTTATAATCAAAAATACCGGTCTATAGTAATAGACTAAAACGTAGGATTATTCTCTCAAAAAATTCTAAGTTATAATTTAAATACTTACAAAATATCCATTGTCACAAATATAAAAAGTTAAACATATATAAAAATAATAAATTCGTCCATATAATAATAAAATATTTTTGGGATTATCGGTCATTTTATTATTAATTAAAAATATTTTTAGGGTATTTAACGTTTCAGTTTATTTATTTCTTAAACCATCTTACAATTAAACACTAAACAGGGATTCAAATGTAATTACTTTTTTTTATGTTGTAATTAAAATTGGGCCTACTTATTTTTATTTCTATTGTACTGATATTTTAATTTAATTTACTTTTATATATGAAAATACGATAGCCCAAAAAAAAAGATAAACATATTAATTCTACACGCTTAAGAAAAAGACACAAACACAATAATAAAATAATAAAAAACTAATTAGAATTAAATATATATAAAATTGTGGGGCACACTAAAATAAAAATATATAAAAAAATAAAAAAAAAACATATAAACAACAATAAAATACAACGAAAACAAAAATTTAAATAATAAATTGTGTTTACACTAGTAAACATTATGTATCTAATTCCTAATCAAAATCAGTGAAACTATCTTCGCTAAAATTAGTTATAATTGGTTCCTCTATTTCACCGATTATGAGATCGAGTTCTCACATTTTGTTTTATTCTTTTATTATATGGATTTTCCCAATTTTCCGCAGTAACTTTATTCAAAAACATCTTCCAAAAGTTTAGTTAAATTACTAATTTTATTAATTGTGTTATTTCTAGCAACTCTACCTTTTACTTGAGAGAGATATTTACGTCTCCAACGGACAGTTTCCGGACGATTTATAAGAACAGATTTTCTATCTGGTTTTTCCCAGCAAAATTAAGTTCTCTGAGCAATTTCCAGAGATCAGTTCTTTTAATTTCAGGTAAATCGCGATCTTCAATGATTTTAGTCAGAATTTTGTAGATGGTTGGGATCTGCTTCTCATAATAAAATGTATATACAACCCCTTTAATTGCAGTTTTCATCTCTTCTTCCAGCGAGGTTTTTCTTCTGCCTGTGATCGAATATGGTTTAGGAGTACTAACAATTCCAGTCGTTTTTTCTCCTTCAGTATTGGGTATATAGTAGATTTTCCAACTCCTGTCATGTTGAAACATATCTCAACAGAGCTTTTAACATTATTATCTAGATATTGATATCTTAAGGCATCATAAACATTCATCGTAATAAGTTTTGAGGAAAAAATGCCCTGGTTTAACGATTTTGGAATAAACATAGAGGTGAAAGCCATATCTTTTGGGTATCTTACTAATCTCAAATAATATATAAAAACAAGCACAAACAAGATGCTACTGTAAATTTATAAAATATATTTAAATATAATGAAATATAATTAGATTTACGGCAGTTCTGTTCCCTGCGGCACTGGAGCAGGTACGTTAGAGGTTTCGGTAACAGTTTTATTACTCTCACTAGTTCTTGAATAGAGTATAGGAATGTGTATAATTGCGATCGCCCCCCCCCCTCCCAAAAGCTTTGAGTTCAGGAAAATAGAACCCATTCTGCCTTTTATATTAGGAGTGAGTATGCTGCTTGCATCCCCCCCCCCCGTTGACAACTTGTTTTTCTTGCCATACTGTACTTTTGTGACATCACCGCCCCTCCCAAAGAGAGAGGCTGGATCCGCCCCTGATTCCACATCTATATTTATTTCAAAATCGTTAAACCAGGCCGTTTTTTCCTCAACGAAAAACTTATTACGATGAATGTTTATGATGCCTTAAGATATCAATATGTAGATAGTAATGTTAAAAGCTCTGTTGAGATGTGTTCCAACATGACAGGAGTTGGAAAATCTACTATGTACCGAATACTGAAGGAGAAGAAAACGACTAGAATTGTTAGTATTCCCAAGCTACATTCGATCACAGCCAGACGAAAAACTTCATTGGAAGAAGAGATGTAAACTGCCATAAAAGAAGTTGTACATACATTTTATTATGAGGAGCAGATCCCAATCGTCGACAAAATTCTAACTAAAATCAATGAAAATCGGGGTTTACCTGAAATTAAAAGAACTGAGCTCGGGAAATTGTTCAGAGAACTTAATTTTTGCTCTCAAGTAAAAGGTAGAGTTGCTAGAAACCACACAACTTACAAAATTAGTAATTTAACTGAAGTCTTGAAAGATTTTTTTTGAATAAAGTTACTGTTGAAAATGGGTAAAAATCCATATAATAAAAGAATAAAAGAAAATGTGGAAACCCGATCTCATTATCGTTGAGATAGAGGAACCAATTATATTTAATTTGAGCAAAGATAGCTTCACTGACTTTGATTAGGAATTAGATACGTAATATTTACCAGTGTAAACACAATTTATTATTTAAATTTTGTGTAACATATAAAAATTAATTATATTTGAATACCTTTTAGTGTCTAATTGTAATTCTGTAGATGGTTTAAGAATTAAATAAACTGAAACATCAAATATCCTAAAAATGTTTTTAATTAATAATAAAATGACCGATAGCCCCAAAAAATGTTAATATTATATGGACGAATTTATTTTTTTATATATGTTTAACTCCTTGTATTTTTGACATTGGGTATTTTGTAAGTATTTAAATTATAACTATAATATAAATTTTTTGAGAGAAAAATACTATGATTTAATATGTCTGAATGTGCCTAAAACGGTTTCTATGCCAAAATTAAAAATAATATATATATATATATATATATATATAAATATAAATATAAATATAAATATATATATATATATATATATATATATATATATATAAATAAATATATATATATATATATATATATATATATATATATATATATATATATATATATATATATATATATATATATATATATATATATATATATATATATATAAATAAATATGTAATCCAAGGTTTTCGGGCATCCCGTGTATGTGCTGAGTCCCTCTCAGCACTGTAAGGCAGCTGACGTTGCGGTGAAATCTCATTCACCATTTTCTAAGCTCACTGTATGGCGTCTATGAGCGAACTGATGTCTGCGACTCCGGTGCTGTCGGTACGTCTGACGCGTTCGTTTTCCGAATGGTTCCGGCCCATCAGGTTGCGAGAACTGCTGCGCGTCATCGGCCCTGTTGCCAGTGTTTGTGGTTGCGTTGCCGAGTTGTAATCTATTTCGTTACTAAGTGGTACTGTTGATGTTTTGTAAGCAGATTTTTCCAAGTATTAGGCAAACGTTGGCTATCATCTCTGCTATTTAAGTTGTTGGGCCTCTTTGCAATTTCAATGGCTTCCCTTATAACTTTTGTGGACAGGTTTTCACATCTCGATAGCATTTTTGTTCCCGAGAAATTTATCTTATGGCCTGTGTTAAAAAAAAACAAACACTTGGCCCCAAAAAATCGCGAAAACCAAGAGAATAGTTCCACAGATTTTGTTTCTTATGTAAGAGGCACCACTTGTTTTGTTGTTGCGCTTGTCAGTTTAAACGATTTATTGTCAACCTGAACTACTTTAAAAGTTAATTCAAAGAGGTAAAATTTAATCTTAAAGTATGTGAAATTAAATATTTATTACGCTATCAATATTTATCAGTAATAAATACCCCAATTAAGTTATTTGATAACCCTTATTTACCACTAAACTTCGGAAACTCTTTCATTGAAACTACAATGCATTTAATGCACCATGCAAAAGATCAAATTACACTGAAAGCCAGATTAACCGAACCATCACGTTGGAGCTTTAACTTCTGATTTAATTAAGTTGTACAGGATGTCGATTTTAAAACTTTCCATTCTGTAGTTTCTAACCTCTGCAGTATTTACTATACCGTATTACTCTAAACCCTTAAAGGTGTGGATTCAATGCTTAATGACGGGCGAGAGTAGGGGTGTATATAAGGGATAAGGAGCATTTTATTTTTAAATTTCTTAAATGAGAGCAATTTTCGAGAAGCTGCGATTTAAAATCCAGCGGTTTTCTGATTTAACATGTTTAGCAATAAGTAGTTTCTAATAAAAACTGTAAAAGTTAAAAGAAATATAAAACATGTTCAAACTAAATTAAGTTAAAAATTTCTATTTAAAAGCTCACTTTTATGTAAGCTGCCTAATGGATTGTTTTTGTGCATCAGTAATAGAAACGTAAAGTTCCCTAATTAAATAAGACAACTCACAATAACAATATTGTTGATTTCATATAAAGTTGAGGTGCAAAACTTGAATGATATTAATTTTTCTGTATTGTCTACCCTTTTTGAGATACTACAGTAAATTTCCATTCATTAATTATCAACAATATATTTTCGATAATAGTATTCTGGAATTTTTTGTAATTCCGCCACTCTATTTTTTAAACACCCTCATACAGGTTGAACAATCCGTTCCAGCGATCATAATCAGCTGGTATAGTAAACCTGATGATTATCGATCGTAAGTAAAAATCGTTCATTGAAAAGTTTTTTCACATTTGTCGGTATTTTGTATTCAAAAGAGTGTTTTAGTGAAAGGAAAAAAAGGTAATTATTGCTTTATAACTTAAATTAGTTTAAAAGAGTTTTGAATTATTTTTATTAGTTTGGTCACCTTTTTTATTTTTTGATTTGTTTCGACTAATTTAAGGGTCTGTCGAACATCCGGCGTTTGAAGGTTTTTCTGTGGTGGGAGACCGGAACCGTGAGCTCTGCGTCTTTATTTGCTGACTACGACAGACTGAGGTAAGTTTCTTTGTTCTCTTTAGTTTCTTTTTCAAAATTTAGCAGACTATCCTCTCCGAGATACTTTTTGTTTGTGTGTATCTGCAGTGCATAAATTTATTTGGTATTTCACGACAATATTCACTTCACAGCAAGTTTTCTTAATTCATGGTCGGCCATCTTGATACGAATCCATGAAAACTATCACAAGGACCTATGCTGGCCTGAATTACCTATTTTCTTTATTTAGGTTTCCTGCTAATAAGGCGTTTTGCTAACGTAATACTATGTTAAGAGTTAAGTTTAACACTAGGGTAAAATGTATCTAAAAGGTACTTGCCATTATGCAATCTACAAATCACTGAGCTGATAGAATGCTTATCTGAATATTCTCTGTAGAATTTTGACTCCATCTGCTAGTCTCTTCCAAGTTTAATGAGCTCGAATATCCTTCTTATCTTATCGTGTTGTAGTTGAAGACCACTTATCTTAAATTACCTTTAGCAACATATTGTCTTGAAGCAAGAGGCTTTTCTGTTATCAAAACTACATCGTCATCAAATGACTAAGATATTCTTCACCGATTTTGTTTCCTTTTTCTTTCCAATTTAGCTGTTGAATATTATTCTCTAGTAGAGCAGAAAAATTTTGGGGTGAGGTTGTAATTCACCCTAATAGTTCATTTTTCTGTCAGTATTAAGAAGGTTTAAAGTACCAAAGCCTTTCGAAAATAAAACTTGGTCTTTTGGTAAGTAGGAGTCTAGTTTGATTATTAATCTTTCATTCTGGTAAGTAATTAGTATAAGGTTGAAAGCTGGCTTGTCGGTCTGTAACTGATAAATTCCATTTTGACTGAGAATACCACATTTTGTAGAAAGTCCCAAGAGTTTTATCTCAAATTTACTAACCATATGGCTTCGCACTCCCTCCAGGTATTATTGGCTCGTAACAGATATGCAAAGAAACCAAAAGTATGAATGTCTGTGAGGATCCTTTCCATGTTATTGGATTCTAGGTGGTCTTCTGTACTTCGTACAAACTTTCGGACGCTGCGCGCGATTGCAAGGAGAACTGCTTTCTGAATCGGTTTATACAGATGCTCACGAAGGCC
Source organism: Diaprepes abbreviatus (assembly GCA_034092305.1). NCBI lineage: Eukaryota > Metazoa > Arthropoda > Insecta > Coleoptera > Curculionidae > Diaprepes > Diaprepes abbreviatus. Next base: position 5,906,530 of record JASJET010000093.1, on the reverse strand, counting down.
CAGTTCCTTGATGCTCTGCAGGAGGATCTTTGGATCACTCCAGTTGTTGATAGTATTATGGGAATCGTGTGGACGCTGTTCATTGCCCACTGTCGGCGGATTTGCAGCTCCAGATCTCTGTATTTGGCAATCTTCTCATTGTATTTTGGTCTCAGGTTGTTGTTATTGCAATGGCAGTGAGTATAGTTTATCAAGAAATTTTATCTGTTAGTATAATGTCTGGTCTATTATGAGCAACTGTTTGATCTGTCAAAACCGTTCGGTCAATAACTTGAACTCGTTGTTTTCAAGAATAGCCTCCAGATTGTATTTGTAGTAAGGCACTTTTTTTATTTGCAATAGTTTTAGCTTATCGGCCCCAAGAGTTTTAGTATTATTTATTTTCTTTATTGTAGCATTTTTAACGGTATTAAATCTTTTTCTGCTCGGATTTTTTCTAGTGTAATTTTGATTTTCTCTGTTATTAGTTATGAAATCTCCTCGGATCCGACGTTGAGAATTTGAACATTTTTAGTTTATCCCTTTACTTTCATAAGGCTTTTTTGCTCTGATAAAAAGATATGTAGAAGTTTACTGTTATTTTTTTGATTTGTAAAAATGTTGTAATAAAGCTGTTTTCGGTATTTAATTTTATTAATTGCGGTTTTTATAATATTTTTAAGCGTTTTCTATTTTCTGTTTTCTTTTTTAGTTATTGTTTATTATCTTATATCCTTCCTGATTTTCTTTTTTTTTTACTATGTAGCATTGGTTTCAATAAGTTTTGTACCTTGCTGCATTAAGTCAATAGTTGCAAAGTATCTGGTTTTCTTCTCTAGCTGATCCTAAAACACTTTGTTCTTTGTTCAGAATTTGTTGCTGGTGTAATTCTCTAGTCATAGTTTCATGAAAATATTTTAGTAATAAATAAATCCAATTACCATTTTAAAACCACATATTTCTATCCAATTCTAAAAGTTTTCAATTTTAACCGCAGCATATTTGATGCATCTTTAAAAAGATCAAACTATTCCAGAAACCAAATAAACAACCAAACTTCGTATCAGAGCTTTTACCGTTGATTTAATTAAGTTGTTTACAGTGCATGTTTTTCAAAATATCCGTCTCTTTTCAATTTACTTTGTGAGGTAGCAAAAACTAATTTTCGCCTAATTTCGTTATGAATATATGTCCGGGAAATTTTGTTTAAAACAAGCTCTATTTTGTTAATTTTCCCGCTTGAAGCTTAAAAACAATTTTATTAACATTTAATTTTGTTGCTGTTATATTCGCTATGCATGCTGAAAGCAAATATAATTTTGGGGAACAATTCTCGATAAACAATTTAATTTTCTGTTTGAAAACGGAAAAATAAGAAATGTGAATGTAATATAATGACGCTTTAAATTAGTTAACGGCACCTGTGCAGCTGAGAGTGGGCCTTACAATATAAGTGGGGTACTCAGGCATCACTGTATTCCAGGCATTTTTCATTTTTCAATATATATATATATATATATATATATATATATATATACATATATATATATATATATATATATATATATATATATATATATATATATATATATATATGGCACCGATCATATGGATTCCATACCTCACTACCATACTCTAAAATGCTGAGGACAAATGTATCGAACAATACTGTTACACACTGATAGCTGTCTTTAGCGCTTCTAACAGTAAAGCCATAAGTCTGAGACGCCCTCTTATAAATAGATTCTATTTGTGGTTTTGTGGTGTATGATATCAACTGCTCATCAAAAGTGATCCCCAAATCCTTAATCTAGCTGCCTGTGTTTAGTGTTGTGTTTCGTATGTTGTACACATAATTAATAGATTTCTTTTTTCTAGTATATGAGAGTGCTGAACATTTGTCTATGTGAAAATGAAGCTTATTTTTTATTGACGAATTAACTAATTTGAATATATCAGATTGAAGTAAAATACAATCATTCAAAGAGTTTACAACTCTGTATAGCTTTAAATCATCAGTAAATAGTTTAATTTTTGAATCATTTGTACGAAATGTGACAGTGATATCGTTAATGAATATTAGAAAAAGTAGCGGACCGACGTTGGAACCTTGAGGAATCCGTGACGATGGTACGAAAGAGCAAGAGGCATGACCTCTAAGAACGACAGGTTGCTCTCTATTAATTAAACAAGACGACATAAGCCGTAAAAAATTTGGGTGGAACCCATATTGTAATTTTAATTTCTGCAAAAATATAGAATGGGACACAACATCGAAGGCCTTGGCAAAGTCAGTGTAAATAACATCCACCTGACCATGTTTATCCAAGGTTCCTGACAAGGTGTTCACCACACACAATAATTTACCCACGCATGACCTTCTCCTCATGAACTCATGCTGATCGGATGAAATTAAAGGCGAGACCGAGTTGTATATGAATTTAAACAAGATTGTCTCAAATATCTTGGCCATTGCAGAGAGCACGACAACTGGTCTGTAGTTTTTTATATCAGTTCTCAAGCCCTTCTTAAAAACAAGGCAAATCTTAACATTTTTCCAGTCAGTAGGAATTTTTATATAAGGCGGGATGCCATCAGGACCAATTGCCTTGCCCATTTTAAGTGCCGGAATAGCGTCAACCACTGATGGAATCAATCATAATCATGTGAGAATACATATTTTCTATCAGCTCGTCATTTAGAGAAACATCAGCAGAATACACCCGCCAAAGTACTCAGCGAAGTCGTCACATACGTCTTTACCAGTGCTACATTGCCTTCCACCAAGGGACATTCTGCTTGGTGTATGTTTTGTTTCTTTTTTATTATTAATGTAATTCCAAAAAGACATGGGATGATTACATATATTTTGATGAACTTTATTTATATAATTTTTATATACACGTTGGTTGGTTAATTTTTCTTCTAAAACGTAACAACTGTAGATTCTGGGCATAGTCATATTTGTTTTTTTTATGTCTTAGTTGATATTTTCTTTTCAGGTCATTTATTATTATTTTGTTATACCAAACGGAGTATGATCTGTTACATTCACCGGCCACAGGCACGGATATTTCAAATATATTATATATCTTACTATAAAATAATTCTACTGTTTTATTAACATCCACAAAATTTTCCAGAAAAGAAACATGTCGTACAGCAATCTAAAGTCAGCCCTTCTAAAGTTGTAGTTACTCGTCACACGTTCAATTTTAGTTTCTAAGGTCGGATGATGACTGCCCTTTTGCACACGGTTGAAGGTGTAGGATCGTTCTCCTTTTCCTCGATAGCGAAATGAAGTTGCATGTCATCAGATAAAATCTAAACGTGTCTGGACAGTCCTCTTAAAACATTATCATCCTAGCACAACACAACACGATTACGTGGGAGTCAAGACACGAGAGTATACTAAGCAATGAAAAAGCAGACTAACTTGCAAGATGAGGGTCTGCTACCACCACAGACTAAAAATGTAGTCAAATAACTAAGTGAATTAACAGAGTGTGATATAATTATTCATCACAATCCCGTGCGAAACTTTAGAAAATATTAGCGACTTTAGGAATGATTTTTTTTAAAGGTAGCTTACTTGTTATTGTGGATATACTCTGCCTTAGGCTTTATCAAAAGTTTGGACTTAATGGGACTATATACAACTGAAGAAGTGCAGTTTACTCAGTTCTAATATTATCATTATAATCATATATGTTCTTAGGCTTAAAATATTCTGTTTTAAGTAACTTCTTCGTTTAGTAGATACTATTCCAAAACTTAATTTCTACACATCTAAAAAACTGGAAACATAGCGATTCCGTAAAAAGAATATATTTACTTTAGTCATACCCTTTTTATATCATTTACTTGAAATTATTTTCCAGAGATTCCTTTTCGAAAGCCTAAAATTCCAGGAAGAGTTTTTCATTGGACACCTGCCAATTACTCTGTTGCATGCAAGTTATATTTTCTCTAGTGGCGGCAGCGTCATCGTCACGATTTTCTGCCAACCACCAGTTGCTGTTAGTAGTGCATCTCAAACGCCTGTTGCATTCTCGGTATTTTCTGGCTTTATTAAATAAAAATTTCGAAGCCTATTCAATAAACAGCAATGGCGACTATTTTCTAGAATAATTACGAGATGATTTTAAGCTTATAGAGGTTTAGTTCAGGTTATTAGTCAAACATTCTATATATGTACATATTTTAATTGATTTATCAAAAAGACTGATTTTCGTTAATTCTTCAATAGCCGTGCTCTTTTCTAAGAGTAGGCAACCCTTCGCATATACCTGTGTTAATGTACACAGATACGCGAGATCACTGACTTTACGTGTCTTTCGAAGAATATCTGAGAGGTTACTACATAAAATACTGTTTGTTGATTTGTTTAGGCCTCCTGTGATATGACCAGCGTATAAATAAATTTCGATTTTATTCTGAGTCATATTAAAGAGAAATTTGATTTAAATCTTATACCAAAATAAGTAGAAATAACTTGCTAAGGAAAATCGCAGGAAGGGATTGGGATGCAAATCAGAAGATTTTAAAAATAATAGCTGATTATGTATATCTAGTGTAGATTAGATCTAAACATGCACAACAAGTTGCTGCTACACTAGAGGACACATGCAGGATAATCACAGGCTGTATGAAATATACTCCGTTTCCTCTCCTATATATACCAGATATCTGGATCTGTTTCTCAGGTGGATTGAAAATATTTAGTCGAATACGTAGAAAGATTTAAACAATAATTTGATGATAAATACCTTCTACAACATCTTCATGAGCCACAGGTTCAGATAAAAGAAATGACTCCAGGACCCTACAGGTTGGAGTCTCTCAAGGTACAGTGATTTCTCCATTTCTATACAGTACATATAAGGTCCTTATTACCACACAATGCAGACGTGCATGTACGCTAACGAGGTGTTAGTGACAACAAGTGCATATTAAGCGGAAACTATCAAAAAGCAGATCATATATCTTATGTTAAAAATATAATCAGTTATCTCTATGAAGTGGGAGTCTATGATTATTACTAAGAGATTCGCTAATAATTGTTTCATTAAAAATAAAAAAAAACGCCAATGAAAGAACAGTGAAATATCTCATTATAACCACAGACTTACGATTATAATTTACATATCACATGTCGGCCAAGATTAAGAAGATATTTTTCGCAATGCAGCAGTTGTTCTCCTTGACAGTAAGTCTGTTTTGTCACCACAAAACAAACGAATAATGTATATGCAGATTGTCAGATCGGCACGAGTCTGATGCTCCACAAAATTTGCAAGATTCCAGAGGGTTCAAAATAAGTTTCTACGTGTCATAATATTCTCTGGCAGGTACCTAAAATTGCTGAATTACATTAGATGACCAATGTGGAATACTTTATGGACTACGTCGAGAAACTGACTATAAATTTTCAATACTAAACTCAGACCTTACGAGAAACATTACCGCTAACACATATCAACCAGAAAATCCACAAAAACATAAAAACGTCTATCATAAGATGAACTATAGTGCTTAACATGGCAGCTTTCCTAAAGTATGAATCGCCAAGTATTAGATTTATGGAGCCTAGTACAATTTGCTGTGATGTCCCCTGTACCGTTTTACAGCTCGCGCTTCTGGGAAGCATCTTGGCAAAAAGCGTAAGATTAATCCTGAAAAGTTAGGATAAATAAATATTGATTCCTGAAGAATGAAAAATTTCTAATCATATCTATTCAAATTATAAATTGCTTTTACCCCCAAAACCCAACTGTAAAATTTATAAATTATAACGGCAAGGATCACCAAAATTCTTCAAACTCTTCTGAGCATATATCGAATTGAAAGCAATTGATCACCGAAAATCCGCTAATTAATACCAAGCTTAACAATGGTTGCAGTTTTCTAAAAACTGTTGCATTGCCCTTGACTAGTCAGCACTGTTGGCTCTGGCAGGAAGGGAAAAATATACTGTTTTATGATAAATATGCGTTGTATCTTAGGGTCAACGTGGAACTTCTCAAAAATTTTCCGTTGCAATAATTACTGTCATGTAAGGAACTGAAATGGAGAATTTGGCGAATAATCAAGCGAATGCAAACTGATGTTGCTCCTGTCATATCAAACATAGCTAAATGGGGTATAATAACTTAAAATGACACTTGGTGAGTTTGGGGAACAACAACATATGGCATATTTTACCCTTAATGACTTATGGTTTGCTAATACCTCAGCAGTAGATGCAGCTCGATAATGGGCTGAAAGAAAAGTAGAATAACGCAAGCTGATAAGCTAACACACATCATACTCACTTTATGGAAATAAATCCTTGACTAATTCAATTTTCAAGTCACTTTTTGCAATATATTTTTTTGGAAAAATTACAATGGCTTAATTAATGCGATATGAAATGATATACTTATTTTTGTTTAAAATATCTTTTTTTTGTGTGTGTTCATAAGTTTTTAAAATGATATTAAAGAGGCAAAAAAGAATACCTAAATTAAGTACCCAATTAAAACACAATTTAGCAAAATAATTTAATATAAACGTCACGAAATAAAATTAAGAAATTTCACTTAATAAACCGTTGATTGTCAGTCGAAAGTTTGCCACCCCTTCTGTTCATGTGAATACAAGATAGGCCTTTTATACAACATCAGTGCTTAGGGATTCATTGTTTTAAGACAACGCTACGCACTTCTAATTTAATTATCCCCTCACTTCACTCCTCTCTCAAGATGACAATGAGATGTAACATGATTAGAGCGGTTTCGTCACACGACACCACGCGTTTCATGTTCAAAGGGAATAAAGGTTTACACCAATTTTTACAAACACCTCGAAAATTTGTACTTAGGGTGAGTAAACGAAGCCGAACGAACTTTGTATCTGTCTTCAAAGGACTCCGCAAAGATATTATGGAAAATTGACCTCGGCGAATTTTTAAAAAGTTTAGTGTATAATTTCAATGTCCTGAGAAAAATTGGGTTAATTCCCTTTTTTAAGTACATAAAACCTCAAAATTAGATACCTAACAACCATTTATCTTTAGTTGTAGATTTTACTGTAATATAAGTATTTTTTTGTGCTTTAGACCATACAAATGATATTTTACGCCTCCACAGTGGTTGGATGGGTTATTATTAAATTAATGTATGTGTATATATATATATATATATATATATATATATATATATATATATATATATATATATATATATATATATATATATTCTAATGTGTTCATTTTGGTATCCCATAAAAGTTGTATCGAAAAATGTTTCAAACAAGAGTTGTAGAGAGTTAAAAAACTTATCGATTCATATAGGTTATAGGTGGTGCCACTAGTTATCGAGATGTATCATTTCCGATCTCAAAAAAATTTTTTTCTTGCTTTTGGATGAAAAAAAACTTTCTTTTTCAAAAATTCATAATGGTGTGGCAAATGAATATTAGGGGCTCAGATTTTCAGAAGATGCTTTCTAATACTTGTACTTTGCCTGTGAATTTTTTGGATCCAGGAAATACACTCCCATATGATCTGTGAACCTTCGAAAATTGGGCAGAATCTGATCGAATATAGTTGCGGCAGGCCGCTGTCAGCGGGTTGCCATAGTTCAGGCGCATTATTTATTGGCGCTTCAAGGAAACTTATGCATCACAACTAATATTTATAATATTGATGTTCTTTTATTAATTTATATGATAGTAACAATTCGTTTAGTCATATTAATTATTAATTTGTTTATTAACAAAATTTTTACAAAAAATTATAGAGAAAATCATACAAATATTCAATTATATATTATATATTGTAGTGACTAAAATGTTGTTGTCGGACTTGCATTTTCTTTATTTTTACCGTTTCGATTAGGTTTTATCTCTAATCGTTATCAAGTATAAATTGAATGTTGAACATATTCTAGTGTTATTTTCCTTTATATTATTATTATCTAACAGTTTATTAACAAAATTTTTACAAAAAATTATAGAGAAAATCGTACAAATATTCTTTTATATATATTTTTTTTTTAATTTTTACGAATTGAATATTTGTACAATTTTCTCTATAATTATTTGTAAAAATTTTGTTAATAAACTGTTTATTGCTATGATTAATATGACTAAACAAATTGTTGCTATCATATAAATTAATAAAACAACATCAATATTATAAATATTACTTGTGATACATAAGTTTCCTTGAAGCGCCAATGAATAATGCGCCTGACCTATGGCAACCCGCCGACAGCGGCCTGCAGCAGCTATTTTCGATTAGATTCGGCCCAATTTTCGAAGGTTCACAGGTCGTATGAAAGTGTATTTCCTGGATCCAAAAAATTCACAGGTAAAGTACAAATATTAAAAAGCATCTTTTGCAAATTTGAGCCCTTAATATTCATTTGCCACGCCATTATGAATTTTTGAAAAAAGAACTTTTTTTTATCCAAAATGAAAATTTTTTTTGAGATCGGCAATGATACATCTAAATCCAATGCACGCATTAAAAAAATTTTATCTCCATCCGGTGATAAGTTATCGCAATTCTTTTGGTGCAAAAATTGGTTTTTGCAAAATTTCTTAACCCACGATTGAAAAAAATTTTTTTTTAATAGATCTTTAATACATAAAGCAATACAAATAATTTCCATTAAAATTGAACATTGTATCTTAATTAGGAAAGGGGAAAATTGAGGTTGAAATTTCAACTTTGACATCGAATTTCTCGGAAAATAAAAAACTCACAGATTCCGGGTTTGACATAGTTTTTTAGAATGATAATACCTATATTTATGTTAAATTTTAAATTGGTAATTTGTTAATTAATGTCTGTTTTTTTTTAAACCAAAACCGTAAATTTTGTCGAAAAAAATATATATTTCGATAACTGGTGGCGCCATCTATAACTTATATTATGTGAATCAATATGCTTTTTAATTCTCTACAACTTTTGTTTGAAGCATTTTTCGATACAACTTTTACTTTTCGAGATAAACTCAAAAAACCGAAAATCGTGACCATTTTTGGTCCGCCATTTTTTTTGCACAGGTCTTTCAGATTTACCATCAAGATATGTTTTATGGGATGCCGAAAAGAACACATTCCAGCAAAAAAAAAAACAATGTAACATTTTTGTTACTGACGAAACTCTCTTTTCCATGGAGTATAAGACATGCAAATTATAATGGTTAATTTATGAGTTAAAAAATACCTTAAGATGATAAATCTGCACTGCAATATTTATCAGATATTTTTTACACTTTAGGTGTTGCTTAGCCGATAAAACAAATGAAGAACTTAGAAAAAATTGCTCAATGCGTGAAAATGTATACATTTTTAATAATTTTTGGGTTTTATTTCGCTGAAAAAATATTTTTTCGTTTAATTTTTTAGTAGTAATAATTTTCGAAACTTGAATGATTAAGGCATTATATAGCTACAAATATTTGGAAATAAGGCTCCACACTGTAGTAACAGTACCGAAAATATCATCAAAAGCTAATTCTTGTATCAGTATAAAATTGGAGAAACCTCAAAGTTAAGGTTAACCCTTTGTCACGCACCAGTTCTCAGTTTATGTAAAATCACTTATAACTAACCCAATTAAGAAAATAAAGCCTGAGTTCGGCAGGCAGACCAGACCGTGGCCCCGTTAATATTAATTTTCGTTTGTGTGCCTGTTCCTTGTTTTGCAGGGAATTTTCCAAACCTGAGGCTGCCAATGTTTGGGGATTCACGGATTTAGGCTGAAGCAACACAAATAAAATTACCTCACATTCTGGTCCTTAGGAAAGTTTATAATGAGGTGTAACATAAACAGGGTGGGATTTATTTTAACTAAGAAAAAGTGTAGCATTTTTTTGATATTCCTGTTCACTTCGGTTACAGTATTTTAAGCAATCAGAAGAAATATTTATTTTTCCGTTGTGTAAATATGAACAGTTGCAACTCGCATTTCATTAAATCCGCTCTGTCCTGAAAGTGTGAATGCTACTTTATCGTGGATGCCTTCTTAAGTACTGCGAACAGGCAGTCCCTTGATTAATAAAAGAAGTTCGATGGAAAGCTAACCAATGTTAAAATTGTCGCGCTGCACATTGTTTGGTCACCAGTTGAAAAAAATTTGGTTCTAGGGAGTTTTTGGAGTGGCTGAATACGAATGCGTTATCAGAATTGAAAAAATCAAAATTACGAATTCAATATGGCGACATTGAATACCAAAAAGCTTGTAAAAATTTAAAAATCAACCAATTGATCTGAATTTCATTATTAAGAGTTTTATGGGCTCGCTGATTACAAATCAGCTATCAGAATCAAAAAATTCAAAATGGCAGATTCAATATGGTGACGTTGAATACTAAAAAGATTGTAAAAAATTTAAATATTAACAATAATTCAGATATTATTGTTATTTAATAATTGTTATTCATTATTAGGAGATCTTTTTCTTCTTCTTCTTCTTTCTAATACAGTTAACCACGCTAGTAAGCTATAGCCTGTTCATTGCCATCACGTCTTCCCCGGAAGATGAGGTCCAGCATTCTCGCCATCGTTTTGGTGGTCTTCCCTGTGATCTTTTTCCTACTGCATTATTCATTTTTGCGCTTTTAACGAGTCTACCGTCCTCCATTCTCCCTATATATTTATTCCAGAATCTTCACCTTTGTCTAACCCATCTTTCTATGTCCTGTATCCCGCATTGTTGTCTGATGTCTTTATTCCGTATTCTGTCGTGTAGAGTTTTGCCTTGTATACTTCTTAATGTTTTCATTTCGATTGTTCTCATCATTTGTAGAGTTCTGCCTGTATCTGGTCTTGTTTCTGCCGCGTATGTTATGATGGGTCTTAGAGCCGTTTTATATATCTTGGTTTTGCTTTCGGTATTAAGGTATTTGTTCTTCCACTTAATTTCTTTTAGGCATCCCGAAATTCTAGCCGCTTTCATCGTTTGCTCTCTTACTTCGTTAAAAAGGTTTCCATGGCTCGTTATTTCTGCTCCCAGATATTTGAAGTGATTTACCTGTTCGACAATTTTGGAGTCGATTTCCAACTTGCACCGTATTGGTTCTTTGGATGTTACTAAGCATTTGGTCTTCTCGGTGTTGATGAGTGTATTTAATTCTTTCGCTTTAGTGTTAAAAGAGTACAGTAGTCTTTGGAGGTTATCTTTAGAGTCTGCAATAAGAACAGCATCGTCTGTATAGCAGACGGTATGGAAGAATCTGTTTCTCATTTTGTATCCAGCTGTTCTAGGGAGATTTTCTATTATTTTACCATTATTAGATTAGATATGAGGGGTTGAGCGAATCGCCCTGTCTAAATCCTGTGTTTACATATATGTCTTCCGTTGTTATAGGTCCTACTGTGATTTTTGTTCTGCACTGGATGTTAATATCGTATATTAGGTTAATTAGCCTATGGTTTAGACCTTTTGTTCTCATTATTTCTAAGACGTCCTTTAAGCGTACTCTGTCAAAAGCCTTGGTCATATCGACGAAGCACATGTACGCAGGTTTACTGAATTCTAGGGATTTTTTAGTTATTTGTTTGACAATGAATATTGCGTCAATAGTGGATTTGTTCTTTCTGAAACCTTGTTGTTCTTCTCGTATACTTATGATTTTGGTGATTTCTTCCAGTATAGTTTTTGTGAATACTTTGAGAATACTATCAAGCAGTGTTATTCCTCGATAGTTTTCTGGGTGCGTTTTCTGTCCTTTTTTAAAAATGGGTATTGTTACATTATGTTTCCATTCATTTGAAATTTTTTGTTTTTTAAGAGATGAATGTTTGAATTAGAAATGAAAATATCGAATATCTTGGAAACTAAATATAATAAAATTTTACACAGTAACAAAAAATTAGAAGTTCAAAACTGCAGGGTAAGACGCAAAAATTATTTTTCGGTAAAATAAATTAAAATTCTACGTTTAAAAATATGCAGAAAATAGGTAAAATAAATAATTTTTCGCTCCAAAATAATGTCACTCCCCTGAATATATTTTTGCCATACCTAGATGAAAATCTGAAACCACAAGAAGTTTTATATCATCAAAAGAAATGGTCACACCGTAAAAGTTCCAACGGTATCTTAAAATTTAGGTATAAATCTTGATGATTTATACCGTTACATTTATCTTCAAAACCCATAAACATAGTTATTAAACAGTATCATAAAAAAGTAAAAAATTTTTTATGATTTTTGTACTGGTCCAATTTCAAGTGTAAATATTGCAGAATAAAAAAAAACACCCTTTTAAAGGTGAGTTTTATTAAAAAGGTAGCACATTTTCCTTACACCAATTTTGATTTACTGTAGGGATGTAATATTTTAGTTTCCATTATTTATTCTTTCCATGTTCAGTTGGATTTGGTTGGTTGACTTAGAAGAAAATTTGATAGCCTTACATTAGGATGGCCTGCCCGTTTTTGATTTATGTTCCTATTTCTATGGGGTAATACATGCTTGACTAAGCAAAGTTTTATGGATAACCTGGGTAAGGATCTGGTAACAGCAGGCTTGAGAAAGACAGCAACTGAGAACTAAGGCCTATCAATGGCTAGACGTGTATAACTTTTTTAAAGTAAGAAGTATCGCTGCATCCTTTATCTCTTTATAAGTATATTTTTAATATCAATTTAATTATATTTATGGTTGGTATATACTTTCAGAAATTATCAACTACTACCGTAGTAGACTTTTTACACTAAGAAATGAAAATGCAGGGTTCATACTTCAAAAAATTAAGGATGTCCAATCAAAATCGTCGAAAAGTTAAAGTTGAATTTTTTATTTTTCATTTGTAGTTATGTAACAAATTTTATTTTAAAATGTTTCGACTATTTATGACAAATTTTCATAAAGTTATATTTGTTTATAATATAATTTTTTCTCTTTTGATAATCCGAAAGTGGACACGAATTATGCAGAACCAAGGAGACAAAAATGTTAGTAATTTTTTTGTTGTTAATTGTTAATTGTTAAATTCAGTCTAGGTGTGATAACAAAAGTATTCCTAATAAGACTACTTTTAATGAAAATAAATATGAGGGGTCTGTTGATGTTTCAAAGGCTCTTGCTGTATATTTCTCTTCTATGTATAAACCATAATCTTTGTCTATACCTACGGATGTTGCATGTGAGTTTCTGATTTCTCCCCAAGCAAGGAACAAATACTGAAGGATAATACAACAAAATTAAAGCCTCAGAAGAATACTCGAGGTGATAATAGACCATCTTATATATACAAGGGATGTGCTGACTTATTATGCTCAAGAATTTTCCCCGATAGCAATGTTTCGCTATTTAACCGACTTCTAAAAGAAGGAGGTTCTCAATTCGTCGACTATGTATTCTTTTTATGTATGTACACAGATTACTCTGGAACGACGGCACCGATCTGAATGAAATTTTTTACGTTATGTTCAGGAAGTTGCTGCGGTGGTCCTATATTTTGTTAGATGAAATTGGTGCAGTGAAATCCGAGATGACGCTGACAATGTGGCGGCCAAAAAAATTAATTTTGTCAGATTTTCTCCAAAATTGGTATGGGGGAATTTTCGGGATCGTACACAATGAATCTGAAATTATTTTTAAAAAATTCAATATGGCGGATCTAATATAGCGGACAAATAAATTTAATTTTGTTTGATTTTCTCCAAAATTGGTGTGGACAAGTTTTCGGGGTCGCACATAATGAATCCAAAATATTTTAAAAAAATTTGATATGGCCGATCTAATATGGCGGACAATCAATTTTGTCTGATTTTTTTCAAAATCGGTACGAGGGAGTTTTCGGCGTCGCACATAACGAATCTAAAATTATTTTTAAAAAATTTAATATGGCGGATTCAATATGGCGGGTTAAGGATTTGACATTTCTCGATTTTGTCTAAAATCATTATTGGGGGATTTTTGTTAATGTTAATTATGAATTTAAAATATTTTTTGAAAAAATTTGGTTAATTTAATATGGCGTCCTAAAAATTTTGGATTTTTTGATTTTCTCCAAAATTAATATAGGGGGTTCTTGAGGGTGTAAATAATAGATTTAAAAGTGTTTTTTCAGGCTTCAATATGGTTAATCCAATATAGCGGACTAAAAATTTTACATCTTTCGATTTTATTCAAAGGTGGGACTGAATCGTGTTTGAGGTTGTAAATAGCGAATATAAAATTATTTTAAGAAAATCTGATATGTCAAGTGTAATATGACGGTCTAGAAATTTTAAATTTCCGGATCTCTTCCAAAATTGGTACTAGGGGGCTCTGAAGAGTTTAGATTAGATTAAGACATTAAATTTTTTTTTGAAATTCAATATGGCGGATTCAATATGGTGTATTGAAAATTTTACCTTATTCACATTTTTTCAGATTTTGTATTAGTTGGTTTTCGGGGTCGCGTATTACGACTATGAAGTTAATTTTTTATAACTATTACGTTGATAAGATACAATATGAAGGACTGAAAATTTTACATTTTTGACTAAAATTGATATTGCGGGGTTCTTGGGGCGTATACAAACTCAATATGCAGTATAAATTATATCGGGCTAAGAAATTTACGTCTCAAGTTCTTTAAATATCGATACTGGAAGGTTTTGAGGCCTATTTTATCAATCTAAAATTAATTTGAAATTTAAAATAGTGGATTTACTGTGAGACTAAATATTTGTTTTACACAATTTCACTGATATTTGCTGAACCCTAAGAATCAAAGAATTTTTAGTGGTTCATTTAAGGGTGATTTACAAATTTGGATAAAATGGGTACTTTCTTGTCCTAGGAGTCATTATGAGATACACTAATTTCGATTTGTACTTAGTTCAAATAATTTATGGATATTATAATGAATTCAAAACTGAAAATCGAAAATTAAAATTTTTATAAACAAAAATTGAATCCACCTCTAAAAGTGCGCTCATTTAGAAATAATTTGGCGCCGACTTCAAAAAGTTCAATTTCATATAAAAATTTATAGTTTTTTTCACTTTTTAGCGCACTTCTAGAAGTCGGTTCAATTTTTTTATAAAAATTTTATTATTTATTAGCTTCTCCTTTTATGTGACGGTAAATTTTAAAAATGAATACTTATCTTCACAATTTGAGCAAAAATTTTTATAGTGTATATAGTACTTTTTAGTTGCATTATATTAGGTTCAAAATCGTTAGCAAGCGTATCAAAATTCCTTTCAATTTAGGTCAACATTATTTTGACCCTCAATTATCATTCATATTTAACTTCAAATTAAACGCACGTATTCGACTGGAGAGAATTCCTTATTAAATTTTGGCAACAACGACTTTGAATTCCAGCTTTACCTTGCCAGAAATCCAGTCTGTTTGGTTCGTCATCAAATCTATTCACGTCATACCAGGAATGCTCGGCAAAGTTTCGCGTCGAGTTGTTCTAAACTTTACAAATTGTTGTCATGGAATTATATTATAATTAACTCTAATAGTTGCTTAATTTCATATTAAATTTAAATTACTAATACTACGTCTAGAATGTCTTGTTCGTGCTGTGATTCATGTTAAAAAATAAACTAATATTTTTTGTTTATGATAAAATTTAGGTTATTTCTTAGAGGAAATTAAAAAAGGTCTCCCAGTAGGCGTGGAAGCCTTTCAAAGATACGGATTCATGGGCAACTGGAAGGTATTAAGGTGAGCGGTGGAGTACTGAAAAAATTATTGATACATTCTTTGAAATTTTTCATCTTATAGATATATATATATATATATATATATATATATATATATATATATATATATATATATATATATATATATATACATTCAAGAACTAGAGGGAGTAATAATTCATTTTTTACCCTTTTTTTTCTTCGTAAATTACCTGTGTTATTTAGTCCGGTGTCTTTGGCAAAATCTGTTAGACACATATATTTTTCATAGGAATGGGTTAGAAATTTTATAATCAAAAATACCGGTCTATAATAATGGACTAATTAGGTTGAATAATAATAGATATTGGAAGTGTCACAAATCACAACTGTATTTTTATTATTTTTAATTTTGGCACAGAAACCGTTTTAGGTACATTCAGACTAAAACGTAGCCTTATTCTCTCAAAAAATTCTATGTTATAATTTAAATATTTACAAAATACCCATTGTTAAAAATACAAGAAGTTAAACATACATAAAAAAATAAATTCATCCATATAATATTTGAATTTTTTGGGGCTATTGGCCATTTTAATATTAATTAAAATCATTTTTAGGACACTTGACGTTTCAGTTTATTTATTTCTTAAACCATCTGCATAATTACAATTAAAACCTAAAAAGGGATTCAAAAGTAATTAATTTTTATATGTTATAGTTAAACTTAGACTTACTTATTTTTATTTCTATTTCACTGACATCTTAATTTAATTTACTTTATTATAGGGAAATCCGATAACCCCAACAAAAATTAAATAAACATGTTAATTTTAAACGCTTAAGAAAAAGACACGAATACAATATTAAAAAAATTACGGCTAATTGGAATTAAATATATAGAAAATTAAAGAGTAGGACACACTAAAATAAAAATATATAAAAAAATTAAAAAAATGTATAACATTTTACAATAAAATACAACAAAAACAAAAATTTAAATAATAAATTGTGTTTACACTACTAAACATTACGTATCTAATTCGTCATCAAAGTCAGTGAAGCTATCTTTGCTCAAATTGATTATAATTGATTCCTCTATCTCACCAATCGTGAGATCGAGTTTCCACATTTTCTTTTATTCTTTTATTATATGGATTTTTCCCAATTTTCTGCAGTAACTTTTTCAAAAAAATCTATCAAAAGTTCAGTTAAATTACTAATTTTGTAAGTTGTGTTATTTCTAGCAACCCTACCTTTTTCTTGAAAGAGATATTTCCTTCTGGTAAGAACAGATTTCCTATCTGATTTTTCCCATCAAAAATTAAGTTCTCTGAGCAATTTCTAGAGCTCAGTTCTTCTAGTTTCAGGTAAATCCCGATCTTCATTGATTTTAGTTAGAATTTTGTCGATGGTTGGGATCTGCTTCTCATAATAAAATGTATGTACAACTCTTTTTATTGCAGTTTACATCTCTTCTTCCAACGAGGTTTTTCGTCTGCCTTTAATCGAATGTGGCTTGGGAGTACTAACAATTCCATTCGTTTTTTTCTCCTCCAGTATTCGGTACATAGTAGATTTTCCAACTCCTATCACGTTGGAACACATCTCAAATGAGCTTTTAACATTATTATCTAAATATTGATATCTTAAGGCATTATAAACATTCATCGTAATAAGTTTTTCGTTGAGGAAACAATGCCCTGGTTTAACGATTTTCGAATAAATATAGAGGTGGAAGCCATATCTTTTGAGTATGTCACTAATCTCAAATAATATATAAAAACAAGCACAAATAAGATAAATCACTAAGGATACATTGTAAGGTGTACTGCTCACTGACAGAAATTAAATTGAATTATCATAAATTTTATTGTTGCAGTAAAGTTATAAAAGCTTATAATATTTAAATATAATTAGATTTATGGGAGTCCTCAGTTACCTGCTGCGGCCCTGGAGCAAGTACGTTGGAGGTTTCGGTAATACTTTTTTTCCTCACTCTAGTTCTTGAATATAGTATAGGAATGTGCATGCTTACGATTACCCCTCCCCTTCTTTACGTTCAGGAAAATAGAACCGATTCTGCCTTTTATATTAGGAATGTGAATGCTGCTGGCACTCCACCCCCACCCCCTTGACAACTTGTTTTTTTTTTGCGACAGTCATCCCCCCAAGAGCTTCGAGTTCAGGAAAACAGATCCGATTCTGCCTCTTATACTAGGAATGTGTATGTTGCTCGCATCCTACCTCCTGTCGGCAACTTGTTTTTTCTTGTGATTGCCCCCCTTCTCTAAGAGCTTCATATTCAGAAAAATAGACCCGACCCTTTACACTAGAAATGGGAATGTTGCTGGTGTCTCCTTCCCCACCCCCCGCCCGTCGGTAGGTAACTTGCTTTCGCTTGCCATACTGTACTTTTGTGATGTAACCCCCCCCCCCAAAGACAGAGGCTGTATCCGCCCCTGTATATATATATATATATATATATATATATATATATATATATATATATATATATATATATATATTTATTTATTTTTTTATACATATATTAGCATTATAAGCAAATTTTTAATATGTTAATTATTGCTTTACTGTTTAAAATAGTAATAATACTTCTTAATACTTGCGTGTATATTTAACGAAGAAAAAATGATTTATTTCTATGTTACTTTCTATTTCGAGTATTTCAAGTAGTGAAATAAAAAAAAAACCTAAAATTGTTTTAGCCTTGTCTTAATCATGCCTTCAAGGAAAAAACGATCATTAAGTAATACAAAATGGTTTGAAAATGGCTACGGCATATATATATATATATATATATATATATATATATATATATATATATATATATAGGATTTATAAGAAAATTCCATACTTCGAAACCCGATAAAAATCCTAAAAAGTGCTAATAAATGCCATTTTTTGCGATTATGATTATATTTCACCACTTTTAAAAATCTGAAAAAATTCATGGACATGCTATTATCCTAGTTTTTATTTTATTGAATTAAAAATTTTCATACCCTCATAAAAATTTGAATTTCGCGCCAAAAATTTTCATAAAAATATCTTGTTGTAGGCAATAAAAAAACCTACAAAATGAAAAAAACAAAAGAAGTTTCTACGATAATTAATACCGAAGCTATCGTCAAAAAACCAAAAAATACGTTTTAATTTTTTTTGAGGTTATGTTATATTAAAAAATTGGCTAAAAATTTTTTATGGGTACTCTTTAATGTAGAACAACCCGGTGTTTTTTATCTTTTATTACCGAGGGGGCAATTTTGACCCTCTTACTCGGCTGAACCCTTTCAAATGGAAATTAAATTATATGATTTTTAAAATTTGTTGTATTAAAAAAAAACAATTAAAATTTTGGGCGATATTAGGTACTTATGAACTGTTTTAAATACTTTTCCCAAAATAAGCGAAATCCCTATTATTATTTGGTAAAAATTTGGATACCAAGGGAGAATTGATATTTAATAATTTGAATATTTTAAGAAAAAAAATCCTATTTGTAATACTTTGTCAGCGGTGACTGATGGTGTTCTGGTGTTCCAGTAAGGCCAGGCATCAGAAGAGTTCTTTAAGTGGTACCAGATGTACTCACCGTATAATGTATTATTCATCGTCAGCATTTAGTTGCGGAGAATCTAAATTAATACCTGCATATGTCGCATGATTACTTTATTAAAGCTGTCAATAAGATTAAAATGAATTAATGTACTGACAAATTACTTAGCCAAATATGTAGTTAAAATGATATAGATTTGAAAGAACCCAATCTTTTTCGAGACTAAAAAAACTAATGGAAGAGAAATTGAAACATTTTCCTTTGCATATATATTTATAAATTACAATTTTCTCAATATTAATATTACCTTTTAAATAAACCAAACATTTTTCAAACTATTATCCTCTTCATCAAAAATTAAAATTAACAACTTTCATTCGATTTGGAAAGAGCATATTTGCTTAAGCTAGATGAAAATACAATCTGTCGGATTCGTCGTCAATCCTATTCAGCCCTTGCCTTGGATATGCTTCGTGAAATTTCAAGTGAAGTTGTTCTAAACTTCGCAAACTGTCGTAGTGTATATTATAATCAACCTTAATAGTTGCTTGATTTTATATTATATTCTAAGTTCTTACTAGAGAATAAAACGCTTGTTTGGGGTAGAAATCGGCTTTAAAATTTAAATTTGTTGTTGATAACTATCGTAGTAAGTACTTCAGTAGATTAATTAATTTAGAACTGATCAAAAATGCTCCGCATCCAGTTATAGATTATAATTGATAGTGGACTATTTAAAGTATATTGAGTACTTTTTGATTTTTTATTTTATCAAGCCTATATGAAATAAAATGAACTTATTTTTACAAATCAATTGCTGAGAGTAAATCAATGAGTGATTCTTTCAAAAAAGTTAAAATGTATTATGATCTCAAAAGCATTAAAGCCTTATAAATGCCTTTTTATACTACAAATGAAACAATAACTAGCAAATCACGTTAAAGATTTAGATTTTATGTTTATCGCATATCTACAAGGTGTCCGATAAGTACTTTTTAATTTCTCTGGAGCACACAGGGGAAGTTAAAATAATCCTACTTTGTCATAGAAAAAAATTCCCAAAGGGCCCCTTATAGAGATACAGAGCCCTAAAGGGGTACGCAGCGATTTATCTTATCGGTTCTAAATTTTGAACCTACTTGTATGATTTAATGAAATTTTAATATTTTGTAGAGGCCATTAAAAGTCATTAAACCATATTACAGTTGTTTTAGATCATCAGAGAAGTGAGTAATGGATTTGCAGCTACACTCGTTGGGTCTAATTTTTGACAGGTGTCATTTTACAGAGTTGAAAACAGATTTTTTTAAATACTTTGATTCTTCCTCTTCAACGCTGCTTATCCATTTTTTTTTTCTATGACAAGGTGGGGTTATTTAAACCTAGCTTGTATGTTTCCGAGAAGTTAGGAGGTACTTACCGAACACCTTGTATATAACAATACACAATTTAGGGTCTCAGCTATTCAAAAATTTTGACACAAATACGTAAAGCGCAATCTAACAGATGGAGTAAAAAGAGGGCATACAAATCTGGAATTTTTGACAAGTGACCAATTAGACATCAGCTAACAGACCGAAATTAACAATATTTTAAAAATTAATAAAAATCATTTAATTTAAAAGGAAAGAAGTAACAAAGAGAACACAAAATAAAAGAATTAAGACAATAGGATCGATGCAATGCAAGAAGATGAAGAACGAGCGGGAGGAAAACGCACCATGTCTAGAAGAATACATGATCGATGAAGTCTGTATACAATGTAACAAAATACAATTCAAATTTTGTCATAATAATATATTTTTCTTTTAAAAATGTATTTTGTGTTCTTCTCTGTGGTCAACTTAATGCCAATTTTTTTTACCAAGCTTTTGTTGCGTTTTTATTTTTCCTGATCGGACTCTATCTAAAAATAATAACTTTATGATGACTCTTTCCATCATTTATGTGTTTTATTTTTTTTAAGAGCATATTTATGCTGGCAATATTTTTGTTTTCATCGGAAATTCGTACACAGTATAGTATTATAGTCAATAGTAACACTTCAGGTCATTATTATTGCTTAGTTCGTAAAACTTTCCCCCTTGTACCTAAAATATAGAAAAATATTAATTTATACAGAGTGGCCCGATATATATTTCTGAGATAGGAGTTCTTGATTTAAAGTGTATTGTACAGTGGCTCGGTATATCATTCTAAGATAGAAAGTTTTAATTTAAATTGTATTTTGGGTTCGACTTGAACAATAAGATCAGATCTGATACAACTTTCTTTGCAAGAGAGCAATGAAGTTCTTTTTTTAACCAGTATAAATTTTTAGAACATACCACGGTTTCCTTAGTAAATCATATAATTCTTGAAATAATTTTAAAATTTGGTATTCTTTATTTCCATTATTTTGAAGGCTCGTCAGTTGTCATGGTGAATTAAATATTCCTGTATCTTTTCGCGATATTTGGTCAGTCGTTTTTCTGGGAAGAAGAAGAAAATAATTAGCTTTTGTAAGAACTTCATTTCCCTGCAGAGTTGCACTTATAAAAGTTGTGTAGCATTTTTGCTAGTTTTAATGAGGATATTTTGGGTCCCAGATCAAATTTTAGAGTATAGGGTTACTTGGTACCTTTAAATTGTAATACTGGTATTAATTTGGTCAGTTCTGGGAATAATCCGATATCCAGTTTTTTAAATTTTTTCTTCTTTACCATCAAAAGGCCACCAAAACCATTGGTAAGTTTATATATATTTATAAAAGGAATACGATCTGATATACCTACCGCACTCGTAACCTAGAAATAGCATGTGTTTTAAGTCCGTTTTTATGTTACAGGTCTTTTTTCTCTTCTTTATTTCTTTCTTCAGTTTTTCCTCCTTTTTCTCTATTTTGCCACATTCTGCTTATCATTGAGTTTTTTTTTGCTGATTCCTCTACGGTACCTATTTCATATGCTTTACATACCAGATTCCATCCTAGTAAAGAGTAATCCAAAGCCTACCGAGGTCTACTTCAACGTTAGGAAGCCTCCGTTGAACAGTGTGTGTCGTCTCAGGGAATTATAAATTTTTAACGCGCTGAATTTTTGCCTTCGGTACAGCTTACAAATTTAAAGCCATCATAGTGTTTCTTTTCTATTTGTATATATAATTAATTAATAATCAATATACTCACCTCTTTAAAAACTATTGTGTTTCCTCATATGGTACAATTAATTAAATCTTGCAATCATATGCCGCTGATATCATTCACTTATGTAAAAAGCACATTTGTTAACTCTAGTAAACAGGCCTATTTACACGAGTAGAGTGCACTCAATATTCTCATATTATACATATATTTATTATTTACCTTATATTATTTTTTTATATTTAGTATCACAGCCGAAAATAACTGTTAGAGTATAATTACTTGTTTTAATAGATTAATTATTCTAAGTTTAAATTGTCAAAAACCACCTAGTTGAACAGCTGACCGTCCCAGGCATATTCTTTTGAACAGAGAAGCGCTAAGCCACTCTCGGCGGTTAGCAACATTTACACCATAAAAAGTAATATATGGATACTTGTTTTTAAATTTCATTTCGGTGTTTTCTTGGTTTTGAATTCGGTTTCCTGTTTTGTTTTTAATGTCAGACCGGTAACCTTTAGGGCACCAAAACAGGTGGCGCATATTTATCCCGACCACTCTCCGCCCCTTTTTGAGCTAGCCGAATAAGCCCTAAAACGTAGAAATAATTTCAGAGCCACCTGATTAAATAAAAATAATAAAGTAGATTATCAGATAACAAAAAGTCTTTATATAACAAAGTTTATTTATATGACAAAATTTGGACTTATTTATTTACAACAAATTATAATTTATTAGTTATTCATTATTACAAATTTGATGACCACTACCTAATAACAACACCTTTACTATTTCTTTTGTTCTAACAAATTTGGCGCCCAACGTGAGGCCTGGAGTTTTCTGTGTAGAATAGCTTAGTGACATTTGTTTCCGCATTCTCATCATAGTTATATACAATGAAGGGATGTTCAGCATTGTCTATTGTCGTTATGTCGCTTAACGACATAACATCCATGAACCCTAAACAGACTAATCTCTGTATTTTTTGCAGCTTTCTGTTTTTTCTCATGTGAACGGCCGCCATATAAAGGAAGCGTATGTGGTCTCGGGTTTGATAATCGTTCCATATGATCATAAGATCATTTTCGGTCCTCAATCCAGAGATTCTCCGATATGCCCAGCTTGCTGTTATTTTCTTCTGGAGAACCTTTTTAATGTGGTTGTTGCATGTCTGCTTTTGGTCTGTTATTATTACCAGATATTTCTCCCTCATAGTCATGAATTAAACAAGAAAAAATATAAATAAAAACTTCTGATTACCATAAATGCATATACATTGTGTACTAAATTTTCGATATTTAATATTATCATAACCAGGTCAATTACCCACATAATTCTCAAAGTTTGTATTTTAGTTACATCCGTCTAAATTTAATCCAATTGTATTTTGAACTAAATTATTATTATCATGTTTCCACGCCTCAAAGAAAATGTCACACGAAATCTTGTTATTTATTTAATGGATCAATTATTCTGTGTGTCGTTCAATTTCTGTTATTAGAAACACGAGCTTCTAAACTAATCATAAGACACCGATTGAATTCAATTGTGTTTGTTACGTATGTATGTAATGACGTATAATTTGTTTTGTTCTGTTTATACTGTACTACAATTATTCTAATGATGATTTAAGTAATGATGGTCTTGTTTTATATTTTATCAATAATATTTAATGAGCACGTAATGACTGCTATTACTCACGGAACTACGATACGATACGAGACAAGTGCCGTCAATCATTAGATGCTAGTATAATACGTTACTTTTTCTGCCATTTATTAAAGCCTAGCAACAACATCCTGCGTAACTGATGAGCAGCTTAATGTTCAGTGCTTCGATTAGATTTACTCTAAAAGTATGTCTGAAGATATAAGTTATTACTGTTATACAGTACTTCAAGTAATATATATATATATATATATATATATATATATATATATATATATATATATATATATATATATATATATATATATATATATATATATGTACAGCAAGATGTATCAAGAATCCTCAAAACATCAAATCCTCTGAAACGGAACCTGAGCAGAGCAGAATTTACAGTCTTAAAAGATTTGAACAATAACGATAACATCATAATATTACCAGCAGATAAAGCCAATGCAACTGTCGTCATGAGTACTGAAGAATATACTGCAAAAATTAAAGATATCTGGAAAGATCCTGCCTACAAACCTGTGTCAAGAGATCCCATCATATATCTTGAGAAAACAACAAAGACCAAAATCCTGGACTCACCCATAGAACTGGATGTCAAACAGAAACTGATACCGTGAACAAAATCGAGCAGGTGCTCTAGACTACCCGTACTTCCAAAGATCCATAAGCAAAATGCCCCTCTAAGACCCATCGTTAGCTTTTACAACTCGGCCACCCAAAAGCTAGAAAAATACCTCGCCGGCTTCATGCAACCACGTGTTGAGAATGCCGGTTCTTACGTCAAAAACTCGGAGCACTTCTTATATATATATATATATATATATATATATATATATATATATATATATATATATATATATATATATATTTCGCACCTAAGCAGGAACTCTTCATGGGTGGCTCTTCTTATTGACCGAGGATTAAGTTCTTCAAAGTCTACTCTGACGCGCTACCTGCAATCTTCCATAGTAGTTAATGCGGTGTTGTATACTTTATTTTTGATTGTCCTCCAAATAAAAAAAATCAAGTACTGTTTGATCGGGGGAGCGAGGTGGCCAATGATATGGCCCATTCCTGGCTATCCATTGATCATAAAACAAGTTTTGCAGATGATTGTTAACTAAATGACTATTATATGGTGGCGCCCCATCATGTTGATAAAATAGATTTCTATGATCAGCCAGCGGCAAGTTATCTAAATCGTTCACTTCCAAGTGTCTCAAGATGTCGAAGTAGCGCTCACCTATAAGTTAAAAAACGTATTTTATATCTATAAGTCTTCAAAAATGGCTAACTTACCATTCAGATTATCTTGGTAGAATTCTAGGGCGACGACGCCGTCATTTCTTATAGCACAAACTGCCAAGGCTCTTGAAAATTTTATCCTCTAAATGGATTTATGTTTGAGTCGCTTCAATAGTGGGAATTGCGTCGATTAAACAATCCATTTTTTGTGAATTTGGCTTCGTCCGACCAAATAATATCATCCAAAAAACCAACGTTTTCTTGTGATCGAAGTAAAATAAATTGACAGAATCCTACTCCTCGTAGAAAACCAGTACCTGTACTATGGAATATACATAGGGATGAAAATTGTGTTTCCATAAAATCCTTAAAATTGATAATCCAAATTCTAATGCTACTTACCTTGGAGATATTTTTTTAACAGTTGGTGGTGTTGGTTTCTGTTTCTGCGGATATCGGATCGCGAATGTATTGTATGTTCTTGAAATGACTCTATCATATCCTCCATAAATAATAAGTTTAAATAAGTTTTCTCGTCTTTGATGATGTTTGGTTCGGTTTTTCTAGATTTTTGTAGAGTTTCTCTGATTTTCCACCTGAACTCATCTGCAAAAGGGTCTTCGATGTTCGCTAATTATATCGAGAATGGGAACCTCTTTTAGAGCAACCATGATGTTCAAACCTTTGGCAAGTAGTGAGTTTTCCGCTGAGGTTAATTCCTTGGCAGATATATTATCAATTGTCCTCTGGCTTTGAGATGGGTGTTGTCTTTCTTGTCTGCTCTGGTATTTGTAAAATTTCTTTTGGTGTATGATTTCTTGTTTTATTCTCACTTTGTCACAAGTAGCGTCAATTTTTCTTAGGATGGGGGTGAAGTCTTCTTCTAATGTATATTCTTTAATTTCTTCGAGCCGTTGGCGAATGTCCTCTAGTAGTGTAGCATTCTTGAAACGATGATAGTTTATCTGTGAACGTATTAATGCCTTACTAGCATTTTCCAATATCCTGTTTGCCCATTGTCCTGGAACTGGACTTTCTGCAATTCCAACGAGAACTTGATGAAATTGATAGATTACATTAAAAATGATCTGACAGCCAACGGATACCCAGTATATCTAGTGAATAAATTTCTTGAACAACGCAGAAATAAGACAATATCGACAACGAATGAAGAACGAAAACCAGTATTGAACATCCCCTATGTTAAAGGCATTTCAGAAAAAGCTAGAAGGATAGGAAAACGATATAAAATCAACGTCGTTTTCAATTCAAATAACTCTCTGAGAAGTCGGCTCACTAGGGTCAAACCAACAACTCAAAGAGACATGAAGAACTGTGTAAATCAGATACCATGCGAATGTGGCAATTCCTACATTGGCGAAACAAAGGGACCTCTTGACGTAAGGATCAAAGAACACCAAAAATGCACATCTTGAGGACAAACAGAAAAATCTGGTGCCGTCAACCATGCCTGGACTCATGGACACCACATAAAATGGTCTGAAGCTAAAATACTACACCGAGAACAACATTGGAGAAAACGGAAATTCAAAGAAGCCGCGGTCATACATCAGAACCCGAGTTGTTTTAGTAAACCATCTCTAGATATAAGAGAAGTATGAAAACCACTTCTTAGTAATTGTAAACTAAAATTAAATGCAGCATAAGAAAAATGGTATTTTGCCATAGCAGGCATGACTGCACCCATCTCAGTTACACTCTACTGCATTTACTTTTAGTATAAATAGTCATGTAGCTAAGGGATTTATTTAGTTTCACTTGAAAACGGCTAGAGATAACTATTAGACGAAAAGTCGTGATATTCAACAAAAATAAAGATAATGAAAGTCCAACAGATATTTACTATTTCGCATATAGGATGTTCTATTGAAAATAAGCAAGTTGACATCTACTTCCGTTATAACTGGAAGTGCCGCCATCTTGAAAATATTTTATCCCGCTGTCCCTCATACACATTAGTACATTCTCAAATTTTAAGATTATTCCTAAATATAGTTTTCCCAAAATGGATCGATAAAGTTTTCTGTAATCGACAGTTTTCCCAGAATATGGAAAAAACCAGAAAAATCCAATTTTTCAGCCTAATTGCTGAAAAAAACAATTACATTTCACCTCCGCTTCCTGGCCTACTGGTGGATACCATGGCTACACGAGTACTCGTGACACACTACAGGACAGGATTTTTCTTGAATGTGTCTGCTTCTGTTTGAACTTAAAACCTCCTTGACTTGTCTACACTTATGGATACGTAGATGATAATTAAAAAACAGGTGAAAGTTACTATTACAATAGGATTTTTATTCCTTAAATATTAATTAAATAATTTCCGTGCAGTTTAATTACAAATTTGCACTTAATACTCAATCAGTTTCTGCTTTTGACTTGTTATTGGAAACATATTAAACTTGGTATAGCATATAACAACCTGGAAACCTCTTATCAACATCTAATAAAGAAGCCCTTGAGACTAAATTATATAAAGTAACTTCAAAGCGCCCTACCTAACCGATATATTAAGGCGGCTCGCAGAAAAGCACCTCTCTACGCTGATCAAACATCGGCAATATTTCGTAACGATCAATAGCAATTTCCGCTAAGGCGAATACACAGAGAGACGGCGAAGTTCTTAGGGAAATAATTGGTGTTGCGTAGGTTCGCAGGCGAAGTAAGATTGGTAATTTTAATAAAACTGCTTCAACTGGCGGAGACAGGGATGTTTAATACATTTTAATTAAAGTTTATTTTAGTGAATTTTTAAGATGCAATTAAAAAGAAGTTAGTTGTTTACATTGACATAGTTAAAAACTAATCACTGATCTTAAAAAACAATGTATACATGGATCGCAATTCAAATTTCTGGGAATAAAAAACTTGTATTTATACAAATATAAAAGAGAAACTTAGCTCTCAACCAACTGAAAAAACCTTAGATTATAAGGACAAACGTACTCTGTTCTAACACAGTTAGGGACAAACCACTATCTCAGATTGCAAGAATACCAGGAAAGGGTGGAAGCTTTTCCTATGGTAGTGCACCGCCATCTGTAGACCGGTTTTGAACTTGTTAGTTCTCGTCAGTACAGAATAGGCTAGCGCACTTGAGCATCGGAAAGGTAAATCCTTTAAGCAGCTTATATTTGACAAAATATGAAATTTAATACAAGTGGCGCCATCTCCGAGCATCTCTAACTGTGTTAGAACAGAGTACGTTTGTCCTTATAGTATAAGGTTTTTTTCAGTTGGTTGAGAGCTAAGTTTCTCTTTTATAATTGTATTTTATACACCCAACTGCAAGTATATTATCCACTTTTGGTTTACTTATATTTATCATAGAAAATGGTTTTGTTGTTTTTAAAAATATGCTCCACATTGATTAATACATTTTGATATGTTTTTAAACCTTTCTGAAAAGCATTTTTGATATACTGGAATGAAAATGGTGTCACCAAAACATGACTTTTGAACCCATCAACCGCCTCTTCTAGCATGGAAAATCATTAACCTCGCAGTTGATTCTTCACTGGATGCCATATCAGGGCTTTAGAGTGAATAATCCATCAAGTTCACGTTTCGAGTAATAAAAAATTCACTTGTTTGAACTGATTTGTGGTAGCACCCATTGTCACGGTTGAGAATAATCCGTCGTTTTTTAAATAACGCCCTCGCCACACACTCCTTTCCCACATACCCCCTATTTTGAATATGAAACATTTAAAATTAAAGGACCTTAAAATCCGTAGAGTAACAAAGTACATACAGCGTAACGTCCATTTTTATTTAACACTTTCACAGCCGATATCTCTGCCATGAATGGTCCTAGACCCTGATGAGCATAAGCAGGGTTGGAAGGCAAGGTTAAATCCCTACCTTCCGTAAAAAGTTACTTGTTCACAGAACCTCTAAAAGAGCCTTGAATGATGACGTATACACTGGAATACAGAAAAGGTACAAACTCGGAAAAAATGATTATGAAAATGATCGGAAAAATCTAATAAAGAAAGTTTGGTAGAAATAAATAGACTTAAAATAGACCTCTGCGCACTTCCCGAGACAAAGAGAAAAGGAAAAGGCAACACTCAAGTCCATAGCTACATCATGTTTTGTGAAATGGATAAAAAAATTAGAACACATGCTGGAGTTTGTATAATAATGCATTAAAAATATAAGAACGTCAATAAAGGGGTGACATATATAAACTAAAACAGTATTTATGTCAAATTAAAACTTAACACCAACAATATATATTTCTCGAGCCTATACTTACCAGATATCAGTAAGCTCCGGAAAAAAAGAAAGGAATTTTTCTAACATCTTCCAAATACTATTTACAGAGTCGGTATCAGTAATCGAATCATTATAATAGGTGACTTTAACTCTAAAATAGGTAATATTGCGATCACAGGAGTCATGCAAAAATAAGGCGAAGATATAATTAATCATAATGGTGAAAAGCTCATCGCACTATATGCTCAAAACGAGCTACATCTTCTCCAACACAAGAGATCAAAGCTCAATCATTGATTATGTAAACACCAATAGAAAAAATTAAACATTAAAGATAGAGCACAGAGGCTCTATGCTCCAGAAGAATCAACATCAAAAAAGCAAGAAACAATAAACGGTTTATAGAAGAAGTAAAACTAAAGGAGGAAGAAAAAAGAGTAACAAAACCGAAGAGGAGTATAACATATATCAAGAAGGAAGAAATATAATAAATTATTCTAATCATCAACTAAATCAGAGTTACTGGGAAAAATTCTCCAAAGAAATGGAAAGGGACCTCTTCGGTAAACACAAAATGATCATACTTCGGAAAAGGAAAAGCCAGTAAACGAAGAAGTACGGATTACCACGGCAATAACTGAAACATGAAAAGCTAATTTAGAAACCTTAATATATATATATATATATATATATATATATATATATATATATATATATATATATTAATAATATAAATTCTATATATGTGACCAATAAAGTCCACATTATATAGAATTTTTTTAATTAATAGCTTAATTCGAAATGTGACTTTGCCATAAATTTCCGGCTTCGTTCGAGATAAAAATTAATCAAAAAAAAAATAGTCTCTCTCAAATATTCATTTAAACAAATTCAAAAGTGGGATTGTATCTCAAAATATCGGAAAAAGTTATTAGAAAAGGTTTTTTTTAAATGCAATTTTTAGCCCATATGCAAGATTTCAGTGGTGTAAGAAAATTTAGATTTTTTGCTCAATTTTTGTAAATTGCATCACTGTTGCAAAATAACACTCAAAACAACTTACATAACACTTCATAGTTTTGACAATGCCTCGTTCCAGATATGTTCACCCAATAAAATAAACCAAAAGGTTCGCATGGGTTCTTCTTGTACAACCAATAATTTGGCGGTAAATGACAGTAGCAATTTGTTTCATGCTATAACTTCATAAATATTAAAAATCATTCTGATTTTTAATATTCCTAATTAGTAGTATACTCTTGACCGCTGTAACATTTTTTTCGCAATTTGAAAAGCACGTGCAACCATTTGTTTATTGCTATTGTTGTGGAACTTAACATCTGACCACCTCTTTCCGGCAAAACTGGACTTAAATAGAGGTTCAAGTTTGTGGAAAGTAGAAGAAGGATGTCTGGGAAAGATACCGGTGGATCCCACTGATGAGTCCACCACCGGTATCGGGACGAAACATCCGTATATTTTAGGTGGTGGCAAATAGTTCGTTAATTATATGCCCTTAACATCAGGCGACATGGCGCCCGAGCAGGGATGACAAGATGGAAGGTCGTCGAGTCGTGGCTTTGTGCTAAAGCCGGTACCCATCTTTGGAAAGACCACCTAGGATGTCCGTTCCACTATCTTTTCAGGCCTGTGCTTTCTAAGGGCTTGGACTGTCCGACAGTTAAAGCCGGAAAGCAAATGCCTTAGGAGAGGCATGTTGTGGAACCAACATCTTACCACCGCTTTCCGGCCAAACTGGACTTAAATGGAGGTTCAAATTTCTGGAAAGTACAAGAATGTCTGGGAAAGATACCAGTGGATCCCACTGATCAGTCCACCACCGGTATCGAGACGAAACATCCGTACATTTCAGGTGGTCGCAAATAGTTCGTTAGTTATATGCCCTTAACATCAGGGGCATTACTACGACACTATGTATAACAATAATTTGATTACAAAAACATATCATCCATTGTTCATATTTCGTCAAGAAACCTCAAATTAAACAAAAATAAATATTCTACGACCAATATTCGCCTACATAATCCAAATTTTTGCGGCGAAACGAATGTGAAGGGCTGAAAGAACGCCCCCCTCCACTGCTCACTTTCTGACTCTTGGAATACGTGCAACTTTAAACTATTTCAACATCAACAATTTTGAAATAATTGAGTTGAAAACTACTGCCTACAATAGCTTAACCATCTCCCTGTGAGTTCCTACTTAAATAATTCCTTAATAATAAACAACGCAGCAGCGATTTAAAAAAAATCTCAGCCTTTAGTAATCGTACAGAATTTGTTTTTTTTTTAAATATGCGCCAAAATCTCACCTATTACGTCCACTTATCGGCATTTCGATATCAACAATTGTCGAAGAGTTATTCTATTTGTTTATAACGAAAAAACCAACCACAATTTTGTTTATCTATTTCAACAATTTAAAATCAACAATGAATTTGGTTCTTTTTTGTTATTGTTAGTATAAGTCTCGAGCTTTCATTTGCGCACCCGCAGATCACTGTATGATCTCTAGATCGCTGAAAATAAACAACTGAAAGAACAGCCGTTTTAGCAGGTTTTTTTACAATAAGTAACAAACAAATTATCCGATTTGGATGAGTTTTAGCTCATTTTCTAGATATTTTCAAAGCGCATAACTTTGTTTGAAACTTTTTTACTGAAAAGCTATAGCTTTTCCTAGAACTCGAAAAAACTGTTTTTTTTTACTAAGATACTACATAATTACTATTAGCATTCTGAAAGTTTTTACGTAGTCAGAATCCTGCTAGCAATAAATTTTTCCAGATGCTAATTCCGCTGGCCTATTTGTGTTGGCTACTTGTCCCTGGAGGACGGTACTGTTTAAAATAAATATCTAACGGCTCAACTAAATGATTCATGCAGGACCTTCAATAAATTTAATGCATATGTTGTTTATCGGGTTAAAGCAAATAACGTAGTAATGCTGTTGATTAAAACAAATAGAATTAGAAAATGTTTCGCTATTTCATTATTATAATTTTATTTATATTACAAACTGAAATTGATGTGGCGATAAAGCGATTAAATTCAATTAAATTAGAGGTTATAATTGTGAACCTGAATTATTTTGACGTGTGTTATTTCCTATAAGTATAATTAATAGTAATATTTGTGATAAGATAAATAAAACTATAAAAATAAATATAATACGTATTTGACGAGTTATTTCTTTACTGTAACATCATTTTTATTATAAGGTCAGCAAGAAAGCAATTTTGGTTTTGAAGTCTGAAATAAAAATAATTTTTTTATACAAAGAATAAACTTTAATGAAATATATATTTTCTATTTTGTTTAATGACCTTATGCCATCTTTCTTGCAGCATCATGATTCTGCGCTTATAGAAGCTTGGGTTCCAATCAGCAAAAAATGGCACTCAATTCGGCAAAGAGCAAAACTATCATGGACAGGAGATTTTTATCATGTTGCAGTGTACTGAGTTTCAAGTAATCAGCTCCAAGATGGTCTGGGAATGCCTAGAGAAACTCAACAATTAGATAAGAATAATAGGGTCATCCTCCTATGGGTACCGGAATACATCGGGATGGAGAGGAATGAAGGAGTGGGCAAGCTCGTGAGAAAGGGGCTGACACTTTTCTGTGGAATTAGTAGCAGTGTAATGCTAACTAAAAGAGGAAGAGAGCAGGGGATCGAATTACTGGACGGATCTGCAAGGAATGAGATAGTGAAGATATTTCTTCGGAACTACGAGCAGAATAGATTCAGGGAATGCATGCAGCAAAACCAACTTAGAATTCTGACCGGAATCCTGACGGGGCATTGTCACTTGGAGGGACACCTTAAGGAACTCATATCGGCAAAAAGAGTAGGGTGTAGTGCTTTATAAAATCCTACAATGCGGTTTTTGGGAACACACCAAATAGAAGAGGAGGAATTATCCACTTTAAAGCCGTCCAACATTCTCAGGTTCCTAAGGGAATAGGAATAGAGGATCTGCTTTAGTCGGCAAAGTATCCTTAACGATTTGGCATCAGAGGAAAAACAATAGATCTATTAGGTCGCAGTGTACTGATCCCCAATTGACACAATACATACAACGTCAGGCTGTAAAAGATTTCACTCGATTCTAATATTCCATATTTTTCTTTGGACAACTCTATATCGCTGACAAGGTCGTGATTGGTTAATTAATGTGGTTCTTTAATAGTTTCATCTTGAAATATCTCTCAACTGGAAGAACCAGAGTCATCTTTATCTTCTTCCAAATAACTTCATTAGTTGCCCTGGTAGCAAAATAGTTGCTACACTATACTGTGATAAAATAGACCCTACATCAAAAAATTGTTATTATAAAAACTACTGAGTATTTTTTTCGTGAAAAAATTGCTAATTTTACAAAAAAAATACTTTTTTCATCCAGATCTGGTGGTTAAAAAAAATTGTAGTTAGATGTTACTTTAAAGAAAGGGATTTATTTTGAGGAATGAAAAGACTGAGCTTAAAAAAAATAAATTGTTGTCATCGTAAAGGCTGGAAGCCAGCAAAGGCATACAATATTTGCAAACATTTGCAAACGTTTGCAAACGAAATCAATTTTGAAGTATTTCCAGTGGAGACATAAATAGCGCACATACAAACATTCTCAACAAATGTTTTTGAATGTTTGCCGACGTTTAGAACGTTGTTGGTACTTCAAAGGAAATTTGTAGTATGTGTGTCTATCGTGCGTGTCAGTTCTAAGCACACTGTGTAGAACAACGATAAATGTTGACAAATTTAGCAATTATTTGCAAACATTTATTCAGTAGAGACACAATGTTCACATACGACCCAAATATTCGAAAATAGTTACAAGTGTTTACTCCCTTTTACTTTAATGCTTGCTAGGTGGATTACTGCCTTAAAATACGCTCGAATATTAATCAGCTTCTTAAAGTGAGCATTTAGAGTAAAAGGGAGCAAACACTTGTAATTTTTTTCGAATAATTTCCGTCGTTTGTGAACATTGTGTTTTCGCCGAATAAACATTTGCAAATAAATGTTATATTTGCTAATCGTTGTTTTACAGTGTGTGATTAGAATTACATACCTAGACTAGTTCGAACTTGTATCTTCACTCAACGCGCACGAAAGGAATACATGTTGCGAATTTATTTTGAAGTACCGACAAAGGTCGGAACGTCGGCAAAAATTCGAAATGATTTGACAATGTTATTTCGTGCATCACTTATGTCTCCATTGCAAACAATTCAAGATTGATTTCATTGGTAAATATTTGCGAATGTTTGCAAATGTTTGGTGTATTTGGTGGACTCCCGCCTTTATATTTTGGTATATTAAATTCCAGGAAAATAAATGAGATGTGAAGTTTATTTTTGCTTTAAAACTTAACTCATAAAATTATCTAAACACCAATTTCTGTAGAGATTCCATTTTTAAAAGGGTGTTGCGAACGCAGTGTAGGCACACAGTAATAAAAATTTTTTCGAAGTTCGCAAAGTAAGAGGACAAGAAAATGAGTACATTGTCATTCCATAAACTTAGCGACTTCTCTTGACCTGATAGAGAAAGACGAGAGACAAAAAACGGCAGTTGTTGTGATAGTGGTATGAGAGTGCTTCAAGTAATTGTTTTTACTTGATAGTAAAATTCCTTTTCGATACTTTTCCTTAAGTTTGGAAATAGAGAAAACATCAGTAGTTAAAATCGGGGCAGACAAAAGATTTTCTCTAATACCCCTGCTAATAACAGCACACACAGTATTAAATGCTGTTAGGTCTACTAGAAAAATGACATAAAAAAATTCCTCTATGACTTTTTCTCGCGGTGACGTCAATTTTGCGCAGGAAGCACACAGTATGTCACATACTTTACTCAAAACATTTCTAGTTGAAGAACCTGGAACTAGTGGCAATAAATTATATTTGTAATAACAAACTTCTTCATCAAGAACTTTATAGTTTTCAAGATAATTACAAAAAGCAGCTTATTACTATCTTTTACTCACTATAAAACATTTCCTGTAAGTGTTTATAGATGGAATTTAGTTTAAAATATAAAAACAAACGTTAACAAAAATATTTTTTAATGTTTAAAATTTAATTCTATTATCATGACACCCCGTATATCTTAAGAGAAAATGTCATGATTTCTTCCTTGATATACAAATAAATATTTTCATATCTTGCTTTCATAAATAATTTTCCCAATATTTCAAACTTACCCAGAAAATAAAGTGTTTCGAAGAAAAAAGCCGTGTCGATTTTATGTTGGATTTAAAAATCGTTATAAATTTTTAATATAGCTGACAGGCCTACTCCAGCGTGAAAATGTAAAAGCCTTAAATACATTTTCAATTTTCTCTGTACCTTTAAAATTTTCCTTAAAATGGAATATACTCGACATTCTATATAAATTATGTATGTCTATTGACAGAGTTATATCTTCTAAATGGGATGTTAATTTCTCTTTATAACTACAGTATCAAACAAAAAGATTCGTATACTCATATCTATCTCAGTTTATGCATTAAAATAAGGAAAACTTTTAATTCAATAACAATGCTTTAATAACAAAAATGAACACATTATTTCAGTAAACGTTTAATCCAGGTATTAAATAATCATGCAACAAAAACAACAGTAAATATAATTAACATTAAATATAATTACCGGACATGCATCATATAAGTTAAAAGTACTAACATATAGAATACAATTACTATCTAGCATGAGTACTAGTTGTTCTCATACTATTTTCCGAAGGCCTCGGACAAATGCTACAATTTTTTTAAAATAATTAATGTAAATTTTATTTCATTCCTCTTGCCATATTTTTTTATTTAATTTTATTTCAAGTTATCTAGTTTTATCTTCCAAACAACGCCAAACACTTTTTATTTCGTTGAGGTTCAAGTCACTGAAGAGGAGTTTTAATAACCTGAGAACAATTATACAACAACTTTTCGCGAACCACACCTGCACTATGTTTAGGGTCATTATCTTGATCAAAAATTTTCCTTAAAACATTTAATTACGCTTTTTATCCCTAATATCATCTATAAGAACCAATTCGCAACCTCCACCGACGACATATATCCTCACATTTTCGTCCGTGTTTCAGAGTTACGAATAGATTTTAATTTAGTTCTTTATTGGTTCTCCTTTACACAAATATTATATTTCGACTAGTCGCTGACTAAAAATGGCGTAGTTCAACTAATCATTCAACTTTGAAATGTATTCTTTGGTTAAAATATTGAAACGTATTATCAGTTCACGCACAGCATCGCCGCTTTCTTGTACTACAGCTGATTTTGGACGAGCTTTATGTAACTCGTCCGCGAGCGAACGACGGACTCTACTAAGCTAGCGATATACAATAGTTTTTGTAGGTGGTTCATCGCCATACAAAGAAAGAGAGAATTTTGCTTTAGGCGCCTCGGTATCTATTACCATTTGACGCCTTCAGTGTAATTTCGCTTTATGTTAACTATTTATTTTTGTGTATATAGATATGCTGTTAAATTGTGTTATTTTTTATAGCCTATTTATTTCTTTAAGGAATGCTGTTTGATTGTTGGGTTCAGGAAAAGTAAACTACCTAAAAGTTCCAAGTTGATGTTATATTTGGATTGGATGGCAGAAAGCTCTTTGCATTCCGTCGGCATGTGCTTTACAGTGAGAAAGTAGTTACGTTTAGAACATTTAGGATGCTCCTTATTTTTTAATAAATATAAATGTGTCAATTTCGTATGTCCTATCATGAGACGACAGGCTATTACTTGCTCTTTATGTGATAAATTTGGAAACATAGATGAACTGGGTAGTTTTGGAAGAGGACTCTGAAGGTTATTATTTCGTTCCAGCATATTCCAGTCTATTTGGGAGAGATTGTGTATTGTAGTGTCTAGTAGTGGAATGAGATCTTTATGATATAGAATGCAACATAAGTCAGTGTGATTTTGTATAGATGATTGGGCCAGGAGATCACCACGTTCGTTTCCATATATTCCAACATGACTGATACATATATGTTCTTAATTTTACAATGAACAACGAGGTTGTATATGTCTGTTACAGTTGGATGGTGGGGTTAAAATGTAATCAGGGAGGTAAATGAGCTCATGGAGTCTGATGCGATCAACCATTTGTTGAGAGGTAAACCAAGAATGGTCTCAATCGCAGTTTTGATGAAATGGAGTTCAGCGCTCAAAATGCTGTTAAGTGGATTCAGCATGTAGGAATTTCTAAAGTCTGAGCAATAAAGTGCTGATCCGGTGCGTTGTTTAGTTTTTGATCCATCTATGTAGATTATTTTATGACTGGGAAAAATAGAGCTTGTTATATTCTTATTATGTGTTTGAAGGATTTTGGGATCGGTGTGACAAACAAAGAATTAAATTCATCGATACACTCTTGTTGAGACAACGTTAAAAGTTGTGAAAAATAATCGGCGGAAAATATTCTTGAGATAATTTCAGTTTATGGGTGAGATGAAATTTTTGGAGTTACTGTAAACAAGACAAACAGTGTCTATATATCAAAGGGTTCTGAGTAGGAATACCATCTAAAATGTTAAACCTTACAATGAATCAATCAGATGACAACTAGCAATACTAATGTTGCCAATTCCCGATATATAAACTGCTGCTTTCCTATTGTGCGAGAAGCTCGTAAATAGGGCAGACTCAATTAAAACAAAAGTTCTTCTATAAAGGCTCATAAGCTTTTTTATCATGTTTTAGAAAAAAAATCTAATACAGAGTCTTAATCTGATATAGTACAAACACTCCTTATGACGAGCTATAATAAGAACGATTTAATTTTTATGCATAACTATAAAAAAAGTCCAAAACAATTTTTAAATACCTTCTGAAATAAGAAAGTTACGGAGCATTATAATAACTGACAATTTTCTGAATATTACCCTGCACTATCAAAACAAAAGAAAATTGTCCAGTTCTGTTTACGACATTTTTACTTTTTCCATAAAACAGCTCGTACATACCTCATTTTTCTAATCTAAATAATTAACGAGAAACCTCATAAAAATATCGAGTCTGAGACACCCAACGTTAGTTTTTATCATCTACCGTGGCTGATTTAGCTGCTGGAGTGGCCATTAATGAGGACACTGCGTATGATAGCTCATTCTTTCGTAGGCCAGAAGAAGTTGAAGTTTTTCAAATCACTCTGTTCTTTATAAGAGTAAAACTGAGAGAATTTGTCGCACACTGCATAAGTAATCCCTTAGCAAATATTGTTAATGAAAGTTTTGCCACAAAGGTATTTTCCACTAATTTCAAGACCGCTAAATTAATTCCTGTATTTAAGAAGGGGAATCGCCAGTGTATCAAAAAATTATAGACCAATCTCCCTGCTTCCAGCAGTGTCGAAAGTGTTTGAAAAGTTATAGATACTAGAATATTTGAACATCTCAGTATTCTGAGTAATAATCAATTCGGCTTAAGACCTAACAAATCCACTGAAATGGCAATATTGAATACAATTTCCTATATAAATGAAAAAATTGACACAAATGATAAAGTAGCAGACCTATATCCAAGGCCCCTGACACTGTGGATCACAGCTTGCTTTTAACAAAACTTGACGCGTACGGAATCCGGCGGGCTGCTGCCTGTTTGCTGCAATCCTACTTGTCAGATAGGCAGTAGACAGTTTGCTTTACTAAAAATAATCATTACTTTTTAGATAGCACTAAATTGTTACAGGGGATACCTCAGGACTCCATTTTAGGGCCCATATTATTCGTAACATATGTGAACAATCTGGGAAATGGATTGCCCGCGGATGGCGTTTGCCAGTTCGCTGATGACTCACACATCTCTGATTCTGGTGGACGCTTTTATGGCGGGATTGTCTCAAAGGTGCACAAATTCTGTATTGAAGATATAGCAGTGGTGTTCTGATAACAAACTCACTCTCAATGTAGATCAAACTGGTCTCATTCTTTTTCCAAAACATGCAACAATGTCTAAGTAACTACTCATATAGCTTGGGGGTGGATTTATATCTACTTTGGAACACATTAAATTCTTGTGCGTCCCTTTGGAATCCTCTTTAAGCTGGGAACACCATTTCCTAGCTCTTGGGATTAGGTTTAGCAGTTTGTGTGGTGTAGTCCGAAGGCTTCGTGACATCATCACTGCAGAGACGGTTAGGCTTTTCTACCTTGGAGAAATGCAATGTCTTGTCTCTTCCTTTTGGGATCATCAAGAAAGGATATTAATATATTTAAAATTCAAAAACGCATCATGCACCTACCTTCGAGAGCTTCATGTCGACCATTTCTTACTCAGTTTAAGTTACTTGCTGTCTCCTCATTATATTTTCGATCTTCAGTCAGAGAAAATACGGAATTATTTTAGCTAAATAGACAATATTATAGGAAAACCATGGTTATGACTACCAGAGGGGCGAATGACCTAAGGGTGCCTTTACATAACTTCATCTTCTACGGGATAGGACCATATTATATGGCGAATAAAGCCGTAAAAATGTTACTAAGAGAAATCTGGCTTATTGGTTCGATTAGCTGCTTTAAGAGACGCATAAACGAATGGCTGTCTGATAGGTGCTTTTACTGGTTCAATTTTAATGAATAACCTTTATAATATCAGTATTTTTAACTTAATAATTTTTTTCTAATTTGTTTTTCTCATGTTTTTGTTTCTTTCTGTAAAAATTTTATTCCTTTATAAATTGTAATATCTTATTTTACGAACTGTAAAACTTGGTTCAGTTTAAACTCACCCTTTTATTACTACATATGATATTTTTAATTTTGTGTCTATGGTTTTTCCTGTGTAAAATTTTTATCGAAATGTCGGTTTGTTTTATCTTAACTGTTATTAGAACTATATATTTATAATTCTTAATGAAAAACTTTCCTTACTCTGAAATATGAAACTTCTCTAGACCAATAACCAAAGTCACAAATCGAGATAGTTTCACATCAATAAATAATGTTAATGATGTAAAAAACCGAGGCAAGGCAAGGGATGTAATTATTTTTGTCACTGAAAAAGTACAGTATGAAAATAAATACTTCTGATTAAATAAAATATCGTAGTAATGATGTGCAGAAAAATGATATGATACCTTAATTAATAAGTTATTAAAGTAAAATCACTATATCACACAGTGGAAAGTTAAAGACTATAGAAATAGTATAAACTAAAATAATTACTTAAATATAAAAAACGCGTCTGTATGGGCCTATCTAATAAATACATTTTGATTTGATTGGTTACGTTATTTACGTCGATAATTCGGTTTAAAGTTTGTTGACCAGAAGGTCTGTTGTCTTTTTCGATCTAGTGACTAGCAATCACGTTTGATATACTTTTTTCCTCGCATTGACCACATAGTCTGCAGCTGAGGTCATCATTGTAAAGGTTCATTTTATTCAGGTGAACTTTGACGACCAAGTGCCCAGTCATTATACCTGTAATTGCTCTTGATTGATTTCTGCTCACATTATCTACTTTAATATATTTAATCTTATTACATAACCCTCACTTAAAACTTTAATAGTACCCCTCTAACTAATTCCAAAGTATTTTTATCCATTTCGTCTCATCTATAACCCGAATGACATTGTATTCCAAACATCATTAATACTGTTTGGTTATGTTTATATCGTACCTAAATAGACTAATTACATTTAATAACCCAATAATAAAGTAAATACATGCCCAGGGGCTTAAGTCTTTAGCTTGCAATTTAATTTAAAACTAATAACCATTCTGGAAATTTATAACAAGGCAGCTTTATGTAGTTCGTTACTATTATTACTTTCCATAAAGCTTTTAAGTGTCGAAATAATTGTCGTTCAATTATTATAATTTGAAATGGGCTTAGTTTAAAGCGCCATAGTAAGATTTATATTGAGCAATGTCTGAGTATTGGCAGTATTTTGTAAGAGCGCTGTAAGCTTAGAATAAATTTTAACAAAATAGTAGCATTAATTCAGTTTTTGAGTTTAAATAAAGTAAAATATTATAATTTTTTAGTCCGATATTATATACAGTCTATCAAAAAATTGTAGATAAACTACAATTTTTTATCAATATGTTAATCTGGCTATCAATGTTTTTTAAGTAAGTGTTATACTCCAGTCATTTGGTAGTTTTACCTGGAAAGTTTTCCGGGAGTTTTGAAAATTGGTAATTTTATAGATTTTGATGTGCTCTTTTCGAATTTCGACTTTGCCACCTTGTATCTCCGCCGCTCGCGCCGCCATATTGAAAAAATTACGCCTAATAACAGTTTTTTTACAATATCTCCTTTCCAACGCATTTTACGACAAAAACATTTAAATACAAAATTCATTTCATTATTATATCGTTTTCGACATACATCATGAACCATTAACGATTTTAGTCCCACCCAAAGTTCAACTTTATTGTCTTTTTTTTTAACACTTGACTTACGAAAAGTCTTCAATCCTTTTTCCTTCACTTCGATTGTTTCTAATAATGGATTATTACAAATAAAACAATTTAATTTGTCAGAAGCCAAACACAAACAACACTGTAAGACGATAGACGTATACTGATGACTCAGACTAAACTAAATACTTCTCTTGAGTTATACCGACAGATGTTTCAGGTAAGGTCGAGAGAGGAATCCGACACAAAGGCAACGCATTACCCTTATTCCTGTTTTTTTAATACCTGCGACAATAGTAAAATTTTTTGGCGAAATATACGAAAAAAACGTGATGGTGTAGATAAATAATATTTTGCGGCGCTCGTACGCCAAAACTATTGATTTTACAAAAAAAATTGTTAATACATAAATTGTAGGATCTCCAGTTTAATTTTGTATACAAATATTTTTGTCGTAAAATGCGTAGGAAAGGCGATATTGTAAAAAAACTGTTATTAGGCGCCATTTTTTCAATATGGCGGCGCGAGCGGCGGAGATACGAGGTGGCAAAGTTCGAAATCTATAAAACTACCAATTTCCAAAACTCCCGGAAAACTTTCCAGGTAACCCCCTTTTTTTTGACCAAATGACTGGACTAATTAGCAATAAACTAGGAATAATTTTATATTAAAAAAATGCATTTAAATACTTTCTTCTTGAATATCAAAAATAAAACCATATTGGCGAAAAATACAAAAAAATTCTCTATACACTTACAGATCTAACTAAAGGGTGATTCAGAATATTTTTTAAAAAACGAGGTCACTGGCGACATCGGGTTTGAGGCTTATTTTTTTAGTGAATTTTTCACCAGGAGTCGTGACGCAGAAGTATGAATGAAGAAAGTCACAGGTATTTAACCCTGGGTGCAAAAGTCTAGGTGGACAGTCATAAGTGAGAACAGACCATCTAAGAAAATAAACCGTTACTTACTTACTTACTCCGTGGCGTTACAACCCTGGGTTGGTGTTAGCCGACTTTACAACATGCCTCCATTCATTTTGATCTCTCGCAATCTCCATCTAGTGTTCGATGCCCATAGTTTTGAGATCTTTTGTTATATTGTCTCTCCACCGGAGTCATGGTCGTCCCAGTGGCCTTCTCCCAGTCGGTGCTTCCTCCCAAGCTAGTCTTATTATTCTGTCGTCAGGAAGCCTTCTGATATGTCCTGCCCACTGGAGTCTTCTGACTTTTATTTCTTTTACTACATCTGTATCTGGGAATAGTTCTTCTACTTCCTTGTTAGTTCTTGTTCTGTATTGTCCTGTCGTTTCATCTATCGTTGGTCCCGCGATTCTCCTTAAGATTTTTCTTTCAAAGACTCGTAGTCTCTCTTCGTTCGCTACCGTTAGAGTTCATGTTTCGCAACTATATATAACTATCGACCTTATAACTATTTTGTATAGGTCCATCTTTGTTCGTCTTGTGAGGTGTTTCGATTTCATCAGATCTTGTAGTGCGTACATGCATCTATTTCCTGCTTGTATTCTATTGTTTATTTCCTGTGATCCGTTGTTATCTTCGCATATTGTTGTTCCTAGGTATTTAAATTCTTTTACTCGTTCAAAGTTATATTTATCGATGGTGATGTTTTGACCTATTCTGTCTCTGTTTCGGTCATTCCGACTCATGAACATGTATTTAGTTTTGTCTTCGTTGATTTGAAGTTCCAGCTTCTTTGCTTCCCTTTCGAACCGTATTAGAGTTTCTTTCATTTTTATTCTACTACTACCAATCATATCGACATCATCTGCAAATGTCAATAGTAGATTTGGTCCATCTTGATGGAATATAGGTGTCGGTGCTTCAATTTTCAAATTTCTGATTATATATTCCAGCGCTATGTTAGAAAGTTGTGGTGAGAGCGCATCTCCTTGCGTAAGACCGTTGTTTATTCAAACATTTCAGAGTAGTACTGTCACACTTTCACTTTGCACTTCAGCCCCTCCATACACATCCTTATTAGGCTGACCTGCTCCTGCATTGCTCTCCATAGTCTCGTTCTGCAAACTCTATCAAATGCCTGTTTAAAATCGATAAATATCTGATGTAGTTCACGATCGAATTCCCAGCTTTTCTCCATTATCTGTTTTATGGCAAATATCTGGTCAACAGTTGAGTGATTAGGTCTAAATCCGCACTGGTTGAGGAAAGATATTCTTTAGCAGGAAGTGGTCAACTTTTATTACTCACAATGCGATGGTTATAGCGTGATAAGTGTCATGTCGCATGTATTAAAGTTGTTTCACTTAATAATTCACATCAAAATAAATAAAATGTGTGAAGCTCTTTTTTCCTTAAGCATGTTAACACATTATTTTAGGGATATGAATGATTGAAATATTAAAATCAACGGGAATTAGCAAAAGGGACATGGATATTATCACCAAACCATGTTGAAATCAAGTTGTTTACATTAACATAAATCATTGAGTATTAAAAGACATTAACAATGAAACAGTAAAGATGTACAGTAAATATATTTTTAACATATATTCACAAATAATGTTCAGAGATAAACCAATGGGCGAAATAAAAACCAATAGAAGGTTCATTAACAACA
Source organism: Diaprepes abbreviatus (assembly GCA_034092305.1). Classification (NCBI taxonomy): domain Eukaryota; kingdom Metazoa; phylum Arthropoda; class Insecta; order Coleoptera; family Curculionidae; genus Diaprepes; species Diaprepes abbreviatus. Next base: position 5,862,026 of record JASJET010000093.1, on the reverse strand, counting down.
TACGATATGCTGATGACACCTTCATCAGCAGCACACCATAGTGAGATATTTGTCCTGCTTATGAGGGTCTCTAAAACAAAAATATTTATAATCTCCAAATGTGCTGGGCACCTGGTAATGACTATCAATAACAGCGCTGTCGCGCAAGTTTTCTCTTTGGCACTATAGTTAATGAACAATGTAATGTAAGAAGGGAAATAATTTTAACAGTCGGACAAACATTCAAAGACATGAAAAAATTCTTTATAAAATCAGAACTAAGTTAAAAACCGAGAAAAATCATGTTAAGATTTCAATATTTCTTCAGTTGAGAGAGTTGAACTCTAGGTTCTACTAGAGAAAAGTTAATTAGTGCTTGAGAGAAATGTAACTCTATAACCTTATTCTGCACATTTTCTGGGTAAAAAGAGTACAAAAATATCGAAGTTGTAAATCATAAACGAAAGCATGAACAAATGCAGTTCTAGTTGTTCGTATACAAAACGTTCGCATGACTAGAAGACAACATCTAACTCCAACTGAGCACTGGGTTTTTTTAAGCAATAAAAACGGTAAACCTGGTGAGTTTCTTGTTTTTTTTTTGTTTATATTATGGAAAGTATCGAATGAATCGCATTATTTTCAATGGACCATTTACAAATGATTAAAAAATCTATAAACCTATTTTTACAGACCCCTATCGGAAGATTTTTTACTGAGAAAAGTCGCGAAAATATTTTAAAATGTTTTTTTTTTCTAAAATTCATTTCTTTGGTAATTAACGAAATTAAGCGAGGATTTTTAGAGAAATCATAGTTTATCGTGTGTACTTTAAGTAGGATGGAGATAAAGTTTCCACATTAGTAGTTTGTGCATAATTGCAATGTAAAAAATTTAAAACATTTTTTGTCAATGCCACCTTATCAACCTGACAGGGCCGATTCAAATCGGATTCTGAAAATAGATATTATGAACTACAAGTCATCTATCTCAGATTTCCATTTAACTTTCTTGAAATATGCTAAAAATTCTTCCCAATATAGCGTGATATGTGTGAACTGGCGTCCAAATCCGAGCAAAACAGTGGTAGTAGATGGTTACAAGCAGCGGAGGAGAAATGAGTCGCGGGAGGACTGTTTACACCAGATGCTACGACTATATTTCATATGCGGAAATGCATCACGTAATAGATCTAATTAAAACGGGTATATTTATTCATCTATATTTCAAATAAATTTTTGTACATACTTATTAACATTTTATTTAAACGTGGTTCAAAGTATTAATAATTATAGACCGTCAGCTGTTCATAAGGTGAAATGGACTCATTTTTTATGTCTGCCTTTTGGAGATCTCAATGAGTTCGTGAGAAGACAAACAAAAATTCATTAGGGAAAATATAAAAAGTTTTTTGTCGACTTTTCCTTTGTCTGCCACAATTTTCCCAACTTCCAATTTCTCTGCCAAATTCAGAGCCCTCATAAATTAGTATTATCTTCAAGTAGCCACATCGGCAGACAAATTCTGATTTTGAAAATTTGGTCGAAATTTTTTTATAATTTTCTACCGGAAAAAAAGATTTCGTTATGGGCAAATCGTCTGTCATTTTTTTACATACAATTTGTTACTCTATCTTTCATATTGTTAATCGATAGACGAAAATAAATCAGGATTTTTAAAATTTTTATTTGTAAGTTTATCCCTACGTTTCCACCCCTTCGATCATTGCAACTTGTCTGCCATTGTTTTTCATGAATACAATTTGGGTGACTACTCTTTCACTTTAATGGCAAACAAATTTTCCAAATTTACGAAGGGGCTGCCAGGGTTGATCCTATGGATTCTTTTCACGAACTTATTTAGATCTTTTAGCCCTCCAAAGGGCAGACAAAAAAAAAGAGTTCATTTCACCTTATGGATAGCTGACAGTCTATAACCTCTCACTACCTCTGCCTCGCTGGGCTTTGGACGTGGGCTTACGCGTATACCGCTATGTTGGGAAGCATTTTTAACATATTTTAACAAATTTATATAAAAATCTGAGACTGACGAATTGTTGCTCATAACCTCTACTTTTAGAATCCCTTTGGTAAATTTAAATCTATCTTTTCAGGTTAATACGGTGGCATTGACAAAAAATGCTCTAAATTGTTTAAAATGCAATATGGTAAAAACTACTAATATCACAAATTTTCCGACTTTTCTCAGTCAAAAATCATCCGATAGGGTTCTATAAAGAACTACGAGGATAGTTTGAAAAGTTCTCGGCCTGACAAAGAAAACAAAAGATTTTTGAAAATGTTTTTACTTATTTACAACATAGTCCCCTTGTAATTCAATACATTTAGACCAACGATGTTCTAACATTTTAATACCCGTAGTATAATGCGATTTGTACAACTCTGCAAAATAAGCGGTTGTCGCTAATCTGACCTCGTTATTTGATGGGGATTTTCGTCCAGCGAGCCATTTTTACAAGTTTGGGAAGAGAAAGTAATCGCTGGGAGCTAGATCCGGCGGATATGGCGCATGTGGAAGAACTTCCAGACGTTTTGCAGCAACAACCATAGATTTGTGTGCAGGCGCATTATCCTGATGAAAGAGCACTTTTTCTTTGGCAAGATATGGAAGTTTAGCCTTAATCACATGCTGCAAACGGTCCAGTAGTGAAGCTTAATACTCTCCAATGATAGTCGTGCCTTGTTCTAAATAGTTTATAAGCACCACGTCATATGAATCCCAAAAAACTGTAGCCATGACTATGCCTGCAGAAAATTTTTGCTTTTTCTTTGGCGCACTTTCGACTGCCCCCACCCACTGTATAGACTGCTGCTATGTCTCTGGCGTGTAATGCTGAATCCCTGTTTTATCTACAGTTATAAAACGTCGAAGAAACTCAGCAGGATTGCGTCTGAATAAGTCTAAACACTCTTACGAACTGTTCATTTGAAGACGTTTTTGATCGACTGTTAACAAAAGCGGCACCCATCGCGCAGAAAGCTTTTTCATGCCAAGAACATCATGTAAAATGTAGTGTACACGATCTATCGAGATATCTGCTATACCAGCAAGCTCTCGTACTTTCAATCGACGGTCATAAAGTATGACATTGTGAATTTTTATGAGAATTTTGTCAGTTGTAGTGGTTTTTGGGCGTCCCGAGCGTTCATCATCTTGAATTGATGTACGACCACGATTAAATTCAACAGCTCATTTTTTTACTGTCGAAAACGAAGGAGAAGAATCCTTTAAAGTAGAATCTAACTCATTTTTAATGTCCGTAGGAGTTAAGCCCTTTAGAGCAAAGTACTTTATAACCGCTCGAACTTCAATTTTATCAATCTTTCACAAAATATCGAACCTTATGTGTTCACTCGATCGCCACAAACAAGCAACTTAACGCAAACATCTGAAACTTCGCAGGACATCATCTCAAAGTTAATGCTTACAATATATTATAGTTATTTGATCCTACTAGCGCCCTCTCAGGCCGATAACTTTTCGAACCACCCTCGTATTTTGTAGTTTTTTAAATTTTCTATAAATAACCATTGAAATTAATGCGACTGATTCAATACTTTCCATAAAATAAACAAAAAACCAAAAAAAAACACATATTTTTATTATTTTTCTTGTTTAAGATAAATCCCTACGCTTAGCTGGAGTTGGATTTTGTGTTTTAGTTCAAGCCACGGTGCAGGCAGTTTGCTGATATTTTTTTTGGATTTCTTTTTGCTCCATAAGGGCTATAAGTACTACAGGCTAGTAACTTGGGAACACCCAATGAGTAGCACACATACAATTTATTTCAGCATAATCAATTATTTATTATCATTTAAATCAAATTTCTGCAAAACTAATAAAAAATTTAACGCCGAAATTATCTTTACTACAAAAGACGGACTTCAACTAATTGAAATTAATCGAGCTCATTGATGTTACAAACGGAGTGAAAGATCGCGTCAAAAACTGTTAAAGGGCAAGTCCTTAATTAAATCGAAATGATAGTATTAGGAGCTTCCTATTTCAAAGGACCGACCGATAGTGTCAGGCTGTGCATGTAAGTGAGTATGTGAGTGTGTTCCGAACAGATAATGTAACTGAATTTTGTGTAAAAAGCCGAGCGATGAGCGGCAATGCACTAACTACATTAGGGGCAGTACATTTTCGAAGTAATAGGCTGCTTTCAACTCAACTCTGTGTCCGGTAATGGACGGTATTGTGTCGAAATACTGCTATGAAATATCCCAAATGTCCGCTTTAAATGCTGCGAGGGTAAAATCGGTTTATTACCAGATGAAGTCGCCGTATTGTATTGAAGTTTTTATTCAATACAATTTGTGCACTTTGTTTTCCTAAATTAAAAATTGAAATGCATGTAGTTTTTGTTTTTAAACATATTTTCAATAGTTATTTATTATGATAAACATTCAGATAAATACGTATTTAAACTATATTCTGAATTAACCCAGAGAAAGTATTAACACATTCCAATTTTTCATATTTAAAAAAATAAGGTGGATATGTTTTATTTAGTGTTACTGATATATTGTTTGACTTCAAAATCGGCTATTTTGAAATGAGTGATCGAAATATGTACGGATGGTTCCATTTTCAACACTTTTAGGGGGTATTGGAGTTATTATCAAAGATAGAGCGGTTTTCACTCTAGTTCCCAGTTTTTAACGAAACGAACGATTCCAGTGTCAAATTTGTCATGGCTCTCTTAGTTTTTAAATACAGGGTGATAATGAAAATCTTTTTTTGAAGCCTATCTCGTATTTCCGTTGTGCGTTAATTTATCAAAAAGATAAAAACTGATTTCTACAGAGTTTTTTACGTAGAGTTCAGTGGCGCAATCAATACTATTTTACATATTGATTAGGTATAAATTTAGGCTTTTCAAAAATATGTAATGGGTTTATTTTATTTTGAAACAAGGTCAGAATTCGATATTTTCAATAATTTACTTTATTTGTAACAGTAGGCCATGGCCAACAGAGATGCGAAAAATATTTGGGAGTTCAGGGTGGAAATGTCGAAGTTATTCCCCCATGTAGTTAAGCTGTATAGCAATTTTACAATATAAAATTTTACATATTTACAGTACAGTACATTACGGATCTAAAAATCCAAATAGTACATATCTTGTCCAGGGCTAGTTACAGATTAAAATTAAAATACAATAATAAATTGAAAATTTAAACTAGTTTAACAAAAATACAACAACTATTAAAAAATATATACTCAATGACAAATATACAACTTGACGACACAGGAAACATTAGAGTCGCAATCATCGCGGTTTCTCTGAATGTTGGACATCGTCAAACATGAGTAAATTCAGTCACTGCATCGTTAAATTCGGTGTTAAAGGGGACATAAATGTTAAAATAATGCATAACTCAATTCAATTCACTGTATATGCCAACATCTGTTCGGCTCTTGTTAACTGAAAACCCTTCGGTAAGACGAGTGCTTCGTGAAAGAACCCGATAATTGATAAGCGCCAAGAGACCAGATCAGTCTATAATATTTGTAATTATCTTAAACCAAAAGAGAATACTCAAGAAAATTCTGCGGTTTTCTAGCTAGTCATGCTCAAAATTGATAATCGCTGCTGGTCTGATAAAATACTCTTATCAATTTTTAGTTTATACAATAAGAAGTTTGCAAATTTCGACTGAACCCGCTCCAGGCGTTTTATGTAAGTCCCTTGATATGGTGACCAGATTCCAAATATTCCAAATGACTTCGAACAAGAGAATAAGTTAGAGATTTTAGGACTTCGGTGTTAGAAAACTCCCAGCAGCGTCTCATTATGAATCCAGCCATTTTAAAAGATTTTGATAAAACATAATTGATGTGATCTTTAAATCTTTGAGATAAAGTAAGTGATATTGGCACTTTCTTCGTTGAGAACGAAATGATTTTACATTTAGAAATGCTTAATTCCATCCGGTTTTCATTACACCAGTCATTTATTTTACGAAGTTCAGATTGCAAAATTAAGCAGTCATTATTACTTATAACTCTTTGGAAAATTTTTAGGTCATCTGCATAGAGAAGAAATTGGCAACCTCAAACACATCCGTGAGGTCGTTAATGAAAACAAGGAACAGAATCTGACCCAGGGTCAACCTTTAGGCAGTCCCGATGCTACCCTGATTTCATTGGAGAGAACATTGTTTATTCTAACTACCCGTCTACGGTTGTGCAGGTAACTCGATAACCATGCCAATAAAAGACCGCCAAAACCGTATGCTTTTAGTTTACCGATGAGAATACTGTAGTCGACTCGGTCGAATGCTTTTTAAAAATCGGGGTATACGCAGTCAATTTGACCACCCAAATCGATAGCGGATGATAGATGTTGGGAATAGATACATAAATTTGTTTCACAGGAGCGATGTTCACAGTCGGAAAGAATATTTTTTAGATTAAAAATGAGTTTGTCGACGACTATAGATTCAAGGACTTTTGCCATACAGTCTAGACCAGATATCGGACGGTAATTGCTCACGTTAGCTCTATCTCCACTTTTGTGAATCACGGTGACATAAGCTGACTTCCATATGTTAGGGAATAGAATATTAAATTGACAAAATTTCAAAAACTGAAAATTTTTGGAATAGGAATTTTTAATGCTAAACAAGATAACATTACAAAAATAGGGGGTTTCCATTAAAAAAAAAATTGACTTTTAACAATTTTTTCAAGTTAATATTTAGTGTTAATCTTTGATCACCCTGTATTTATTTATTATGAGAATACCCATATAAGCCATTAAGGAAGATCTCCTTCTAGAAGGAAACCCACCTCAATTAAATAATAGAAGCTTTCATGTAACAGAAATTGATAGTAATGTTTAAAAATAGACGGATTTTGTATTTAAGTGTTTATTTTTTAAATTATTACTATCGGCCAAGCGCTTTCGGTCTAACTCAGACCATCCTCAGGGCTCAGACCCTAGAAAAAAGAGAACACGGTCAGCAAATAAGCTTACTCAGAACAAGTCATGTACAATTAAATTTTTTTTTTAATTTTGTCCCAAATTAAAATTAAAACTTAAACATTCAAAACACAGCACAAATTAAAATTATTAATTATTGAATGTTTTAGTTTTAATTTTAATTTGGGGCAAAATTTTTTAATTGTACATGACTTGTTCTGTGTGGACGCTACCCTGGTGATGTTGGGGACTGTTCTCGGACTGGCAGGGTTAAGGTGTGCCCTTTGACGAGTGAGTGTGGTTGGTGAGTACTGAGTAAGCTTATTTGCTGACCATATTATCTTGTTTCTAGGGTCTGAGGCCTGAGGATGGTCTGAGTTAGACCGAAAGCGCTTGACCGATAGTAATAATTTAAAAAATATACACTGAAATACAAAATTCGTCTATTCCTTGATTTCTTCGGTGTACAACCTGTTAATAACTTAGTTCTGTTTAGGCCTGCAAAAGTAATTTTTGATATATAAATGTACATTAGTGATGGAAAGTAACGATGCTAATCGTTACAAAATAACCATTACAAACCAGTCACTAAAAGTAACGAGTCATCTATTTAGAAAAAACTCGTACCTTGGCAATTCGTTACTATACCGAAACACCATTAGTCCGGGACGAGAACCGAAATAACTAAAGAAATATAACTAAAGGGTGTTTTTTTATAGAGGTATAGAACTTTAAGTTGGCAACACTTTTTTAACTGGCGGCCATTTTATCAGCTGCCAAATGATTTATGTTTAGTTTGGTGTGGCATTTCAACATGAATAGACTGACGCCTGAACAACGCTTCCAAATTGTGTAAATTTATTTTGAAAATCATGGTTCTGTTCGAAATACATATCGCGCACTATGTCCATTTTACGGTCAACATAATCGTCCATCAGAGCAATTAATTCGATTAACTATGGAACGTTTTCGCACCACGTTTACTCTAAATGATAATACGCATCCACAAAGACGTCGTACAGTGCGCACAGAAGTTACTGCTGCTGTAGAGCGTTGCGTAGAGGAAGACGCGAATCAGTCTATCCGCCATCGTGCACAGGAATTGGATATGTGTCCATTCACTTTATGAAAGATTTTGCGGAAAGATCTTGGTTTGCGTGATTACAAAACCCAACTCGTGCAAGAATTGAAGCCACACGATCACCTAGCAAGGCGTAGATTCGGTGAATGGGCCCAAAACAAGATTGCCGTTGATCCCGATTTTCATAAGAGAATTTTGTTTAGCGATGAAGCTCACTTTTGTTTGAATGGATACGTCAATAAACAAAACTGCCGTATTTGGAGTGATGATAATCCTCAAGTGTATGTTGAGACACCGTTACATCCCGAAAAACTGACTGTTTGGTGTGCTTTATGGGCTGGTGGAATCATTGGTCCGTACTTCTTTAAAAACGATGCTGGTCAGAACGTTACAGTCAATGGTGACCGCTATAGAGCCATGATTACTGACTTTTTCGTTCATCAATTGAACAACCATGATATGCAGGAGCTGTGGTTTCAACAAGACGGCGCAACATGTCACACAGCTCGTGCCACAATTGATTTATTGAAGGAAACGTTTGGTAATCGCATAGTTTCACGTTTCGGACCCGTGAATTGGCCTCCAAGATCGTGCGACCTAACGCCGCTAGACTATTTTCTGTGGGGATATGTGAAGTCGCTAGTCTACGCCGATAAGCCCGAAACGATTGATCACTTGGAGGACAACATTCGCCGCGTTATTGCCGATATACGGCCACAAATGTTGGAAAAAGTCATCGAAAATTGGACCTCCAGATTAGACTACGTCCGAGCCAGCCGTGGCGGTCATATGCCAGAAGTTATATTATTATAATGCCAGAAGGTTATCTTTCGAATAAAGTAAATTTCATGTCAATTTAAAAAATTCATCTTCATTTTATTCCATTTAAAAGTTCTATACCTCTATAAAAAACACCCTTTACTATTTTATTCTCGCGAGACCAGACCGGTATGGCGGTCTTCTTTATAGTTACGAAACCGCTAACTAGGGGATTAGACACTGGATTATTTTAACTGTTTATTAGGCATTTGATGTGTCGGCGATTTCGAAGTTTTCGTTGTTTTCCGAGCAGCAACCCACAGGACAGAAGCGTTTTTTATGCTTAGATGCAGGACTCGGCAGATTAAAAGAGTTTCGCCGAAATTAGATAAGAAATAGTAGTTCTAATAGAAAGAATAGATCTTATTCCTTGTTAACGGTCTAGCCATATATGATAGTTCAGTTTGGAATTTAGTACGTTTTACGTCTGTCCCTTACGTTTGTTGTTTACTTGCTAGTTATTTCAAGTGTGGCATATATAAGTAGGTAATAATATCATGAAATTTTTCTAACTAGGTTGGTAGTAAATAATAAATATATTCTGAATTTACTAAAAATAGTAAAGCCAAATATGTTCAACGCATGATAAAATATATTGAGCAGATCTAACAAAAGCATTTTTAGGGTTGAGAAATGGAAATGCAGAAGAAAAGTTCTGGATTTATTTTATGTTATTATTTAATGCCAAAGCAAAATGTAATATTTGCAAATCTATAAATGCCTATAAAATAGGCAATATTTCAAATTTAAAGAAACGTTTTAAATCGAAACTCCTAACAATATCATGAAATGAGCGCTGAAAAACAAATCACTCTTTCAGAAGTTATCCTTGTAGTTAAAAGGCTCATGTCAACGTTGGAGGGAATTAAACTTAAATTTACAAGTCAAATGAGAGAAGATTTGATAATTTTTTTAGATTCACTTACTGTTCGTTTTGGAGACCTAGAAAAGTAACAATGAGTAAAGTGACTTATCTTGATCCTCATTTCAAAACAAGGAGTATTGTTAAAAAAGATTGTTTGAAATGAATAAAAAAAGAACTTCAGGTTGAATTAGTTAATATAATAAAAAAGGAACATAGATAAATCGCTGAAAGTCAGAGAAATCAAATACAAATATCTGAAGAAAAGACAATATGCAAAGATAGATATTATGTGGCAAGATTCTGATAATTCTATAATATATTTTGAACTTGTCAGCAGTTCAACCGCTTTAGCAATTGCAGAAATACGCATATACACAGAAAAGGCTAATTTGTAAAGAAGAAAAGACCCTCTAGTTTGGTGGCAAGGCAGAGAAAAAGTATACCCTTGGCTATCTCAACTGGCAAAGATATATTTATGTATAGTTGTAGTACTGCGAAAGAGTTTTTTTAAAAGCTAATCAAGTCATAACAAAACGAAGAAATCGTTTAAAGGCAAAACACGTCGAAAATTATTGTTTTTACAGCAGACATTTATAACATTTTTGTCTGTATTTCAAAATGAATATAGATTTTTTTGTTTTTGTTAAATACGGATTTAAGAGTTTTTTTTCTAAAAAATGTTTGTTTTATTTTTATGTGTTTAAATAAATCTGGTTATTCTTGAATGGTATATTCTTTAATTTGTATATGTTTTTCCGTATTTCCATATATTACTTTTTAATACTTATAATTTAAACAGATTTTAACATTTATAATTGAAACCAATACATGCTTAACGTTCAGTATTAAATTTCATATTTAACACAGAATATAAATTATGTATATATATATATATATATATATATATATATATATATATATATATATATATATATATATACGAAATAGAGAATAATAATAAAATAAATTTTCTAGATATGACGCTTATACGCAGAAAGAACAAAGTTTTAACTGAATGGTACACCAAACCAACTTGGTCAGGTAGATATCTAAACTATTTCTCTAATCATTCAAAAACTCAAAAAAATAGCGTTATAATCGGTCTATCTGATCGTGCTATCTCCCTTACGTCTCCAGAATTCCGACCAAAAATACTGCAAAAAGTAAAAGAGACACTAATGAATAATAATTTCAACGAAAAGACTATCACCAAAATAATTGATAAACGAACATATAAGTTCTATAATAACGTAAAAACAAAAAACATAGAACATAAACAACAAAAATATGTGGCATTACCGTACACTAGTGAGCTGTCAGAAAAAATAAAATACATTTTAAAAAAGCATGATATCATCGTATGCCACAGGTCACATAATAAATTAAATACATTGTTCACAAATTTAAAAAGTAAAACTTCTCTAATGAATAAATCAAATATAATATATTCGATCCCTTGCTCAAATTGTCCCAAAAAATATATAGGCATGACGAGCCAATTACTAAAGAATAGATTAAATGGCCATAAATATACAAAAAACGCCTCAACAGCATTAAACAAACACACACAGGACGAAAAACACACTTTTGATTATAACAGTACCATTATAAAAAACAAAGATATGAATTACCAAAAATTACAGATAAAAGAAATGATTGAAATTAAAAAAGATAAAAACACGGTTAACGACAGAAGAGATATGGGAAATGTGAGCCACATTTACGCAAACCTAATTTAAACATTAAGTATTCGATCCAGTCAAATAAGAATCAAAAATGGAATATCCTCTTAAACATAAAACCAAACATATACCATATTTGTTTTTTTATGCATTGTAAAATATAAAAAATATTAAAAAAATTAAACACATTCGCATTCCACGTATCCTCAGTAAGCGATGCAAAATTTAAATTTTATTCAGAAACAAAACAGTAAAATGTCAGGGTGCGTACCGGTAAAATTAAGCATTTTTAAGAGATTTTAAAGTTTTAACTATTATTTAAGTGTCTTGTTTGTTTTTCGAAAATGTGAATATGTTTTTTATGTGATGTAATTTAATTATATATTTTTAGGAAGCAAACATTTTGAAAATGCCTTGAATAAAGGGCGAAACGTCAAACAGTTTTTATGTATTTATTAAATATAGAACCTAAACCCAAGAAAAGACAAAATAAAAGAAAAATGATATATATATATATATATATATATATATATATATATATATATATATATATATATATATATCACTTGCAGTATTACTTATTCGAATAAAAGTAACTAAAGTAACGATTCCAAAGTAACGCGTCCTAGAGACGAAAGTAACGAGTAGTTACAAGTCCTTAAAACCAACTAAACTTTCCATCACTAATGTACATATTTGTTATCTACTATTTCAAGTAAAATCTAATTAAGAATTAATATAAAAACTCGCAACACTGTATATAAATAATAATTTTTATTTCAAAATATTTCTCTTTTAATACCTGCCATTTTCATATTATTTAACTTTTTCAAATAACAATAAAAAAAATAAGAACTTTTTTATTAAGCACAGTTAAATCTTAAAAGCGGCACGGCAGCGGAGAAGTGGCACGTCCTAAAAGTAAAATAAAAAAAACCCAATTAGTAAGCAATTATTAACCTTCAAGTTCGTTTTAAATTTCGCTTGGGTTCACATTTCTTTAGGCACTCAAGGCAACTTCATTTGAATTTCATCTCAGGCTAGTGAGATACTTGTTTAAAATTTCAGACGAAAATTTAAATTTCGCCCTCGAAATTATCTGATATTTAATAATAAGAAAATGTTAATGGAGTATAGCAGTTTTATTAAAATCGGCAATGCTTTTCGGGCTCTTAAAGAAAAATTCTTATGAAATACTATTTAATCAAAGATTTAACTTTATAAGACAAGTACAAATATTATCGTTTACAACTTCTTTTACATATAATTATTAGAGAACCTGAACTTGATTGCATTTTGTCTATTATTTTTTTAAGTATTTAAGAAAACAACCATGCTAATAGAGCTTAACAGCACGCAAGACCCTGGTATTAGAACAAGATGTAGGGGTGTCTCATTTTCCAATACCCCTTTTTAGGGGGTCTTCTTCTTCTTCTTCTTCTTCATCCAGGCCTTTGCGTCCACTGCTGGACATAGGCCTCCCTCATTCTTGTCCATTGTGCTCTATCTTGAGCGATTTGCATCCAATTTGTTGCAATTCTCTTGAGATCGTCAGTCCAACGAGTAGGAGGGGTTCCTCTACTTCTTTTGTCTAATCTCGGTCTCCACTCGAGTAATCTCTTCGTCGACCTTCCATCACTGATTCGGGCGACATCTCCGGCCCAGTTCCATTTGAGTGTGGCAATTCGGAAAATTACGTCGGTAACTTCTGTCTTTCGTCTCAGGTCTTCATTTCTAACTCGGTCTTGACTTGACCTTTCTATCTTTCTCTGAGCTATTTGCAGCGTTTTAGAAGTTGCTGTTGTCAATGTCAAAGTTTCGGCACCGTAGGTCATAACCGGTAACACACATTGGTCAAATGCTTTACGTTATAAATAAATTGTTATATCGCATTTAATGATGTCTTTAAGTTTTCCATAGGCTGCCCATGCGAAATTTACTCTTCTCCGTAGCTCGCATGTTTGATTATCTCTTATGATCTTTATTTCATGTCCAAGGTTTATGCATTTTTCCACAAGCTCCACTTCGTTGCCTCCAATATTAATATTTCCACTAGGTACCAGATTGGTCATAAACACTACCTGAAGTTCATGTAACACTATACATATCTCATTGAGATTATCGGAAAACAAAACTATGTCGTCCGCGAACCTCAGATTTGTTAATCTTTGGCCGTCTACATTCAGGCCTCTTTTTTCCCAGTTAAGTTTTTTACAGGCGTATTCTAGTACTGCAGTAAACAGCTTAGGCGATAAGGTATCACCCTGTCGGACTCCTCTGCCAATTGGGAAATGATCCGTGTTTCTGTGTAGTTTCACCGACATAGTTGCATTCCTGTATATATTGTAAATTAACTTTGTATATCGATAGTCAATGCGGCATGCTTGTAATGCTTCCATAATTTTGTCAAGCTCTACCGTATCAAAGGCTTTATGGAAATCCACAAAGGCCAGAACGAGTGGTCGATTGTATTTGATAGTTTTTTCTATTACCGTTTTGATGCTGTGTAGGTAATCGTTTGTTCCAAAACCAGTACGAAACCCCGCTTGCCAATTTATAAAAAAAGGTGTTTTTATTTTACTTATAATTTATTTTGCATTTACAATGGCCGTTTGTGAGAATTATGAAAATTATGATATGTTAGTATGTTTTATACAAAGCAAAGAAAGTCCCCAAGAAGCTTCTGAATTATATTTCAATAGGTAATGGATTTAAAGAGTTGTCATTAGGATAACTTCTCATATCTGGAGATCGTTTTTGTTCATATTAGGTATCCAGAAAGAAGGCAACCCTTTCCAGACATATTTGCTCGTTTAAAAAGAAAGCTAGTTGAAGACGTATCTTTTGTTCAGTTGTGTCCCAAAACATACGTCAAAGAAGTAAGGGAGAGAAAAGAAACAAATGTGTTTTTTTTTCGAAATGCCACGATAAGGGCGCTTCAGGGTTGGTGTCTCGTGTTTTATTTTAGACCGACACATAACCTACAGGATGTATGAAGAGGTCTTAGAGCACGTAAAGACCTAGAAATCCTTGAGGAAATTATTCTCCAATTGCTTGAAAATGTTCCATTGGCCCATTTTAATTCCATTTATTTTCAAAAAGATAGTGTCCCGAGCCACAACTCTGGACTGTTGAGGCCATTTCTAGACAGTAAGATGGCACAATCTCCCGATCTTACCATTTTGGATTTTTATTTGTGGGGTTTTATGCAAAATCAAGTGTATAAGCCACGACATGAATCTATTAAGGAACATCCTAAGGCAAATGGTTTGGCCTTCCAAACTCTTCATATGATTCTTTTAAATTCAACTGGAAGAATAACAAAACTGTGCCGATACTGCATTCGAGAAAACGGCCGTCATTTTAAAAAACTTTAAAAAAACTCTTGGTTGTTTTTAGTTTCAGTGTTTGCTTTTGTTTTATACTTTAGATTTATGAAATAATGTTCTTTTTGTTTCTTTGCAATCAAATTTCCATATTCTGGTTTTATAATAACAGTGTTGTTTAAATTAAATTTAAATTTACAGGGTGGCTCATATTTCAAGCTTTTTTAACAAACCTTAAAAATTGACACTTTCAGTATTTTGACAAACACACAAACAATGTTAACGATTTTTTCCCCAAATTACAGAGCAATTAGTCCGAAAATACTAATAAATATTTTCAAAAAACAAAATGTGATTCATACTCGAACACTCTTCTGTGTTCTGAAGATTACCGACTTGAGTTCGTAATTATAAAATCCAGCTTGAACATAAACGGTTTCAGTGGACTGTATATATACGGATTTGATTGAAACCTTTGGTAGTGTCTGTCACAAATTGCTGGTGAACAAGCTCGAGTATTTTGGTGTGTGTGACCCGTATAGATTGCCTCCAATCTGTCTTCGCGTACGCAGTGTGTTAAATTGTGCGGTGAAACATCAGAAAAAATCTTCGTGCCATCTGGAGTCCCTCGGGGGGCTCTTTTGGGTTTTATTTTATTCTTAGTGTTTGTAGAGTTGTGTTATTTAAACTATTAACATAGCGAAACAAGGTGACGTTATGTACAAATATTGGATTCTAAAATTTTATGATTTTGCTATTTCGGATATTCCGGTAAATTATATAGTCTTTTTGACATATAGGTTCAATAATGCTGAGTTAAATAAATATATTTGTATATATGCCATATTTTTATTTTTATGTTAGTTTACAATATTTCCAACAACTTAAGCAGATTTAATTTGGGTCTTTTATTTCCGATGTGTAGAATTTTAAAATCTTCGTAAAATTACGACTTGGTTGGAGCAATTCCAATAATTTTTAACGTCATATAGAGTTAAATCTATAATATTATTTTTTATCCTTTGCCTCTTGTTTTCAGAAATATTTATAAATAATTTAAAACAATGTCAAAATCGTCGCAAGAAATGTAGTGGATTGTTTCAAGTTACTTGTAATAAAAACATCCGATCATCTCTAGAATTACTTCATTAGGAAACGTAATCTCCAATTACATTTTCGCAAATTCGTTAAAATTCTGATAGTAAAATATTTCTTTTGTAAAATCGTGATCGGAATAACTATTTAGAACTATTATTTCAATACAAATATATATTTCGTGAGTTAACTTTACTTGAAATTGCTCTTACAAACACTAACAAGATTAATCATCTTTGAAGTCTTCTATTATATTTATCAAACGTCTATATAATAGTCAAAGGAGTTGCGACCCGTTTGATATCTGGGAAATATTAAATGTATTACAATAGTTATTTATGTAACAGGTTAGGAAATGCTTTATTTTGTGTAACGCGAAGCGAATTTCTGTAAAATGATACAAATTACACAAAATTGCATTTCCTAATGTATTTCGTTCATATTTTTGTTAAATCTAGAAAAAATGCCTAAAGAAATAAAATTATTAGCTTTATAAATTATGTTCAAAATTTTTTAAATGTATTTTGATTCCCTGTTTACGAATATCAACTTTATCAGTAACCTTCGTTCTACTTCTTATCTCGTCGCTCCTTTTCTTGTTCTTCAGTGAAATACTCAACATTGACCTTTCCATAGTCATGTATGTTATCCTGAATTTTGATGTTAATTCGCTCGGCACAGTCCAGGTCTGTGCTCCGTAAGCTAATGGTCGGTTCATACTTCCAAACATTATCTACCACCACTAAAAATTTCAACTGTCACCATTCACTTATAAGCAGCGCGCTTACTGAATCGGCTCGGCTCCGTCCGTTCCGTCCGCTTCAGTCAGAACGCCGATGGCCCCCGTTCACTGGCTCCGCACAATTCAGACTAAATAGTGATAAAAACTGCTTTAACCATTAGAGTTTCTAGAGTTGTTATTTTTGATGAAAAGTGAATAAAATAAGTAGCTCTTTCGACTCTGAGGAGGATATTGTTGTGGCTGGTCTAGCCTGTGTTGAAAAGGAAGTGAAGGAAAAGCGGAGAAGAAGATATTGGGTTCATGATATTTACCTTAAAAGAAAAGTTCACGGGGAATTTTATCATTTATTTCCAGAGTTGATGACCGACAATGAAAAGTTTTTCAAATATTTTAGAATGTCTAGTATAAAATTTTATGAAATTTTAAATATGTTGCCGCTCAGGAAACAAAACACTAACCTTCGAAAATCGATTCCACCAGAGGAACGTTTAGCAGTTACTTTAAAGTAAGTGTATTATATAGTCGAATTAATTAAATTTGACGTTTACATCACAGATTTTTGTGACATAACTAATGTTTTTTGACTGTGACGCGAACGTCTAGACAATTTACTTCAAGTTTATTAGGCAACAACTATGTATAGAGAATATTATTATTATATATTCTGTATGCTCTCACGTCTTCTATCAATTCTTCGTCCGACATAATAACAATACAAACACTAAGTCTTTCGGCAATTTTTGCCCTCTTGAGAATAGTCGAAGACGCTGATGCTGAAAGCGCGGAAGCGTTCTGGCCGGTCGGAACCAGTGAGCGGGCTCTCATTTATTTTCATGTAAACCAAAATGGGCCGATTGCGCGGAGCCGAGCGGTCTGAAGCGAGCCGAACCAGTGAACGCGCTGCTTTACGATTTAAATGATACATACACTTGACTTTCATCTATTCATAATTCCAATTAAAAATTGACAACTATCAATCAGGCCTGTCTACAAAGTTCTGTTGTTGGGCAGCTGAGGATCATTTTAGAAATAATTTGCTGCGTAAAATTCGAATCCTAGATCCGAATTAGTTCATCACAGAAGAATTTTGGGATATTTGAGGTGATGTACTCGAAAAAAGATTTTTTTGGCTACTTTTGAAGTTATGTTTAGAATACACAATTTTTTTTTGGTCTTTTTTGTCTAGTTACCTCATTGAATACTGCTCTTATGCTTCAAAATAAACTATTGAGCGGTCACCTCGGATTTTTTCTTGCAAAGTGACGGCCATTTTAGTTTATGAAATATCCTAACAACGTCATGAGGATTCGCGTTAACCATTTGAGGCATACATTTTTCTACTATATACATTTCTCTCGAAAATTACTACATGGGAATTTTAGGGGTCGCTGAATACGCATATGAAGTAAAAAAGTTGGAATTTTCATTTGGAAAATGACGGATTCAAAATAAAACTTCAAAATTTACAAAGAATGATATTGGTATCCAAAAAAATTTTGGAGTCGCTGATTACGAATATTATGTCAGAAAATAGAAATTTTTATTTTTAAGATGGAGACGCAAAATGGCGAATCGAAATTTGCAAAAAAAAAACGATATTGGTATCTAAAAACCTACCAACCTGTTATTAAAATGGCGGTAACATTGCAAGAAAAATCGTAGATGATCGCTCAATAGCTTCTTTTGAAAGGTTAGAGTAGTAATAAATTATGAAATTAGAAAAAAAATGCCATAAAAATTTTGTGCGTCCAGCACATAACCTCAAAATTAGCTAAAAAAGAATTTTTCAAGTACATAACTTCCAATACCCAAAATTCTGACGTGATGGGCCCATTCTGACTCCGGATTCGAATTCTACCTAGCAAATTATTTCGGAAGTGACCCACAGCTGCTCAACAATCATCATAACCCTATTTTTGGTAAACATGTGTTATCAATTAACTTTTTAAAAAGTCGGGATAATTCGTGCCCGCTATTGGATGTTATCGGCTGGAAGAAAATTTGTACATAAAAATATAAAGAATAACATTCTAAAAAATAAAACTTAATAAAAATATGCCATAAAATAGTCGAAACATTTTGGTATAAAATTAGTTGAAAAATTACAAATAAAAAGCAAAAAGTCGAGGATTTTAATTGGTCATCCCTAATTTAACTAGTTATTATATTTTGACGCACTTTTATTTCGTAGTGTGTTAGTTTAGTGAAAATTTTTAGTGTGATAGTGTGAACTAACTATAAGATAGTATATACTGGTTTTGAAAAACTCAACAAGAAATCCATTATATGGTATACAGATGGTTCAAAAAAAAAAAAGAAGTGAACTGGAATGTATGGACCCGACATCAGACACCGTGAAAGCTTGAGTAAGTCACCAAGCATTTATCAGGCAGAAATACATGTCATTAGGAAATATATTCAATTCAATAAAGAAACAAATTATAAGGGCCAAGAGAATATCATCATGTCGGATATCAAGCAGCCAGCCATCAGTGCACTGAGCTCTCAAGTTATCAGCTCCAAGATGAACTGGGAATGCCTAAAGGAATTAAATGATTTGAGTAAGAATAATAAAGTCACCTTCATGTGGGTACCGAGACACACCGGCATAGGGGGAATAAAATAGTAGACAAGCTCGCGAGGAAAGGGGCTGAGATACCTTTTCTGGGGCCAGAGCCTTTCTGTTGAATAAGTAGCAGTATAATGCTGGAAAACCTAAAGATAGAAGAAGAAAGCAGGAAATCCAATTATGGGACGAAGCTGCAAGGATTCAGATAAGCGACGATACTTCTTGGAAACTACGACCAGAAGAGCTTCAAAGAAAGCATAAGTTTAAATAAAAACCAACTCAGATTTCTGATAGGGGTCCTGATGGGGCATTGCCATCTCAAGGGACACCTCAAGAAACTCACACTGATAGAAGGAGAAGAGCACAGATTCCATGAGGAGGAGGACGATACTTCTATTCATATCCTTTCAAAGTGCAGCGCTCTAGAATACCCTAAGATGCGGTTCTTGGGAACACACCAAATCGAAGAAGGGGAGCTACCCACCTTGACGCCGTCCAATATACCAAGGTTCTTGAGGGAAAAAGGACTGGAGGACCTGCTCTAACCGATAAGGTAACTCTTACGATTTTATAGCAGTAGGGAAGCACAATAGATCTACCATGTCGCAGTGTACAGACCCCAATTCTACGCACATACATACATGCACTGATTGAAGAGTCAGGATTTTAGTTGTAAAGTTATTTCTTGGTTTCTGAGAATATGTGATAATCTTGGAAAATCGGCCCATTAAATTCTTCTCCTGCTTCAAATTTCTTTTATTTTATTTTCGTTGTGTCTGGTATTATAAACTGTCTAAAGTATACATATTCATTTACATTTTATAGGTTTTGTTTGTTTAGTTTTTTTTTTTTTGGTTCTTCTTTACACATAGCTTTAGTCTTGTTGATATTTGATATTTGTACAATAAGCACCATTATTTAAATCGATAACTATTTTCTATAACTTTGTTATCTTACTTCAGTTTTTTAAATACTTTCTTAAGTACGGGAGTTAATAAATTAGGCAAAATGATGTTACCTTTTTATATATAATCCATTCCATTGAAAATCATGCTGTGAAATTAGTCAAAAAAATTAAATGCTTTCTTCGTGAAATATATTATTCGAGAACTCCAAAAAGTGTGCACGTATTTTACTCTTTTACGAAAAAAATCATTTTCAATGAAGTTATCGAGCTTTTAAAATTGAGAATTGAGCTTTTGCAGCGAAGAAAAATGAGGGATATTTTTTATTCAAAATTGCATATCTTTATGAGTAATTGATATAATTCAGTTTTCTCTCTTGATTTAGGTTACATGAGTCATAAAATTTCAGAAAAAAATTTGAACATCGAGAAATTTTTAAAATTAACAAAATGGCGACTGTTTTTCGAAAAAAGAAACAAACACGATTTTCTCAAAAACTACATTTTTTTTGATTAATTTTTTTTAGGATTCTCTGTTATATGCTTCTTCAATAACAATTGTTTTCATGGTTGCAAAAATGCAAGGAAAATCCCGGTCTATGTGCAGCTGTACGAGGAGGGTAAAAACTCTAAAATGATCACCAAAAATATGTTAGATCGTACCGTATTAAGATGTAAAAGTTCGTACTTTCTGTAAATATGTATATCGGAGGTGTTGCTTAAGGCAAGCTCAAAAGACAAGAGAAAGCATGCTGTCATAAGCAAAGTTGAAAAAGAGGTTTATTTCACAATGCGATCATTGTATTACCATAACGACAATAAAAGCGATGCAAAAGCAAACGGCAAAGACAGCGAACATTGTAAATTATAAGAGAGAAGATTCATAATAGTTTAACGAACTTTGCTCTCAATTAAACTAGGTGGGTATTTTATCACGACTATAAAGTAATTTTGCGCAAACTTCCCTCTGGCAATTTATCTCGCCTGATTAGTTTTTCTTGGATTAATTGCTTCAATTGTTTTTCTCATTTTACCTCTGCATATTCATCTTGGCCAAATTTCACTTTAAAAGCACTTTTACTTATACAACGACTTTTACGCCAGCAATTTTCTTCTAGATTGTTTTCGGGTATGGGCCGGCTTAAGTAGGTTATTATTAATATTTTTTTGTTTATATATTTTATTGATGATGTAATTAAACATAATTTATATTAGTTTTTAGCTGTTAAAACATATTTGCAAAATTGAGGAACATAGTAAGTTTGAACTTGTTGTCCAGTGTTTAACTAACTTTGTGTGTGATATAAGATACTTGTTAGTACCGAGATAGTGTCATGCCTTAAGAAAAGAGAAGACAAATATAGGGTGCGCCATCTTTTATGTCGGTATGTAAACACTGAATAACTTTGACACTTCAAACCGATTGATTTGGTTGTACGTGTTTATGAAACATCAATTCAGTGCAATTTTAACCATGAATCGCTTTACACCGAAACAACGTGCTGAAATAGTGACAATGTATATTTAAAATAGTCGTTCAGTTGTGTTAACTCAACGTCCAGATGGTCAAAAATATCGTAGTCAACAAGCACCGTCTGACAACACTATCCGTCGTTTGGTTTCGAATTTTGTTGAGTAAAGGTAATGGAAAACGCAGTAAAAAGGTCACATTTTATTTTGGCCAATAAAGGTGGCCACTTGATCGATGTAGTATTCAAAAACTAGTCCCAATAAATAGTAAAAGACATAATTTAATAAAAATACCTCAAATATAGAAATCAGTTTTTTTTTTTCAAAGTTATTAAATGTTTACATACCGACATAAAAGATGGCGCACCCTGTAATATAATAAGTGCTTATTGTGTTTTGTAGAAATATGGAAGTTACATGCAATTTATTCTTTATTGACCAACAAATTACTGTATTTCTTACTTTTAGATAACACGACAGTAAAATATTTATTTACAGAACCAATATGTATCAGATTAATACATTATAATTTATGAGACAAATATGAAGGGACATAGTATTCTTCAAATTAATAAAAATATATAAAATAGACACTATATCAGTAGCGGCTCGTAGGGTAGTGTCACAGTGTCATATCACTTCCTAAGTTTTTCTAAAAATATTTTTGTATATTATTGTTTTTATTTTAAACACTTCCGAATATATTTTGTCCTTTACATATCAAATATTTAGGTATCTGATAAATGAGTAACCAGTGCGAATTTTTCTACAATCAGCAACATAAAATAGTGCCATTTATTGACACGGCACCGTTGACAGACACGAATTTACCAGGACTTATGTACGAGCAAGAAAGATGAAACGATGTCTCAATATTTTTTGTATATGCTGTTGTGTTTAAAGTAACAGGAAATTCATGTGATTGGAATATTATTAAATTAAACAAATATAGAACGCCACTTGGTACCGGGTGACATGTGACATTTGTTTTTTATTTCGGCATTCGTGTTAGTTTTAGTTATTTATTGGGTATTTACTGAAGTTTTTACCTAATAAATATTTTTCTATATAGGTGTGTTTTACTTTATTATTAAAAGTCGTTCTATATGCTACTATGACTACAAATAAAGTAAGTTTTTAAAATGACTCAATTAGTGCAATATTTTTAGAGGAAAAATTTTGAGTAAAAGAATCAGGATGGTTATCGTTCGATTTCAAAATTTTGAAAAAGTGGAAGTAGAGAAAAGTTTCGCTGTTGTAAATTTAATAAAAATATATTGCTATGATATAAAAAGTTCGCTGTGCGGATATGAGATATGAGAACGTAAACTTCTAAGT
Source organism: Diaprepes abbreviatus (assembly GCA_034092305.1). Lineage (NCBI taxonomy): Eukaryota > Metazoa > Arthropoda > Insecta > Coleoptera > Curculionidae > Diaprepes > Diaprepes abbreviatus. Next base: position 5,839,204 of record JASJET010000093.1, on the reverse strand, counting down.
GTGTTATTTGGAGGTGATACAACTTGTTCAAAAAAAGGAACATTTTATTCATATATGGAATAAAATAAATGGTTGGTTCAAACTTTCGAAAATTAACAGCCAACAATAACAATTTATATCATCAACTTTCACTTGTAAATTAAATGATACATTGTACTTTCGTCTGTTCATATATCTAGCTAAAAATTAGGAATTTATAAGAAAAACTAAGAAGTTGGTCAACTTTAACTTCTTAGTTTAAGTTTTAAAGTCGGGATAAGTTCTGTCTTCTTCCGGGTGTTTTCGGCTGGGGAAAAAATTGACAAGAACATTAAAATGGAAAAAAAAGTAGTTGAAACACTTTAAAAGAAAATTGGTTAATTAATCACAATTGAAATCAGAAAATCTACATCCTACTTTAGAGTTGGAATACCAATGCACGATTTTGATTGGTCATTCTAACTTTTTACTAATTTTTAAATTTTGTAGTGTGAAAGACATATTTTTGCTTCGTAGTGTTGGTGTTAGTTTAGTGGAAATTCTTCGTGGTAGTTGATATTGTTTGGAGGTATGAACCGACTATAAAACTGATGAAATTTCTCAGCTTCAGATGGAAAATATTTTTAGCATTTCTCTGCTTGATTAACATAAAACACAGTTAAATTCTTCTTATTGCGACTACAGATAAGGGAATTGTTTAAGATATTTTATAATGATCCTCTATTTGTCACTCCTGTCTAAATAGACCGACCACCACTTCATTTTATATTATATAAGGTTATCTAAGAATAGATATAGTTGTTAATAATACTGATTTACTTTTTGTCCGGAAACAAACTTTACATTTAAAAGGAAACACATTAAATGGTCTATGTTAATTAAAATTTATTCTGTTTGCTCCAAACCATCCTGCATTCGAGTCGATATATATATATATATATATATATATATATATATATATATATATATATATATATATATATATATATATATATATATATATATGAAGTAAAATGCGAACAGTAAATGCAAACTTCATTCCAATCATATCCTTTCCGTGTTAGAGGTTGCACAGTTTGAACAAATTGCTAAAGAACACAATTTATCCTATTCCACCACCATCGAGATGATGACCTACCTGTACCACCATACCGAGAATACAGTCAAAACTTACCCTCCCTGCTACAGTGATTCCGCCGAGGCATATATATATATATATATATATATATATATATATATATATAATATATATATATATATATATATATATATATATATATATATATATATATATATATATATATATATAGTGTTTTCGTAAAGAAATAGATGACGCTAGAACCCGTAGAATTATTTTTTTAGTTTAAAGTTTGTTTGTGTGATATCGAAATATATAGGGTAACTAAGAAAGTAGATAAGACGTCATCGATAGTTTTTTTTTCAATTATAAACCCCATTTTTTATATCAGAATCAGAAATGGCATTTTTTTACGTTCGACAAGATCAATATCGATGTTGTTTACATGAGGAAATTGTTAAGAAAAATAACTGTAAAACTGTAATATATTTAAAAAAATTGGTACCATGTAATTAGAGATGTTAAAACTGGGCCCCGTTATTAATCTGGCAATAGCCAAGTCGATGAATTTTGCGGTGATGGAGTTGGTAGCTGTGTTTATGTTTCGTACTTTTTGGCGCATTCAAACCTTTAAAAGTTCTAAATTGTCGGGCTGGGTCAAGTATACTTTAGTTTTTAAGTATCTCCACAAGAGATGATCAAGGGGAATTAAATCTCTTGATCAATCTAGCCACTCATTGTCCTTCTTCTGCCAAGCTAACGATTCGGGAAAACCTCATTTAAATAAGAACGAACAGGGGCAGCGCAGTGAGGTGGCGCACCATCTTGTAGGAAAAAAGTCACGCTGGAACATATCGATTTCTTGTGGGTCTAGATACAAAGCTATTAGTGCAGGAACGAGGTCATTTTAAAGAAACTTTAAATATCTTGCACCAGTGAGGATAATGTCAAAGAAATAAGGACCACACTTTTTGAGGGCCTTGGTTGTTAACTGCTGTGAAGCATTGATGATTTTCAGTTACCCAATAGCAAAAATTTTGCCTGTTGATCACTGCATGCACAATATTTCAATTCTTTCACGTTATGTTAACTTAATCATTTTCACACAAAGTCGTAATAAGGTTAAATAAAGTTTTGAACACACTTGTTTCGCATACCAATAACGTTAAACACATATTTAATATACAAAATGGTAATATCTAACGTCCAAAATTGAGTTATTACAGCTGGGGTGGAGGAAGATCTTGCGAGTTAAAGAAATTTTTCTTTACAATCTCCTTATATAATGATCATCGATATTTACCTTGTCCTAAGTAAAAATATGTACTCTTTCTCATTCTGATATACAAAATTGGCTTTACAATATATCGATGGCGTCATAGTTCCTTGTTGAGTTACCCTGTATAATTCACGGCCATCAGTAAATGAAAGTACAAAATTTATCGTAAATTTTTAACCCAAATGATTTCGACATGGCAAAAACCGCGAGCACAACTAAGATCTAACCATAATCATTGTAATTTGTTTTTTAATGGGTGTAGCTTCTAGAAATTTCAATTGATTGATACTCAGAGTGATACAATCTTAAAAAAAATAACACATAATTCTACGTACTAGCATGGTTTATATTTAAAACTTATTATATATTATTTTATTTTTTGGGTTACAAGATTATATAATTTTACAATTATTAAAAAGAGTCAATAAAAACAAAATTAACTTTGTTAAACTAACAATTTTTGTATTACTAAAAACACGTTATTTTATCGAGATTTTTTAACTGACACTTTATTACTACTATCTGAGTACTAAAGACATAACATTGAATAAGGGGTAATTTCGTAGATCTGTTGTTAAGGAGATTAATTGTATTGGTTTTATTTCCCTTGTGAATTTCTATGGTCTCTAAGTTATTAAGCTTTTTACCTTTTGGTAAGGTATGTAAAAATTAAAATTTTGTTAGCATCTAGGAAATTTTAGCCTGTTTCTATAAAATTGTTAGCAAGATCTGAATTATGTTTCTGCACTAAAAATCCAGCCTTGTTTTCTGTAAACCTTTTTTTGAAATTTCCGTCCATTTGTATATATATATATATATATATATATATATATATATATACATAGTGGATCCAGTCGCTAAATGGTCTTCGCAACGCCACTTTAATCCATATCATTTACTTTTTTATTTGACTTTATTAGTGTCTTAAATGTAATGGGCAGAATGGGCAGCATCATTCTCAATACCAAGTTGAAGCATACCGGAAATGATCCTAGACTGATTCAATTATGGATACTGGAGGGCATGACTGTAACAGTTTGTTTGGTCTCCACAATGCGATGAGAAAGGCAAGGGGAAACCATCTCATTAGATATCCCTAGTGAAATCATCATGGTGATAAAAGCCAACGAAGATACATTTACTGATCATGGTTTTCGAAACCCAAGATCCGGCAGGGGAGGAGGAGACAAGGCCTCTCAGGTCGTTAGCCGGCGAAATCCTTGTCAGATGAGCAGAGATGACAGAGTAAGATTGAACAACATGAAGATTGGTACATGGAATGTCCGGAGCATGTTCCAACCTGGTAAGATGCATAATGTGATTCAGGAAATGAGTGGGTTGAATGTGGACATACTGGGGATTAGTGAAACAAGATGGCCCAACTCAGGTTGCATCTCAACAGAAAAAGGAAAAATTTACTACTCAGGTAACAATGATAACCAACATAGACACGGGGTGGCAATAATGATCAACAAAAAATCTTCCGGAGCAGTGGAGGGCTTTTTCCCGATCTCCGATAGAGTAATAATCTTAAAACTAAGGACAACCCACGCCAAACTAAACTTGATCCAGGTATATGCCCCCACAACGGATGCAGACGAAGGGGAAATAGAAATGTTTTACCAACAAATCAAAGAAGCGTTAAAAATAACGAAAACCAGAGAAATCACGATAGTCATGGGGGATCTTAATGCAAAGATCGGAAAGGGAAAGAGTGGTCGAAATGTAGGAAACTATGGACTGGGAGAACGTAATGAAAGAGGAGACCGTCTATTACAATTCTGCCAAGAAGAAAACCTGATAATCACAAACACCTTTTTTAAACTACCAGATAGACGGTTATACACATGGCGATCACCTGCGGATAAACCAGACAAAATAGTCAGAAACCAGATAGACTATATTATGATTAATGAAAGATACCGGAACGCTATGAAAGCAGTAAAAACATACCCCGGAGCGGATGTCGCCTCAGATCATAATCCACTGATCGCCAGGATTACACTTACACTCAAAAACATTAAAAAACATCAAAAAAGACCTACAATAGAAACAAGGAAACTCAAAGAACCTGAAATAAAAGAAAACCTCCAACAACAGATAAATGAAAACATTAACAAACTGAACACAACCAACAATGATATTGAAGAACAATGGGAACAACTTAAAAACTGCCTACTGGATCCAAGTAAAGAGATATTAAAGCCCTCTCTAAAGAAAAAAGAAGAATGGATGAACGAAGAAATACTGAATATGATGAAGCAACGAAGGCAACATAAGAACAAAGACATTCACAAATACAGAAGAATTAATCTCGAGATCAGAGGAAAGATAAGAGAGGCCAAAGAACGCCACTTTGAGGAGAAATGCAAAGAGATCGAAGACCTTCAAAATAGATACGACCTATTTAACCTACATAAGAAGGTTAAAAAAATGGCAGGGATAAGACGACTAAATCCCACTAATGCATTATTGGACAAACATGGAAAAACTATAATACAGACAGACAAAAAAGTGCAACGGTGGAATGAATACATTGAGGAATTGTTTGATGATGAAAGGGAAGACTTGGACCAGGTGGAACTGAACCCGGAAGAAATTGGACCGAATATTACGAGAGAGGAAATATTGTATGCACTAAAAACAATGAAGAATGGAAAGAGCCCCGGACCTGATGAACTTCCTATCGACATACTGAAAATCATAGAGGAGAAGAACTTCGATACCATAGTGACACTTTTCAACCAAATCTATAAGACAGGTATATTACCAGAAGAATGGTTGACCTCGATCTTTATCTGTCTTCCCAAGAGGACGAACGCCAGAGAGTGTAGCGATCACCGCACTATCAGCTTAATGTCACACACACTAAAACTTTTCCTGAAGGTCATCCATAAACGCATATACCATAAATTAGACATGGACGTGAATGAGACACAATTTGGTTTCCGTAAAGGCTTAGGTACGCGGGAAGCCCTCTTTACACTTAATGTACTGATTCAAAGGTGCCTGGATGTCAACCAAGATTTGTACATATGTTTCATCGACTATAACAAAGCATTCGATAGAGTCCGCCACGATCAGTTAATTAATATTCTCAAGACAAAACAGTTAGACTATAACGACCTTAGAATCATATTAAACTTATACTATAAACAAAGAGCAAAGGTACGCATCGAAGAACATCACTCAGAGGAAATGGAAATCAAACGCGGAGTGAGGCAAGGATGTGTATTATCACCACTCCTCTTTAATGCATACTCAGAAGAAATCCTGAAAAAAGCTCTGGAAGGAGAAAGTGCTGGAATAAGAGTAAACGGAGTACCGATTAATAACATTAGATATGCTGACGACACGGTCATAATTGCAGAAAATATGGAAGACCTTCAGAGACTGGCAAACAGAATAGCGGAATGTGGACATGAGTATGGACTAACAATGAACGTCAAAAAGACGAAATTTATGAGAATATCAAGAACACAAAGAAACAACGAAAATCTGACAATTAATGGAACCAACGTTGAACAAGTAGAAAAATACACATATCTGGGTACAATGATTAACTCCACAAACGATTATATCCAGGAAATCAAGACACGGATAGAAAAAGCAAGAACAAGCTTCAATAAAATGAGAAGAGTTCTCTGCACAAGAGACTTAAAGTTGGAATTGAGGATAAGGTTGGCGAGGTGCTACATTTTCTCGATTTTGTTTTATGGAATAGAATCCTGGACCCTGAATGCGACATCGATTAAAAGATTGGAGTCATTTGAAATGTGGGTATATAGAAGAATCCTAAAAATATCATGGGTAGACCACGTCACAAATAACGAAGTTATGAGAAGAATGAATAAAGAGATGGAAGTCCTGAATACAATTAAGGTTAGAAAACTGCAATACCTTGGGCACATTACACGTGGGGAGAGATACGCCCTGCTTCAGCTGATTATACAGGGAAAAATACAGGGAAAGAGAAACGTGGGAAGAAGGAGAATATCATGGCTGCGTAATCTGAGAGAATGGTATGGATGTACATCGAACGAACTGTTCAGAGCAGCCGCCTCTAAAGTACGAATAGCTATGATGATTGCCAACCTCCGTCGCGGAGATGGCACTTGAAGAAGAAGAAGAAGAAGAAGAAATGTAATTAAATCTAAATAAATTTTTCCAGTAATAATTTTATTATGGAAAATAGTATGGTATTTTTTCTGTAGTTCACTTTACGGACGCAATACGCCAAACTTGCCGGAAATTGCTCTGTTCTTAATAAAAATAGAATAAAAGATTATCAAAACCTTATAGATGATCTGAAACAATTTAAAATTTGCATTGTTTTCGTTTTAATTGACACAAAAAATAGTTTAAAAAATTTGAAACCGGCACTGCACTTGCCATTTCTTACCGACGCTTTGCAGACCCGCTTCTAGTATAATTAAATACAAAAGTTATAAAACTAAGGTAGAGCGAATTAAAACGGTTTTCCTTAACGTTATTGGTTTATACTATTTCGTATTTAAATTTATATTATTTGTGTTTTATGAAATGTCGCTTATTCTCAAACGAATTTAGCATTGAAAACTACTTTTAGTGAATCGGAATAATCGTCAGGTTAAATTTATATGAAATTGTGATTGGAAGTATATTCTGAAAACCTAATAATTCAACAAATTTTTGATTATATAGTAAGTAGGGAAATGGGCATAAATCTAACTAAAAACGGAAAATAAAAGAACTATTATGATCTATCTGCTGTTATTTGGTCTTGTGAGTTTTAGTGAGAATATTTGGCTTCAAATGCTAGGTAACTAGTCTATGTTTAAAGTAATAAAATAAATTGAGAAAGATTTACACTAGTTGACATATGACTTACAAAGCGTAGAATAGATGCGAATATGTTATTCTGTAATACTGTAGGTTAGTTTGGTTTCTTGTAGAAACTGGCAGACGTTTCACTAAAATCTTGCTTGGTGTTTTCGATGCTTACTGGTTGAAGATTAATTGAGATAAATTCGCATACACCGTGAGATTAATAAAAATCTTTTAAAACCTATTATTTCAGTATACTTATTGGATACATTTTTGCCTCCTATTCATTTTGTCAAGTTGTTAAAAATCTTACACCCTGTTCAGGTGGAACGCTTTCTCTCATCGATGTAATTATTACATCGCATAAAAGTCTTATTGCCGAAAATGTGGAGCATTTTCATTTAAATGGTGTTGTGGGTCATCTGCAGGGTGCCCTCTAGACCACCAAAATTTATTGAATTTAGAAGCTTCAAGTACTTCAACGTCAGTCTCTTTCATTCAGATTTGACAAATATCAACTGAGATGGCATTTACGACACTGAATCCTTCGATGGACAGGTAGATTTTCTTACGGAAACAGTTTTATTATTTTTCGATAATCATACCCTTCTGCGTAGAGTCCATGTTATAAGGCCAAGGGCATCATGGTTGGTTCTCGTTTCGTGGATGACATTGTGCTCATAAGAGTTGCAGGATAAGCTGAGAGAACATTATTCAAAATCATTGGGTTATCTGTGATCCTTAGCAAAATTAAAATCATGAGAACAAACAAATGGAGATGTATACATGGGGATCAACTCATTGACAAGGTTAAAGAATATGTCTACTTGGGGCATAGTATTAAGTTGGGCAGAGAGAATTAAACCACCAAATTGAATATATGAATTTGGTTGACTAGAACAGCTACAGCAAACAATTTTGACAAAGGGGTATTTAACATCTGTATTCTTCCCCTGTTGATTTACAGAATGAAAACCACAACCTTCACTATGAAGTCAGCTCAAAACAACTCAAAGGGCTGTCGAAAGAATAATGCTGGATATTAGTTTCAAGGACTATATGACAAATGAAACCATCAGATAAGGAATCAGAGTAGAGGGACACATGAATAGCTTAGTTAAAGTGAAACTAGACCACTGGCTCAACGATATCAAAATGAAGATCGGCAGGAATTAGTGACAACTAGCGTAACAAATAGAGTCATGGAAGAGAGGAGAGGTTTTTGTTTAAGTGTGGACGATAATGATAAAGAAGAAAAAAAAAAGAAGATAAAGGCTAAGTGCATAGTCTTTCTTATTCAGAGTGCAGTTCTTATCCATTTCAGTGGACTCACCAACTAACCCTGCTTTGTAGTGTTCTACATATGTTAGCAAATTGTTAGCAGCTGTTGAAATTAATTTTGTGACCTACCTTGGACCTTGGACAAGGGCAGATATCTATTTATTTCTTATTTATTATTACCTTTTTTAGCTTTGCAAATATATATAGTTTACTGCCGTATGCGATCTTATACACTTCTTGATTTTCCAGGACAACATAGTCCTTTGGGTTTCTTAGGGAGGGATCTACTGATTTTGGTTTGTGTGCTATAAATGTCTTATATTATCGGAGTCACATAACGATTCTGTATGTAGTGCCTATGTTTGGAAATATGGCAATTTTTCTGTACTCAGTAGATGGTTTTATTTTTTGTGCAAGTTTTTGGCTACAATTTTATTGTTTTATTTATATTTTGTGGTTTGTAACTATGTTGTTGGAGAACTTTTTTACTTTTCTTGACAAACAACTAGAAACACCAATAAAGCATTATATCCCAATGCCTAAAACCCCTCCAAGGAATACTTACTTATCCTTGATATAAGCAGATATTAAGAGGACTAAATTCGGGCTTGTATTATGTCTTATAGAGCCCTGGTCTACTATGAGCAACTGTCTGATTCATAAGTCAGTTGTTATTCACTACAGCTTGAACTAGTTATTCTCCAAACAGTTCTCGCACTTTCTCCAGAGGAACACTCATTCCAGATATACTCAGATATCATAAAGGAGGACCTCTATGGGACTTCTTTCATGTTACTGAGCCCTAAGTCCTCTGCATTTGCCATAAACTTCCGGACAGTTTAAGCGGTCCCAAGTAGCAGTGCCTTTTACATAGCCTTATACCAGTGTTTGCTGAGCCCTAATTCCTTTATATTAAGCAAAAGATTACACTGGTTATTGAAAGAAATATTGGAATCGTCAGGATGCTACTCATTTCTCATTGTCTTGTACGCATTTGTACCTCCAGATCTCTGTATTAGAACTTGCTTGAACTTTTTATCAACTAAAATGATGTCTGTGTTAGTATTATGATTATTTTCATTTTTAATTTTGATAACTTCCAGTTAAAAAACGAAATCAACTTGTAAAGTCTTTAATTAAAAAAAAAACTGGGTCAACCGCTTTGGCTCGCAATTTTTTCCATTTAGTTAGATTCGAAAGTTTCATCAGTTAAGTTTTATGAAACACGTCTCGGGCTACGTTCACAGAATATTTTTGTAAGTTTGTCGCCAGTACATTCTTTTCGCATTTCGAGCTGCACAGTGGTCTGGAGAATCACGTAAAGTCATCATTCAACTATGAATTTTTAATACGAAACACTGTAATTTTTTGATCTAAATGTTAATATCAAAATGAGTTTTTTAGTGGCAACAAAAGATGTAATAGGATTTTCCTACGCAGAACTTAGATTTTATATAAACTATAATACAATCTACTTAAAAAAGTAAACTGAATTGAATACTACAGTTTCAGCCTAATTCTATAGCGTAAAACTTGCGATTCGAGTTCCATACCAGCTTCAGTCACACTCCTTTTTAACGTTTTTCGGTACATACGATCAAGTTCCATATATAATCAAAACAGTAAAATCGCGCTTTCCCTTTTATTACATTGCGCACCACACAGATGGATGTACCCAATTGCATTCTTCATAAACCACGTAAGATACTAACAAGAGCGAAACTAGACGGAAGGAGATCCGATATCTGAGGTAAAATTCGGTAAGAGGGTAGTTCAGAGTCCTACGCACCGAAGTGTCCTAACTGTTGCTTTTGCTGCATAGCAGCCTGAAGTAATTTCTTTTGCAGGGATAATGATATGGGTTACAAATCTTATACATTTATCCATTAACAGCCCGAGATAATAATAATAATAATAATAGTTTTTTTTTTAAACAAAAGATACACATACAGGAGGGTTTTAGCATTATATCTGTTACTCTGATCTAACCTAATGGATACAAATTTGTATAATAATTTAAAACAAATAATAACTAATAAATTCTAAGTATAAATTTACTAAAATTAATTGAAGGAAGCAAGAAGGTAGAAATCAGAGACTGAAGAAAAAAGAAGAGAAAATAGAGGACAGGAGGGGGAAACGGAACCAAGACGAAAAGAAAATATATTGTATCGTAGGTTCTCACGGATGGTGGAATGTGTACTGATGTTTTTCCGGTTTTTAATCCGTTCATCAGTAGAAAAATTTTCACGACTTTTCGCCAAAATCTCAGCTGGCATTTTCAAGCGATACTTCCTCGCAGCCGTGGAGTCATTGGATTTTTTTTATCTAACTTGGTTACAATAAGAAAACGTTTTAAACAAATAGAGAAGAACAGACAAAACAGTGAGAACTAAGAGGATGGGCCAAGTAACGAGAAAAAAGTACAAAAGTACGTATAAACTATTTTTCCTTCTTCCCTAAAAAAATAAGGTTCTAAATTCAACCACTTTTTTTAAGTATGTATATCGATTACTCCGGAACGGCGACACCGATGTGAATAAAATTTTTTGCAGTATATTTAGGAAGTTTCTGTGGTGGTCCAGTATTACTTTTGATCAAATTGATTTAGTAAAATTCAAAATGGTGCCGATAATATGGTGGTCAAAAATTAATTTTGTTCGATTTTCTCTAAAATTGGTATGGGGGAGTTTTAAGGGTCGTACATAACGAATCGAATATTATTTAAAAAAAATTCAATTTGATGGATTAAAAATTGTACATCTCTTGATTTTGTTCAAAATTCATAAATGGAGTTATTTGAGGGTGAAAATTACAAATTTAAAATTATTTTAAAAAAATTTAATATGACGGATCCAATATAGCTAATTTTACATCTCCCGATTTTATCCTATATTAGTATAAGAAAGTTTTGGAAAGTGTAAATTACGAGATTAAAATTATTTTTTTGAAATTCAGTATGGTTGATTTAATAAGATAAGAAATATTTAACATCTCTTGATTTGTCCAAAATTAGTAGAGGAGGTTTTTGAAGGTGTAAATTATGAATATTGTTTAAAAGAAAATCAATATGGCAGATGAAATATGGCGGTCTAAAAAATGTATATTTCTCGATTATGCCTAAAACTGGGACTGGGAAGTTTTTGAGGATGTAGACTAAGATTATATTAAGAGTTTAAAATTCTTATGTTGAAATTTGATATGGGGAATGTAATATGGTGGATTAAATATTTTACGTTATTATTTGAAGTGGAATTTTTAAGTAATAATCGGGTTTTACTTCGTTGTCTTTAATAAAATTTATATTGTTATTTTTCGCTTTTTAGCGCGTTTTTTTAAAAGTCGGTTCTATTTTGTTATAGCAATTTTATACGAATAAAATAAGATGCTAATATCGTCGTAAATTTATAGAACGCTATATGTATAATTACATACTATTTAGATAGTTAAAAGTCACTATTTGACGTAAATTAGAATAATTTCTAAACTTATGTGTCAATATAAAACCTAAATAATATTTATATGCAAAATACAATATTTTATAGAACATACTGAAGTGTTAGGGATCGTAAACTTATAAAAAATAGGAGATATTAACTGTGGATCTAAAACCACCATAGTTTTACTGTCACTAACATGTAATTTCCATTTTGTTTTATGAAGATATCTCGGTTAGAACTTGAAATATACTTAATTAAGTATTTTTGGGGCTTCATCCCTCTCATATATTTCATTGCAAACCCTGATACACGTCAATTTTGGTCAGTTATATTATTCATAAAAAATATCTTGGTCAGTTATATTATTCATAAAAAATATCTTTAAATAATTCTGTTTAATTTCATAATTTTACGATTAAAATACGTGGATGAAGTACAGGCCTACCCTCATAAAAAATATGGTATGCGTATAGATGAAACCATCATAGTTTTAATTCCTTTCAAATAACAAATAACTTCCATTTTGTTTTGTAAAAGTATTGTTACGATTTTGTCTCTTTAAAATCGTTTAATGGGTTCGCAGAATAAAGCAACACTTTTAACTAATACTCTCAATACTTAATAGCTAAATCACAATTCTCTTAAATACTTAACACAGCTAAATCATAACCTTATTACTACTTCTTAATGCCTTCGCTATTCAAATACCACTATACAACTAACTACACTACGCCTATCCTATATTTATTTCAATACCTGTGGAAATTTCTAAATAAATGTAGAACATAAAAGTTGAAATCTATCTAGAAATATGAATTATCGATATATTATTCCTTTCGGTACGTTATAATAAAAATGACCCATCGCGTCAGAATATTTGCATACAAGGGCGAATCAATAAGTTTCTTCCAGTCGTCCGTAACACTACCTCTCTCGTGGTTCCGATCGTCCCGATCAAGTACAATGTCTTCGTGGTATGGCTTCAATCTGTGTAGATGTACTACTTTCATATTGATTTTGGAACTTTGTTGAATTATTTTCAGATCAGTATATGGTCCTTCTCGTCAACTTAGGTGATTTGCCCTTCTTTATCTGTAGATTTCATGACTCAACTCTGTCACCCTGCTGGAAGCCTGCCAAGTTTGCCTTGATGTCATATGGATTAACAACTGCTTCACCACAAGGTATTAATAGGGTTTGTTGGAGTATTGAACTAATCCGTCGTGGCTTACAAAACGCTTGTCCAGTCTTTCGTAAATGATTTTCTCCGTGTTTCCCCTTATTCGTATTGTTTGTTAGACAATATCTCCGACTGGTTGGCTATTACGGCTCTGGGACAGAATAAATTCTTCGGTTTACAGCTTTAAAATGTTGAGCTTGTTGTCAAAGGAGGAGCCATGATGACGAATCAGGTCCGTTCCTAGTATAAACTCATCTTCTATATCAGCAACCAATAACAAATGGTTTAATTTTAGATTTCCAAGTTGAAGCTTAACTTCCACTTCGTCAATCACATCTCCTTCCCCAGTTGCAGTTCTCAATATTACTTTTACGTTAATATCCCACCTCTATCCATGGAAAAGACCATTAAAGCCATTAAAGAGCTAAAAAATAACAGAACGGCAGGTCGAAATAATATCTTGGCAGAAAGTTTCAAACATGGAGGGAACGATCTAATCACACAAATACATAACCTCGTGAAACAAATTTGGAATCAAGAAATCATTCCTGATGAATGGAAAGAAGGGGTAATAATTCCACTCCACAAAAAAGGGGACCAAATGCAATGTAAAAATTACCGAGGTATTGCTCTACTAAGCCACGCCTGTAAATTATTATCCAGCATTCTCCTTCAACGTCTCTCTCCGTTTACCGAGGAGATTATCGGAGACTACCAATGTGGCTTTCGAAGCGGAAGATCAACAGCTGACCAGCTTTTCACTATCCGACAGATGCTGGAGAAAAGTTGGGAGTTTAACAAAAACTTACATACCCTGTTCATAGATTTCGAGCAAGCATATGACAGTGTTATTAGGATAAGGTTGTGGGAAGCTATGGAAGAATTTGGAATCCCGCACAAGCTGATTAGGCTGTGTAGAGCGTGCCTGGAGGGGGCAAAAAGCTGTGTCAAAATTGAAAGAGAGTGTAGCCAAACATTTTCTATCAACAGAGGATTAAAACAGGGAGATGCTTTGTCGCCAGTACTGTTTAACCTTGCACTGGAGAAAGCCGTAAGAACAGTATCAGTTGACGCGGAGGTTTTTGGGCCAAATGGCCATAAACTTATTTTGGCCTACGCGGATGATATGGGCGCGATAGGAGAAAGCACAGTCAGTGTGTAGGAAAACTTCATAAAGATAGAAAAAGAAGCTCAGAGAATCGGGCTCTGAATAAATGAAGGAAAGATCGCAACCCCGCCCGAGATAGAATCAGGCAGAACGTCACTATGGATGACTATAATTTTGAGCATGTGCGAGTTTTCAAGTACCTGGGTGCAGTGATAACGGCAAACAATAATATGCAGGAAGAGCTTAAACAGCGCATCACACAAGCAAATAAATGTGCATTTGCGATACAAACCTTGCTGAAGTCAAAATTTATTACTAGAAAGGCAAAAACCGAAATTTATCGAACAATAATACGACCAGTAGCAATCTACGCCAGTGAAACATGGACCCTGACAATCCACGATAGGGAGCTGCTAAGAAGATTTGAGAGAAAAATCCTGCGTATAATATATCGCCCATACTGAGACCTTGAAACAGGCCGTCACAGAATGAGAAGCAACATAGAGCTTGCGCAAATATATGAAAGCCCTGACATCATTCAAGAAATAAAGTCCAGAAGACTACGATGGGCAGGTCATATACAAAGGAGTCAAAACGATCGACTAATAAAATGGGTTTGGGAGGAAGCACCACAAGGAAAAAGACCACTGGGAAGACCTAGGCTTAGATGGAGAGATAACATCCAGAAGAATCTAGCTATCCTTGAAGTTGACCAGCAAGAATGGAGGGAGCTGGCACAAGACCATTCCAGGTTGAGGCAGATAGTCGAGGCAGCCAAAACCCACCCTGGGTTGTAGTGCTACGGAATCAGCCAGTCAGTCAGTCAATATTACTTTTTTGGACAATGGTAGAATACTAAATTTATCAACAAGGCTTGACTTTATCAGAGATACTATAGCTCCAGTATAAACAGTCATGGTAATAGGTATAGCATTGACTTTTCATTTAAGTTGAAGTTGACCTTTTCTCATTTCAGCTGTACGTCACTTTGAAGCATCAAAAGTGACTCTCCGAATAGGAAACTCTTCTCTTTTTTCTATTTTACTGCAGTGCTTGTATTCTGCCTTACATAGTCTTATTAACATGGTTTCTGCGTAGTTATGTGTATATTTGATGTTAAAATCGTACTGTTGCAATTTTTCCAGGTTCTCTTCTGTGCGGTCTCTGGATCGTGAATTAGACCTTAAATGCACCTAACAGTCCCATCTCATGTGTCCAGTTTGTCCACTGTAGCACTTTATGAGCCTTCGTAATTCCACCTGACAGTCCCTTCTCATGTGTCCAGTTCGTTCAGATCTGTAAGCACTTTATCTGGTCTCTTAATTGCACTCGACAGTGTCTTTTCATGTGCCCAATTCGTCCTCATCCGTAGCATTCGATCTGGTTTCGGAATATTTGTATACGAGGGCGTATCAATAAGTTTCTTCCAGTCGCCCGTAACAATATATCAATTAGAACTTGAGATATTTAGAAAAACTATTTTTGGAGGTGAACTTTAGGCGCAGTTTTCACCCCCTTAAAATGATCTTCCGCCGATTAAAAGGTCATTCTCTTACTTTTGTATTCTCTACAATATATGATATTAGAGTTGCATCAAAGTTGGAGCAAGACACTTCGGGTATCTTCTTTATTAGTAGCGTACCGACAAAGATATATATATATATATACATATATATATATATATATATATATATATATATATATATATATATATATATATATATATGTTAATGCGGATTTCACGGATTCCTCCGTGTGAGATGCAATAGCAGTGGATATATCCACATTATGCCGTTGTAGTGCTGAAATCACATTCAGCAAACATACAACTATATGCAGCTCCGCGTATGGATGAAGTAAAATGCGAACAGTAAATGCAAACTTCTCTCCATCATATCCTCACCTCACACGGAGGAATCCGTGAAATCCGCATTAACATATATATGCCATCCGGCGGGAGGCCGGAGAAGCCGCGTTCAGTATGTGCATGCTTCCTTCCGATCTGTCCTTTGCACAGTCAGGTGCATGTCGGTACCCTGATGAGTCTAGTAGAGACGAAACATGTACCTCTGCCGTATCACTGTGGCGGGGAGGGTAAGTTTTGACTTTCTTCTCGGTATGGTGGTACAGGTAGGCCATCATCTCGATGGTGGTGGAATAGGATAAATTGCGTTTTATAACAATTTATTCTAACTGTGCAACCTCTAACACAGAAAGGATATGATGGAGAGAAGTTTGCATTTACTGTTCGCATTTTACTTCATATATATATATATATATATATATATATATATATATATATATATATATATATATATATATATATATATATATATATATATATATATATATATATATATATATATATATATATATAGTAATTAGAGCTCGAGGAGGAAATACTCATTATTCAATATTTTTTTTTGCAATTAAATAACTAGTATTTGCATCTCAATAACATAAGTTTAAAGTAGAAATTTTTAATTTTCATAACATTTAGTGTTAAAATTTTTTGAAATTTTTTTTTATTAAAACTATGGCAAAGTATGTACAAAATTTGTAATTATTCGATAAAGTTGTCCATGAGTTTACATCCAGGCTAAGTATAAAAATAAAACCAGTAAATCTGACTTCACATTTAAAAAATATACATATTATAAGACTTATATATGACAGGGAATAAAATTTAAAATTTCTAAGAACATTCACAAATCATAAAGTTTCCGAACAGCGTTAAAAAGGATTTTAACCCACTGGTCGCGTCCCTATTTTAGATTCGTCTCAGAACGCGAGATGAGAGCAAAAAAGTCATGGTTTTGCCGCTCGCCTCGTCTTCGCTGACAGATGCTGAGGAAGCAAACAAGTGGTCGAAATTATTTATGGCTTCCATTTTGGGTCTCAGTTCGAAGCCAATTAAATGAAATCCCTCTTTTTATTTATTATCGATTTGCCTTGATTCCATGATAAATTATTTTTTGTGTATTCGTTCAGCAGACCTTCTTGGGCTTTTGGGCATTAAATTGATCGTATAAAGAGAGAAACAATTAATACTGGGGAAAAGGCAATAAATGTTAACGATCTATAAAAAAAATGTTACATCAGAGATATCGTTATACATCATATTGTATTTTACTTTCAGTTAATAAACCAGTAATATACTAGATTTGCAATTTTTCAAAATATGTTTTCCGGTAAATTGATTTATATAATGCGTGTTTAATTTTTTAATTTCTCATTTTCTGGATATCTTGGTAGATACAACAATTGGATTAAATTGAAGTGGCATTATATAAGGCCGGTTTTAAAGAAAACAGCTTCAGAATGCATCTTTACAGTTTCCTGACTATACAGTCGATTTAAACAAAGAAATTTGTCCGTCTGTAGTTTGGCATTTTCTGTATGTGAGTGGTTTAATTCATGGTCAAAAATAATAAATCAGCCTATTTTAAGTTACGTTCTGCTTCAACTTCCGCAAGTGTGGAAGCTTTGTAAGATTAAGTTTTTGCAATAGCCACGGAGTTGCAAAGGTAATTAGGAAACACTTAAATAGAAAAAAATATACAATAAAGGACAATTATGTTGGAATCTTAAGCCTCAAAACTTGCTATATGCATTAGAAGTCGTAAAAAATCATTCTTTAAGCTTAACTATATCTAGAATCGCCAGTTAACGTATTTTTTGAACGATTTAAAAAATAATGAGAGTCTCTTCAAAAACTCGTCTATAAGCCTCAAATGTTTTAAAAGTTGCGATTTAATAAACATTTTAAGTTCTTTAAGAACGAATTTTTGATATTTGAAACTTAAAATCGCGTTATTTGCAAGTTTTAGGTGATCAAGATTACAGAAGGGTGAACTATATTCTCCGAGAGTTTCACGTAATAAAGATCGTAATAAGCAAGTTTTAATATTTTAAGCTTATGAAACTGGGGCTCAGTGAGTTATACGCGATAGTCTCAAAGAAGATTTTTTTTCGATTTCATAAATTTGTTTGTAGAACTGGTGAATATTTAAACGCCGCCTATATATATATATATATATATATATATATATATATATATATATATATATATATATATGGAAATCGACAGCTGATATTAATAACAACATAATCGGAAACTAGGTAGATTTCACCTTAGTAAAACACAGATATCGAAATGCCATCCAATCAGTTAAAGTGTATCCGGGTGCGAACGTATCTTCTGATCATAACTCTCTCGACAGAGTAAATATATAGAAACTAAAATCAGAAGAAACGAAAGAAAAATTAAAACAGGAAATCAACGCAAACGTGGGAATAAACCAAAGTAAAGATATATTAAAAAAAGATAACGTAGAACCGCAATGACATTTCTACAGAAAATCTATTATACAACCAAGTAAGAAAGAACTTACAATAATCAGATACAAAAGAGAAGACTGGATGACAGACGAAATTCTGGAGATCATGGATGAGAGCAGAAAACAAAAGACCAGTGATAAGATCCGGTATCGACAACAAGCAGAATTAGATATGGAAGAATAAGAGGGACGAAAAAGCCGTAGTATTCTAGAAAATGTAAGGAAACAGAAGATTTGCAAGGTATGTATGATAACTTTAATTTGCAAAAAAAGGCAAAGAACTAACTAAAGTAGAAAGAAGGAAAAGCTCAAATATATTATTAGATAAAGATAGAAATAATATAATAGAAATAAAACAGAAATTACGAGGATGGTTCGATAAGTTCTCGGCCTGAAACAGAGAGGGCGCTAGTAGGATCAAATAACTATAATATTTTGTAAGCATTAACCTTGAGATGACGCCCTGCAAAGTTTCAGATGTTTGCGGACAGTTGCTTGTTTGTGGCGATCAAGTGAACACATAAGGTTCGATATTTTGTGAAAGATGGATAAAATTGAAGTTCGGGAGGTTATAAAGTACTTTGTTTTAAAGGGCTTAACTCCTACGGACATTGAAAATGACTTAGGTCCTACTTTAAAGGATTATTTTCCTTCGTTTTCGACAGTAAAAAATGGCCTGCTGAATTTAATCGTGGTCGTACATCAGTTCAAGATGATGAGCGCTCGGGATGCCCAAAAACTGATACAACTGACGAAATTGTCACAAAAAAAAAGCAAAAACAGTTTTATCTGCAGGAAAAGTCATGGCAACAGTTTTTTGGGATTCATATGGCGTGGTGCTTATAGACTATTTAGAACATGGCAAGACCATCACCGGGGAGTATTACGTTTCACTGCTGGACTGTTTGCAGCATGTGATTAAGGCTAAAAGTCCACAACTTGCCAAAAAAAGTGCTCTTTCATCAGGATAACGCGCCTGCACACAAATTTATGTTTGTTGCTGCAAAACTCCATAACCTACGTTTCGAAGTGCTTCCACATGCGCCATATTCACCGGATCTGGCTCCCAGCGATTCCTTTATCTTCTCAAACTTGAAAAAATGGCTCGCTACACGAAAATTCTCTTCAAATAACGAGGTCAGAGCAGCGACAACCGCTTATTTTGTAGAGTTGGACAAATCGCATTATACTTCTGGTAATAAAATGTTAGAACATGGTTGGTCTAAATGAATTGAAGTACACGGGAACTATGTTGAAAAATAAATAAAAATATTTTCAAAAATCTTTCGTTTTTTTTATAAGGCCGAGAACTTATCGAAACATCCTCGTATGTCCATGAAAGAAGTACACAGGGTGGGAAATCTCCCAGATATGAAAAAAAAAGACGTGAAAGGAGTACTACAAGTTTATATAAACTTTTTTTGTATAAGAATCATGTTTTTTATACATAATTATTGAACCACCAGGTATATTTCAATTTTTTTAATATGTTGTATACCAGGCAGGACCCTTTAAATTATTATCCAAGAAAGTTTTGTGAGTTACTCACAGCTGCAGGGATGGACTAGTTGCGACACTCATGACCCCACTATTTTTTACGCCTTATATAATAAGAACTTTGGACAACGTTATTTACATGCCTTTAACTATTGACTAAAAATTAGGTAATCCTAACCGTTTTCGAAAAAAACGTCATTTTATTTACAGCAGGTATTTAGCGTATTTCGATAAAAATATACATATTTGTTTCTATCAAATGTTCAACCTTCAACTTTTTGAAAAAAAAAGCCGTCCAAAATTAGAGTTTACCTCTTTCGTTAAAAACGTCTAATTTTGTGAATTGCAGTTCGACCTAGGTTGGCAAAAAATGAGTTATATTTTATCGGCTCCAAAAACAAAGTATTGTTGTTGTAAACGTTGCTAGGTACGAAAGAAATAAGTATTTTCTGTACTTGATATTAATTTACTGATTTTTAGATTTTGGGGTGAAATTAATTGTGAAGTAAATCGAAATATGGAATACACGTTTATTGAGTATGCAGATATGCATTAGATGTATAGTCTTGCATCATGAAATGCTTTTGAAGCCAGGAGGTTATATTACGATAGATTTCCTAATCGTACTCTTCCAAATCAGAAAACATTTGAATGAGTTGACCAACGTCTAAGGGAGAATGGTAGGGTTCAAAATACAAATAAAACCTTTGGTGGCACCATGCTTCTTCATTGGCTATCCTTAGACTACCTGTATGTCGAAAACTATCAAATTTGGGGTAAGCTAAATTTGACTGGATCCACATATTTTAGCCTCAAGAATTTTATTCGTGCCTTTTTGGAAGCACCCTGTATATTTTAAATACAAATTTTGGATAATATGCAAAGTAAAATTGACTTACTGGAAAGTTTAACATACATTCTAATCAGAGTGTGTTTAAAATTTTAAGACTTTAAACAAAATGCATGTCTTTTGCCATCGATACATTCCATAGACAATTTAGTTTGTATGACGACAGAAACTGTATTACAAAATAGGAACTCTAAAAGACCCCTAACCGAAATATTAAAGCCCACGACCTCTCTGTTTGCCAAAATCAAAGACATAACAGCAGGCGGCAAAGTTATTTGGAGACCGTTAAGTGCTCGAGTGCTGCCGCGGAATACCAATTAACGCTAATAAATTGATAGATACAGTCTTGAATGAACACTAAATGTTCCCTGAATATTAAAGTGTCGCTGTGGAATGGAAAATGTAATTTCCATTAATAGGAAGTGAAAAATTATGAACATTTTTGGGTTTTCGACCATTAAAGATGAAAAAAACTTCTTATACAGGATGATATGAATGGAGTGTAAAAAATTTACGAAGTACAGAACGAAGATTTCCGCTTCGCGGACTCGATTGTATTCAAATGTCACACTATCTCACTTAGGTGTGAAATAATACAGGAAGATTGGTTGAATAAACAATGAGACGAAAGAGAACTGTTAAACAGTCAGCATGATTTGTTTAATCTACACAAAAAACTGAAAGAAACTGCTGACGTAGGAAGAAAAATGAGTAAAGGGATTATTACGGACGACAATGGACTAGTCAATATGGAAGCCGAGCATAAGGTTAAGAAATGACGAAACCAGAGATGAACTTGCCGAAAATGAAATAATAACAGGGCCTCCAATCAAAAAAGGAGAAGTAATAAATTCAATAAGAAAACTCAAAAAAAAAAGACCATAGGACCAGATGGAGTTTGTGGTGACTTGCTGAAACTAATCCAAGAAGACAATTTAGATGTCTTAAAACCAAATTTTTAAATCATGTTTATGATACAGGAAATATTCCTAGTTTCGTCTTTTATTCTCGTCCCGACAAAACCCACAGCCAAAAAATGTAAGGATTATAGAGCCACCAGTTTTAGAAGTCATGTTCTAAAAGTATTTCTTAAAATAATACAAGGATGAATATATCCGAAACTTGAACACGACATTAGCGATACGCAATTTGGCTTCAGGAACGGCTTAGGTACAAGAGAGGCGCTATTGAGTTTAAATGTTTTAATTCAGCGAAGGCGTGATGTAAATTGCGATATATTTACCTCTTTTATTGATTTTGAAAAAGCTTTCGACGGAGTAAATCATCAGAAACTAATAGAAACACTACAAGAGCATCAATTGGATGATAAAGATTTACGAATTATTTCCAACCTTTATTGCAATCATTTGTTCATGTGGAGGAAAAGGAATCACAAAAATTTCAAATTCATCAGGGTGTTCGGTAGGGTTGTGTGTTATCCCCACTACTCTTTAACATCTATTCAGAAAAACTATTTCGGGAAGCTCTTGAAGAAGTAAAAAAAAGGTATCTCTTCTAAATGGGGTTTTGATTAATAATTTGAGATATGCA
The DNA here is from genome assembly GCA_034092305.1 of Diaprepes abbreviatus. Taxonomy (NCBI): domain Eukaryota; kingdom Metazoa; phylum Arthropoda; class Insecta; order Coleoptera; family Curculionidae; genus Diaprepes; species Diaprepes abbreviatus. Next base: position 5,816,815 of record JASJET010000093.1, on the reverse strand, counting down.
GATGATACTGTCCTTCTTGCAGACACAGCTGAAGGGCTTCAGAGACTGATAGAAAGGGTAGATGAGATCTGTGAGAAATACAACATGCGATTGAATATAAGCAAAACAAAGTATATGATAATAAGCAAAAGTATCCCAAAATGTACAATTTCGCGTCAAAGATTCTGTTATTGAAAGAGTATGATCCACCAAATATCTAGGCGCACAACTACATGATAAGTGGGAGCAAATAAACGAAAGGAAAATGCGTATTAAGCAAGCCAGAGCCTATTTCAATCGCATGAAAACACTATTATGTAATATGAAACTTAATCTACAACTAAGAACTCGTTTACTAAAATGCTGCGTATTCTCTATACTGCTGTACGGTGTAGAATCTTGGACACTGACGGAGGCTGCATGTAAACGACTTGAGGCTTTTGAAATGTGGTGTTACTGACGTATGACGAGAATATCTTGGACACATCACGTAACCACCGAAACTGTGCTGCAGCGCATGCGAAAGGAGAGAGAAATTATGAGGACCACTAAAGAAAGAAAGTTAGCATACATATAATGAGTAATCAAAAATACGAACTGCTGCAATTGGTTATGCAAGGCAAGATGGATGGTAAGAGAAGCCCCGGATGACGACGAATTTCATGGCTACATAATTTGCGACAATGGATCGGAAAGACATCTACTGAATTATTTAGAGCCGCTGTCAATAAAGTGATATGGGCCAGAATGATCGCCAACGTTCACTGAGGATAGGGCATAGGAAGAAGAAGAAGAAAACAAAAAATAAAAGTTGTATATATTTACTTTTTATGCTATGAATATACTGTCTGTTGTATTTTTGCTTCCTGATCACAAATCTGGTGTCACTATTTTTTCCTAACCTCAAAAAGCAAGTAAAAAATTGCAAAAATGAAAAAAGATGACCAAGCAAAAAATCAGAAAAATTTTTGGTTTATATTCAACTGTACATCTATAAGTAGATGGAGCCGGTTAATCCAAATCCAAAGATATGATGATTTTCATAAAACTACCTAATTCAGACCAAATTTTGTACAGGGGAATTGTTTAGGTCGCTGATCACGAATCTAAAGTCAGATTTGCAAGATGGCGGATCCAATATGGCGGACAAGATTTTCGAGAATGAACGGATTCTTGCCAAATTTAGTATAGCGGAGGTTCTTAGGTCATTGATCTTGAATTTGATATTAATTTATTGTTACAACATATAATTTGGGAACATTTCGAAGCTTTATCGAGAAAAACCTCAAACTCTAATTAGGTTCTGGACAGTTTTTGTACATTCGTTTTGGTTCCGCCGACTTGAATTTTTAAAATTTGAGGATTTTTCTCAATTCAGCTTCGAAATGACCCCAAATTATATGTCTCAATAATATTAGATTAGTGATCAGTGACCCAAAATACCCCCATGTACCACATTTGGCAACAATTCGTTGATTTTCGAAAATCTTATCCGCCATATTGGGTCCGCCATCTTGAATTTTGCAAATCTAACTTCAAATTTATGATCATCGGCGCAAAAAATCCTCTGTAACAAATTTGGTAAGAATTCGTTGATTTCAAAAATCTCGTCCACTATCTTGAATTTTGCAAATTTGACTTCAGAAGTAATTTTTCGAAATACATGATTTATGGCTGGATTTCTGAGGTCAGAAAAAATATGAGACATGCTACCTTAGTTCTGGTGGATTTATATTTAACAGATCCATCTACTTATAGATGAATAGCTGGATATGAACCAAAAAATTTTCTCATTTTTTGCTTGGACATTTTCGTTAATTTTTACCCATTTTTAACATGTTTTTTGAGGTTAGGAAAAAATGGTGATATATGGTTTGTGATCAGGAGGCAGAAATACCACGGACAATATAAATCGCATGAAATGTATATACAACTTTTAGTTTTTTGTGTGCCTGGTTAAAAAATAATCTACACAGTAAGTAATCTTTTAATTTGTTTTAGAATTATTGAGAGAAGGAGATTTTATTATTTCATCTGATAACTTTTTAAGTTGGGATTATAAGCAATTAGGAGATATAAACTCAAATTATATTTGTTATAGGGAGCATGTAACTTATCTGTCTGACGCGGGTTTACTTGATATTTATCTTTCACAAGAGTAAAAGACGACTTCTTTAAATAAACATATACGGATTTCAAAAACAAACAAATCTCGAAGAGTTGAAATTCCAAACTTCTTAAAAAGACTTTTACATTAGATACATTAGCAATATATCAAATGACCCTATTCTGTGATAAAAATACTTTATAGGCGAAGGGTGATCAACCTCAGAAAGTGACCCCATATGGCAAGCGCGACTCAACCTTGATTTAGGTAACAGTAAGAAGCTGTATTTCATCCAGAACCGTACGTATATTTCTAAACATACTATACATCACAATATCCAGTTTACGTGTAATATATTCACCGTAATTTTTAGAATTTAAACATTTGTCTACATGTCCAAAAATTTTACCTTTTACACCGTTCAGTAGAGTTGCCCTCAATTAAAATATCAAGTTTCGAACATTTTTGCTATAATTATAGAATAATTAATATAGTTTTATTTCTATTAATTACATTTTATTTTCAAATCATGGTCTAATATATCAGAAATTAAAAATAATGTATCATCTGCATATACGTCGGCAGGAATACATCCAATTTCATTTATATACAGGGTATCCGGGAAAATGTGGGAAATCTACCGAATATAAAAAAAAAACACGTGAAAGAAATACTACAAGTTCATATAAACTTTTTTCGTATAGGCTTTCTTTTCGGAGATCTGGACTCGCAAAGAGTTGCAAAGGAATCAAGTTTTTTACACATAATCATTGAATCACTAAGCATATTTCTATTTTTATTAATACGATGTATACCAGGTAAGACCCTTCAAATTATTATCCAAGAAAGTGTTGTGAATTACTCACAGCTGCAGGGACGGACTAGCTGTGACACTCATGATCCCATTTTTTTTACGCCTTGTATGATAAGAACTGTGGAAAACGTTTTTTACATACCTTTAGCTATTGACAAAAAATTAAGTGCTTTTCACCGATGTCACTAACCGTTTTCGGAAAAACGTCAATTTATTTACATCATGTTTTTGACGCATTTCGATAAAAGATACATGTTTGTTCCTATCAAATGTTCAACTTTCAAACCTATGATAAAAAAAATTCAATCCAAAATTAGAGTTTACCCCTTTAGTTAAAAATATCTAATTCTGTGAATTGCAGCTTGACCTAGGTTCACAGAAAATGTGCGTTTTATTTTATCGGCACCAAAAACGAAGTATTGTTGTTGCAAGCGTTGCTAGGTACGAAAGAAATAAATATACTGCATTTAAGAACTGATACATTGATTCTTTTCTTGGATAATAATTTACTGATTTTTGAATTTCTTGGTGAAATTAATTGTGAAATAATTCAGAATATGGAATACATATTTATTGAGAATGCAGATATGCATCCGATGTATGATCTTGCATCTTGCAATGCTTTGGAAGCCAGAAGGTTATATCATGACAGATATCCTAATCGTACTCTTCTAGATCAGAAAATATTTCAACGAGTTGACCAAAGTCTAAGGAAGAATGGCAGGCGATTCCATTTAATAAGGAAATATTATTGAATTTTTTCATAATTTTAGGCAATTTTGAGAAAAAAATACTGATGCTGGTTGGAGAAGATGTAGATAACACTTCTTCAACGAACACTCGAAAATCAGCGCAGTTTAATACGTCGAAAACAATACTATATGAAGTGCTTCAAGAACAGCTATTATATCCATATCATTTGAAAAAAAATGCATGAATTGATTCCTGCAGATTTTTCCCGTAGAATGCAGTTTGCAAACCGTAGAATGCAGTTTGCAAACTGGCTATTGGATCAGCAACGAAATAACCTAAATTTCATTAGCACTATTCTTTTCACGGATGAAACACAGTTTAGGAAAAATAATATCATAAATTTACACAATTCACATAAATAGGCTGATGAAAATACCCATGGGACTATTTTTTCGCATCACCAACATCAGTTCCAATAAATTAATGTTTGGCCAGGAATTATTGGCAACTGAATGGAGAACTTTATTTGCAGTTTCTCCAGAACGCTTTTCACGATTTAGTAGAGCACTTACCACACCCGCCAAAATGACCTAATGCCGTTGGATTTTTACCTGTAGGGACACCTCAAAACTTTGGTGTATTCCACTCCGGTCGATAGTAGGAGGAATTTCTACTTTCTACCGAAAATCACGTTTCATTGTGATCAAATAAGGGACAATGCTGAGTTAACGTGGTGGGTACAGCAGTCCTCTATTCGTTGTGCCCGTGAGTGTATCAAACTTCACGAAGCCCATGTACAAAGTTACATATTTAACCCGACAGAAGTTAGGGGACGACTAAGAGTGTGAATAAAATGACGTTTTTTCGAAAACGGTTAGGATTAGCGACGTGAATGAAGAGTACTTAATTTTTAGTCAATAGTTAAACGTATCATACAGGGAGTCAAAAAATGGGGTCATTAGTGCCACAGCTAGTCTGTCCCTGCAGTTGTGAGTAATTCACAACACAAGAGTAATTTGAAAGGTCTTACCTGGTATACACCATATTACAAAAAAAAGAAGTATACCAGGTGGTTCAATAATAATATGTGAGCCCATATCTCCGAACATGAGGTCTATACGAGAAAAGTTTATATGAACTTATAGTATTCCTTTTACGTGTTTTTTTCATATCCGGGAGATTTTCCAAATTTTCTCGGACATCCTAAATATTAAATAATGTGCTAACCGGGAGATTATTAGGATATATAAAGGGTGTTTTTTATAGAGGTATAGAACTTTTAAATGGAATAAAGCAAAGATGAATTTTTTAAATTGACATGAAATTTACTTTATTCGAACGACAACCTTCTGGCATTATAATTTAAATATGACTTCTGGCATATGACCGCCACGGCTGGCTCGGACGTAGTCTAATCTGGAGGTTCAATTTTCGATGACTTTCCAACATTTGTGGCCGTATATCGGCAATAACGCGGCGAATGTAGTCCTCCAAGTGATTAATCGTTTCGGGCTTATCGGCGCAGAATAGCGACTTCACGTATCCCCACAGAAAATAGTCTAGCGGCGTTAAGTCGCACGATCTTGGAGGCCAATTCACGGGTGAAACTATGCGGTTACCAAACATTTTCTTCTATAAATCAATTGTGGCATGAGCTGTGTGACATGTTGCGCCGTCTTATTGAAACCACAGCTCGTGCACATCATGGTGTTCAATTGATGAACGAAAAAGTCAGTAATCATGGCTCTATAGCGGTCACCATTGACTGTAACGTTCTGACCAGCATCGTTTTTAAAGAAGTACGGACCAATGAGCCCATAAAGCACACCAAACAGTCAGTTTTTCTGGATGTAACGGTGTCTCAACATACACTTGAGGATTATCATCACTCCAAATACGGCAGTTGATAGCTGACAAAATGGCCGCCAGTTAAAGAAGTGTTGCCAACTTAAAGTTTTATACCTCTATAAAAAACACCCTTTATTTACAAAAAATTTCAAAAAAGTATAATTTTGATATCGTGAATTTTGGAAACTATCGACTTCCTGATATTTTAGCTTCAGGAATCTGCACTAGCGTTTTGTATAAACCCTTCAGAAAAACCCTATATAATGTGGCCAAGACAATTGTTATCTGGTTCCAAACAATCCCTTAATATTTTCCATCGAAGAATATTAAGCTCAACATATTTATTAATTTAAATAAAGAGGACGTAGATTAATGTTTAATCTAATTCATGCCGGCGTCCGTTCTAACAGCGCCACCTGTTGAACATCATGAACAAAAGCCGCATGCAAAGCTGACGTGATATTTAAGTAATTCAGATATGAAAAATTACCGAATGTCGAATGTTATCAGAGAAGTGCTTCCGATAACAAAATTATCAACATATTTCGCCCCGTCAGAATTAATGATAACGTCTGAATTGAGTGACGGAAAATGATTGTATCGGCCGGGGAGTATTTATTTGCTTTATTTTGTATATATATATGATATAATTGTTACCAAGTTTTCCATCTGACATTCGAAACACCCTAAAAATGTTTTACTTTGAACTATAGTATATATTTAAAAATAATTTCACAGTTGTAATCCACATTATAATGGATAACTGATACAATTCGAGAGATGATCAAAACTAGAAATAAAGCTCTGACTCGTTATAAAAAGTCTAGGTCACTAGGACATTGGGAGTACTATAAATGCATTCGAAATTACACAACCGTCACAATTAAAAAGGAAAAAAAAAGTTTTTTGAAACAAAGCTACAAAATTGTCCCAATGTTTGGCAAGAGCTTCGGAGGTTTGGATTGTGTGGAGACTGACAGCCTCAATTTACCAGATGAGCTCAATTTATTTTTCACAGTTAATTCGCCTTAAACAGAAAATAACGAGCATCTCTAATAAGTATCAAAACAAAGTCAGCGAAAAGGTTTCTTCAATTTTGAAGTTTGAGGAAGTCACTGAGACTGATATCTACAAATATATAATGGGCATAAAATTTAAGGCTCAGGGTGTTGACTACATAAACAGTTTTGTTTTAAAATTATGCTCTCCCTTCTTATTACCATACGTAACACATATAATAAATTTCTGTATTCGTTATTCTAAATTTCCACAGTTATGGAAGAAAGCATTGGTAACACCGACTCCTAAAACTTCCTCTCCGCAGGAATTTAAGGATCTCCGACTTATTAGTATTCTACCTTGTGTGTCTAATATCTTGGAAAAGGTCATAAACTCTCAGTTAACTGAGCATGTTGAGTCCAATAATTTGTTACCTAAAACTCAATCAGTGTTCCGAGAATACCATGGATGCTCAACAGCATTAGCAAGGGTTACTGACGATATTTTTGGAGCTATTGATAAAGGTAAAATTACAATTCTGACATTGTTAGATTTTTCAAAAGCCTTTTAAACTCAAAATCACAAGTTACTTCGGGCTATTCTTCATTATGTTGGTCTTCCTGAGAAGGCAGTGAAATTCTTTTTAATTATTTAAGCAATAGATGTCAGTCAGTTCAGATTGGCAGAAGAGTGTCAGCTCCTGTGATGATTAACAGTGGCGTACCTCAGGGTTCGGCTTTGTCTCCGCTGTTGTATACCATCTATAGTTCTTTCTTTTTAGAGGCTTTACAAGTATGTTCTGTTCAGTGTTATGCAGATGACACACGGGTTTATTTATTGTTTGATAGGGCGGATGCTGTTGAGGGATGTAACTCTATAAGTAGAGAATTAAGTTTGTTAAACAAACTGTCAACTAAAAAATGTTGTATAATGATCTTGACCCGTCGGGCAGATGTAGAACATTTGGAAAGTTTGATTAATGTAGAGAGAGATAGTTCTTTCAGATTTAGTACCTATGTATCTAATTGTATACAGAGGGCTTTTGTGAAATTACAAATACTGCATCATAATCGCTATTTTTTGTTACCACATGTGAAGACCCCATTGTGTGACTCTTTGGTGCTCTCCGTGTTTAACCATGGAGACACTATTTATAGTAAATGTCTTACTGCTGTAGATAAAAATAGAATCCAATTTATGCAAAATTCTTGCTTGACACATATCCACGAAGTGAGAAAATACCAACATATTTCACATAAACTGACAGAGTCCGGCTGGTTAAGCATGGAGGAGCGAAGAGATTTACATCTTGCATGTTTTCTTTATAAAATTATCTCTCTAAAATGTCCCACATACTTTTATAAACGTATTGTATTTAGAACTCATGTTCATAATATTAATATTAGATTTAAAGGTACACTGACACCGCCGCATCATCAAACAGCAATATTTGAACATAGCTTTTCATATAAGATTGGCAAATTTTACAATTCTTTACCCAATAAATTAAAAGGGCTTTCACAATCTGCCTTTAAAATAAAATATATGAAATTTATACTGAGTAGGCGCTGATTATTTCTCCTGTATCTATCTTATTTTTTCTGTTTTTGTATAAATACTTTTATTTTAATTTCCTTATTATCTTCGCCTAACGTGAGCCATATAATCAGTATAGGATAACAAAAATATTAATAACTCATGGGCTGAGTATGATCAGGGAGGCACACCACGATGCCACATCTGAACTTCGCCTTTTTCTAAATATTGATAATTATTATTTTTTTAAATTAGTCTCATGTAATATGTAGTTGAATATTTAGAAATAAAGACATTTATTATTATTATTATTATTAATAAAATGCTGGGATTATCAGACGTATAGCTTGAAGCAGAAACGAAATTCAACACCACCTATCTCACAGAAGCTTTACATAATAAGAAAATATCATATTAAAACATAAAATACCTTCAAATGTATTAGGAAATTGATTATTATGAGTGAGAAAAATGACTTCTATGCCAGTAAGAACTAAAAATATTAAAAAGATGGTTGAGGCTCGTGGAGTTTCAATAATTTGTTAATATCGGCTACAAATTGCCATGCTCAGTAACCTGTAGGCTGTTCATTTTCTTGGAAAATAAATTTGCAACTACATTGAACTATTCCCTACAATTCTGGGTGGTATTATTTTTTGGTATATATTTCAGAAAGTTTTTTGTTATTTGCGAGTTCCACCAGATCTTCTTTTAGATTTGCTGATGCTGGGTGTGAGAAAGGATGTAAATCCCAACCCAAGATGCTTATAGTTAATTTATATATATATATATATATATATATATATATATATATATATATATATATATATATATATATATATATATATATATATATATATATATATATATATATACTATACGGCACGGAATATTACGGCCAAAATACGCAACTTTCAAAAAGTTTAACTTCTGAGATATAGGGGTCCCAAAAGCGCTTAAAGTATCAAAGTTGTGTTTTTTTAAATGAAACCCCCAGTACGTGATTGTATTTTTGTGCATTTGGAAGTTTAGGGTTTAGGAAATTTTGAACATGTATTAAAATAAGTTGTTTTCTTGTGTAAGTAAGCCGTTTAGCATTGTTACAATACAAAAATATTAAATTGTCAATATTTCACGTTCTTCGAATAGACAATCTTATTTAAAGTCACAGTCAAATGGGTTTACATTTAAAAAATGGACTTTTAACAATTAGTCGTAGGTAGGTAGGTAGGTAGGTAGGTAGGTAGGTAGGAAGGTAGTAGTAGGTAGTTATTATCTAACGTTAGTTTTTGATCACCCTGTATTTATTTCTTATTTTATTTCTTATCAAAATATCAACACAGTCTACTAAAGTAGATCCTCTTTTCGAAGGACCAATCCCAATTAAATAATAAATGTTTTAATATAGCAGAAATTGATAGTTATGTATAGATCTGCAAACGCCATTTTTGACATAAAATTTAAAATATGTCAAAAACAGTTAGACTTAGGTAGGGGACATTGTACATGTAATATGTCTATAATTTTGCATATAATCTAAAATTGATATAACATATATGGTGCTCCATTTAAAATGAGCAAGAAGGCATCGTACAACCGGGAGTGTCGCTATTTTGAAAATATTTTAGCCGAATTGTCGATTTCAGTAAATAGCCAAATTTTAAAAATTTTCCAAATTGTGTTTTCCGAGAAATCGATCGCGGTAGTTCGTCTTGAAACACCCTGTATATTAAAATGTGTTTAAAGTATTAATGCAATGATCATCGATGACTATAATAGATTATGTGCACTCGGTGAGCGCCTGTAAGTACAGTTTCACTTCCGTTCATATACGGCGGCGCGTACCTTGATGAAACACTAATTGTTTATAGCGTGAAAAAGCAGTGAAAACATTACATTTTCATGTTGAGCTTAATCTCAGTTTGTAGTTCTTGACTTGAACTATCAAACTCTGCGCGCAGAATTTCAAAATATTTATTTAATCAAATGGTATGCATATTGCAAAGTGGCAAAAAATTCCATTTTTCAAATGTTCAACGACTTTTAATTCAAAAACTATGCGTCGAATGAAAAAATCACATGATACACTTTTTGCTTTAAATCGGCCGAGAAAAATTAAAATATTATTATTTTTTTATATTTAATTATTAATAATTTTTTTGGTTTAACAAATTATCTGATTATTTTTCAGGAATTCAACCTTAATATTCGCATTCAGGGGGTCAAAATACATTTTAAAAACTTTGGTGGAGCCATGTCTTTTCTTCGGCTACGAAAATCCCCTGGGCTCTTTGACTATAGGTATCGCTTCCTGGTATATGTAAAGAATGTGTAAATCGATAGAGCTCCGACAGGTGAATACCTTGCAAGAAAGTATCCAGTTGTTTCAAGGTTTTAATTATCAGACCAACACAGCTCTTTAAAATTGAATCTAACAATACTAGATATGTAAATATTGGTAGAGCATATGGAGCCTTTTTGATCATAATATGTTCATTTTTTTTTGGATGAGAAAGAAATCGAATGATCCAACATTAGACTAGGGAGTTTTTCATAGTTAGTCTTTACAGAAAAAAGGCCTACTTTTTGTCCATTAATACAGCTTTAATACTATATGAACAAACCATGACGCAAAAATTTAATTCAAACAATTACAACAAAGACCTAAAAATAAACAACAATAATCTTTTATATAACTTGTTTCCATTATACAAAATGTATAAAATATCTAAAAACAACACTCCCCGATGACAGGAAAGAAAATGCAGAAATAGCAAAACAAAACGTCTAATCGACCATTAAAACCCCGATAAGACACAACTCTTTGTCTTTCCGAGCGGCTCATTACCTCTGTCAAAAAACTGCGTCCCCGCCATCAGCCCAATGAAATGACATTTCACATTTAAATGAGATGAAGCTGACAATTTCATTTGAAGGAAACATAAAAACACACTCAGCGCCTGAGCTCTCTTGATTTTATCTCCCCCGAAACACAACCATCCTTTTTGGGGACCGATTTTCGTTAAAGGAAATCACAATGCATAGATAAATGAATGTTTATTTATGCTTGTTTAATTTGATGGGAAAACCTTTATGAAAAAAAGCTTTTGTTCGTTACAGTATATACAAGAAATAACAGACTTTTTTTCGGTTAGTCTAAAAAATCTTTAAAAATGTAAAAGGCGAAAATTTTTGGTCAGCTGTCGTATTACTTTCGGAAATATTAAAGGATATGGAGAAACTATAGATCAACATATTTTAGAGCATTTGGAAAGCATTGTCATTATTACAGATTAGGGGAGCGTGGGGCAATGAGAACGGTCGGATAATGAGAACGATGGCGGTTGAACGGAACCTACGTTTTTTCGCACGTCCTTGTCAACCATTGAGAAAGTCCACCGAACACGTTCGTCTCGTCACTATCCCCAGTTGTCGGTTTTTCGCTCCGCGGTTATAAAAAATTACGGATTGTCGGCCTCCACGTAAGCATGCAGATATTTGCTTATTCTATTATGTTTATGCTAATAACATACTCAAATCTGCCTTCTTTCAAGTGTCATTGATTAAATTGAGGTTGAAATTCTAATGAAATATTTGTGTAATTATTTTTCAATATGGTGGTTTGCGAGTAGTGGGAGCCTACATGGCTCTCATTACCCGACATAGCTCCCATTACCCCCGTAGTAAAAGAAAAACTTATATCTTAAATGGTTAAATACAAAAGACGATGACGACAGAAAAAAACTATCACCGATATAAATATATACTGAAAAAAGAGCTAAAAATAAAACAAAAAAGAAAACATGAGAAACCAAATGTTCTGAAATTAGCTCAATGATGGGAGAATCTAGGTCTAGAGAAGCTTGGCGGATTATAAACAGTCTTAAAAGAAACACGAACGAAAGAAGAAAAATAAATCCCATAAAGATTGAATAGTGGAAAGACTACTATAATAATCTACTGGAAGAACAATGTGGAGAATATTTAGACGCGCAACTAGATATAGACGAAACAGGGGTTAACAGAGTAGATACCAGTAAATTAGAAGAAAAGAACAGCATTACAAGAAATGAAGAATAATAATGCATCAGGACCAGGGGATTTATTATTAATTTTTAACAAGTATCTGGAAGGGAAAACAATTCCAAGAGATTGAATGAGTAATTACCGGGGTATTAATATTACCTCGTCCATTGGAAAGCTTTACGAAAGAGTCCTAACAGCCCGAATAATAGAGGAAGCCGCGAAAATGGAAGAACAAAGTGGATTTCGACCTGGGCGAGCCTGCGTGGACAATATATTTACAATAAAACAACTGGCAGGAAAGATACTAGCAAGAGGAATAGAGCTTAATGCTACTTTTATAGATCTTCGTAAGGCATTTGATTCCATCGCTATGCCGAAACTATGGATCGTAATGAAAAAAGCAGGCATAAGTTTACATATAAACGCTGTAAAAGTACTGTATAAAAAAAGCCAAGCGGTTGTCAAGGTCGAAAATCAAACCTCTGAAGCTTTCTCACAAACAAGAGGGGTTAAACAGGGCTCTTGCCTCTATCCATCCTTGTTTAAAATTTATCACTGCAACCCCATGGGATATGGATAGAGGACACTCACTTGTACACAATCTTCTTTGCAGATGATAAGGTGGTTCTTGCGGAAGACCTGTAAGACATGACTTGCATAATAAATGAACTCATAGAAGAATTCACTAAATGGTGTTTAGAGATAAACATACAAAAGGCACAATACATTACTATAGGAGGCATAGGACAAGACATCGAAACAGAAAGCGGAATAATAAAAAACGTTAGACAATACGAATCCCTAGAAGCTACAATAGGTCAAGACGGAAAAGATAATAAAGATATACTAAAGAAAATTGGAAAAGGAAAAAATAGGATTAAAGCACTGCATCCAGTTTTTTGGAGTAAGAACCTAACAAAAATAACAAAAAGAAGGATACATCAAGCTTTGATTCAGCCAGTACTGACGTATGGGTCAGAGGTGTGGGTCACAGAAAAAAATATGTGATATATTTTTATCTTCTTTCAACCAAAATGATGTACTGGAGAAGATGTTCCGGTTTAACTTTACTTGATCATGTAAGAAATGAGACTATTAAAGAAAAAATGGAAGTAAAAAATACAATAATAGATGATATAACTGAATAGCAGTTAAAATGGTGTGGGTACCTGCAACGAATGAGCGAAGAAATGATATCATTAAAGGTTTAGAACTGGACACCAGTCGAAGAAATAAACGAGAAAGGTCACGGAAAAATGGATTTGAAATATCTGCACCGAAATGGAAAGTAGAGAACTCCATGAAGGATACTGGAAAAGATGGCGTCTGGGATGAGAAAAGCGACATTAACTAAAATGTGGTTGTCGGACTTGCATTTTCTTTATTTTTATTTATTTTTACGACGTTTCGATTAGCTCGTATCTCTAATCGTTATCAAGTATAAACTGAATGTTTTGTCTTAAGACTACGAGCTTATATAGGGACTGTATCCATTGAAGCGCAACGTTTCGCTTCACTGTACACACCTCAATGATTTGATGTTACAAAGTAGTGGTTGCCAAAAATTAGGTATCTCAACACTCGGTTTACTATAGATTCCATTGTTGTTTTTAATGTAAGCTGCTTCTATAAATTTTCTTTTTTTCATGTTGGGTTCTTTATATATTGCTGCAGCCTCAGACCATTTTATATCGTGATGTTTATCCCAGGCGCGTTCTGCAATACCTGATCTCGACGTTTCTCCTTTCTGTGTATGAATTTTATGTTCCTTAATTCTAACTTCTTGTGGTGGTTTGGTTTCTCCAATATACATTTCACCACACTCACTTTGTAAACACATTTTTTCTTAACGGTAGTCTTTGGTTTTGTTTCTGTTAAATGAGCTCTAGGTGTATTTCCTGATTTAAAGGATGTTTTTATATTATAACTACTGGCAAATTGTCTTATTTTCTTCGGAGTTCCCTTAATGTACGGAATTGTAAAGAAGGAATGTGTTTCTTGCTGTTCAGTGTTCGTTGTTCTAAAGTTATTTATGACATCGTCAATTAGTTTTAAAGGATTATCATTCTGTTGTAAAAAATAGGATTTAATATTTGCCACCTCTTTTTCCAATGAACCGACATTATTGCATATATATATATATATATATATATATATATATATATATATATATATATATATATATATATGTAGATAAGTTTTTGTCCGTGTAATTTAAAATAAAATAGAATAAAATATTGGCGAAGCGGACGTGAAAATTTGTCAATCTACATGATTCTCGTATTAAAAAGTGCGGAGCACTCCAAAGTATGGAATAACTCCGGGTCCGACAGATGGCGACAGCGCTGTTTCGTCCTAATATGGGACTCGTCAGGCCACCGCAGTCGGTACAAACCATCATCTCGCCTATATATATATATATATATATATATATATATATATATATATATATATATATATATATATATATAGCGATTATAGAGGTTGCGTATAATTCCCCGTTTTGGTACAACAGAATGATTAGAACTATGATTAAGATATTGTCCAGTATGTGTTGGCTTTCTGTATACTGAAGTTTTAATAGTTTCGTTTGAACGGTTCACCATGACATGTAGGAAGGGCAATTGATCATTTATCTCTTTTTCCATAGTAGACTTAATTGTAGGCCGAATGATAGTTAGATGTTTCAAAAAATCATTAAGTTCTTGATCATCAAAACAAAACCAAAAACTACCGACAAGAAAGAATGTGTTTACAAAATTCCATGTGAGTGTGTTGAAATGTATATTGGACAAACCAAACGACCACTAGAAGTTAGAATTAAGGAACATAAAACTTATACGCAAAAAGGGGAACCGTCAAGATCAAGTATTGCAGAACACACCTGAGATAAACAACATCATGTAAAATAATCTGAAGCTGCGGCAATATATATGAAACCCAACATGAAAAAAAAAATTATAGAAGCAGCTTACATTAAAAGCAATAATGGAATCTTTAGTAAACCGAGTGTTGAGATTCAATGGACACAATCCCTATATAAGTTCGTAGTCTTAAGACAAAACAATCAGTTTATACTTGATAACGATTAGAGATACAAACAAGGCGATATTAAGTTGCAAAAATTCGCCAAATAATTTAGGTTACATAAAATAACCATGGAGAGGACCTCTTATTGTATTAGAAATTGAACCAATAGCGTAATCTAATCATAAAATCTACCATGTTTAAAATTTTTTTCGATTAAGGTTTGATTGGATTTTTTACCAGTCGTCCTTAATGCAGTATTAATGGAGCAAAACTAACAATGTTAATCGGAGAAAAAATCCACTGAATAGTAATTCCTGTTTATTGATGAACCGGTCGGTTTAACTGTCCATTATCCAACAGCTACATCAGCAAAACTAAACGAAAAACGTTTGACCGTCAGCTGCGTCGAACTTTTAATTAACGATTCGTCAAGATTAAGCACTGCAAATCCATGTTATATACAATGTCTGTGTCGTGGCATTTTAGTTACAACAAAGAAAAATTACTTTGTCCTTGTTTTGATTTGGTTTGCTTGTTGTAATCTTAAGATTAATATTGACTTTGGAGAATTATCGAGGCTAGATTGCTGAATAATATATAATGCTTTATAAAAATTACTTTCTTCGCTACCTAAATATTAATCATTGATATAAAAAGTTGTTTTCTACAAAATTAAGACGTATATATTGTTTTAACGTGTGTATTCATTTTAATTTGATTTTAGTTAGGATGATTCCAAAGCGATCTCGTAAAAATATGATCACAGATGAATTAAAAACTAGAAACAAATATTGCATGGGAATTTTCTTGCGTTCAACTTTTGATTGAGATATTTTGATTCGCTTAAAAATCTTGCCAGGGTACTAATAAAGGGGCTCCGTGAAAATATATAAAGTTTATCTCAGTCCGTTGAGTATTAGGCAATCTTTGAGGACATAGTCAACAGCTCCATCCTCCTTCCGGCACCACCTGCACATCGGGTCATCTACGAGACCGATCGTATAAAGATGGCGCCTCAGATGACAAGGTCTTGTCAACAATCCCAATACAGTTCGCAGCTCTTTCCTTCCTAACGAGACAAGCTCCCTCGTAAGCCGTGCGCTAGGTCCAGTTATATGTTCCTTATCACCCCCCATTCTAGGAGCTCCTCTCTACGATTCAATAAATTTGCTTTCCAGCAATAATTTTAAATTCCGTTTACCAACAATAACTGGTACAGGTAGAATTTGTTGGGATCCATATGGTTTAGTTACAGACCTCAACTCTGCCAGACGATCCGCTTCCTCATTATCGCATACGCCCGAGCGACCCGCAACCTACACGAGTTTGATTGCACAACTATTTCTTGTCAGAGTATTCAGGTCTTCCTTGCACTTAGACACTAGTCGCGAAGTGACGACACAGGACTTCAGTTCTATTGTCGAAACCCTATTATCGATCATATATTTATTACCCTACTCCTGTTGATGTTCCTCTCATAGAGATCGCTACACTGCAGAAAAGAATAAAGTTCCACTATAAAGTTTTTTGCACCTTGTCCGAGAGAGTGGAACTCTCTGACTCCCGTGCTCCTGCCGAACACTCCGCCTCCAGCTCATTCGTTTCTCTTGAAACTTGAAAACGGCTAGCCGAAACGTCGTGATATTCAACAAAAATAAAGACAATGGAAGTCCAACAGATATCTACTACTTCACAAGAAACATCATTGTTTATGACCTTCAAACAAACATCTTTAAAGATATCAGGGAATTTTTGTAAAAAATAAGAAAGAACTTGAACTACTTCCCAAAAACACAAACCTAAGGGGTAATCTATGGACCAGCACTGTTATTATGCACCAAAGCACTCACATTCCTCATATGACCTATATTTCTCATTGAATATCTTCAGAAAAAACTCGTTGACAAAATATATACTCTACCTCCGTAGAACCAGGAGTTTTTTGTTCCATTATGACATCAGATTTACTGTGTGTATGAAACTGGACTGCGTTTCCATCCTCAGATTCTGTATAATCATTATTAGCTTTAGTTTTCTTTGTTCCTTAGTCTCTTTTCTTTTTGTTTTTTTTATTCTGTCTGTTGGTCAATTTATTTTCTTTTTCTACTTTCTTCTTACCTTGCCCTATCGAGAGCAGCCTTTCTAACCCTGTTATATATTTTCCTCTTTTTAATTGGTACTAGACTTATGTCATAAGAAGATATCAAAATTAGGCCACTGCGATTAAGTCTGGAAGTTGAAGATTCAATATCACGTATTGTTTCATGTCTGAGACCAAAAACTGATGTTTTAGTTGATGTGAAGCTGCAATATGCAGACGCAAAGTTTAAAGATCTAGATGAGGCATCTGCTTCTGTTTTAGATTTAGGTCTAGAGACTGATATTTCAGCCAAATTGTTACGATCAAGTGGACAAATAAAAAATCTAGATAGATACTGAGATAAATAGGAATTGGTAGTTTATGGTGCTACAATATTAATTCCAACCACTTTTTATCGATAAACATAACTTTTCGTGAAGCCATGGAATTTATTTTCCATCTTTAAAATATATTTTGCTAAAATACTATCACGATATGTGCCGAACATTGTTTTTTATTTTCAATATGATGGCTGCAGCTTCACCTGGAGACTTTTCATGTTTTAGTCCTATTCGAAACAAATTTGCTAAATATTCTTTAAAATAAACCATTGTTTTTGTCGAATCATCTATACAACCTCACTCATCTTGTCTCCATCCCGGTCTTTACATTTCCCTTTTAAATAAGACGACTGCATTGTAAAAATTAATATAAAACATTATAGCAGGAATCCAACCGAGTAAGTCTTAGAACCCAGTCAACAGTGTCTGTTGTTACATTGATATTTTTTATACTATTCTTAAACCGTGGCGTTGTGCGTTCGATCACCACACTTTGGCGTCAGTTATCAAAAACACTGTGAAGTTAATAAAATTATAAATATTCAGTGTTGAGAACACTGGGGAGGGAGTCCAATAAAAACTAAAAAAATTGACTCATAGTCTACGGGGTAAAAAAGTTTGGAAAACTCTGGTCAATAATGTAGCACACTATCTTTATACCAAGCTTGTTTCAGAATATACTTTTTTTTTTTTAAATTTAAAATCACGTCAGACGGTAGGGGACCACCTGGCATGATATATTCGCATAGGGTTCAATTGAAATTATTAAAAAATTTTGGCATCTAGTATTGTTAAAATTGTACGAAAGAAATATTTAATTTACCATGGTAAATGAAATATATTGAATTTTAATAAATTAATTTTAGACTTGTAATAAAAAACTTAGGATATGTGAAGTTTTTAGATCCACATACTTTACCCTACATAATGAGCTGAAAGAAGAAAATTTAAGATTCGTATTATAAGTCCCAAGAACCCCTCAAATATCAATTTTGGATAAAATCGAGAAAATGTAGAGTGTGTAGTCCTTCATATTCTATCTGCCATATTAAATTGTAAAAAGTTAATTTCAGATTGGTAACCTATAACCCCAAATCCCTCTAATATTAATTATGAAAAAATGTGATTAAGGTAAAATTTTTAACCCGCTCTACTGCCGCCATATTGAATTTTTCAAAAATAGTTTTAAATTCGTAATTTGCAATCTCAAAAACTCTCCAATATCGAGAAATGTAAATTTCTCAAACTCCCATAATTTTAGATTCATAGTGTGCTACCCCGAAGACCCAAAAATTATTTATTTTGTCCATCAGATTCTAAGCCCCATCTTGGATCAGACTGAAATAATTTTGCCCAAATTTATATGAGTTCACTATAGTAACCTTCTGAACATAACGCAAGAAATCACGTTCAAATCGGTGCCGCCGTTCTGGAGTAATCGGCGTATATACATAAAAAATACACTGAAGTCGACTTTAGAACCTCCTTCTTTTAGAAGCCGGTTAAAAAAACATTCCCCTGTATCACCGGCATATACGAATCTTCATCGGAGCATTATTAAACTGTTAACATGAACCAATATTTGAGTTTTATTATGCCAGAAATTATGATACAATGTTGGCTTTTCTACGAAAACCGTTGAATAGTAAACTGAGATCGGGTCATAATGTTATTCCCCGCTCATTATTGTAAACATACACTGTAAACATATTTGCGATGTTAATTAATTTTCCGAGATACGATGTATAATCCGCTATTTAATAAAATAAAATCAGTCTAACATGCATTTACATTTTGCCTATAGCAGATTCGTATCAGTTACCACACATAAATATTTAGATAAATAATAAAATAATTTACAGGTCATATCGTTCATTCTACATGCAAAAAAAAATTTAAAAATCAAATAGATAACTAACATCAACCCTTAGATTTGACCTTGACATTAAAGGTTATTTTAAGGTCAACTTCAGAATTTTAAATGAGACCTCTTATTTTTAATCCTACAGATGGAAAGATCAGTGAAGTTACATCCACATATGATCAAGGTCAGGTCATAAAAACATTGAAAAGAATAACTCGTGTAACATTACAGCCATTTGAATTGTGTTGTCAAAAAATTAATCATAGATTGTGAAACTACGCGTAAAAAAATTGGCTGATCACTCGGCTGTTGATAATGTTAACGTCCAGTCTTAAATCCTTGAGATATTTTGTTATCTCTTCAAAAATATTCCTTTATATTAAGCAGTGCAACAAAGACGGATATCGTTTTGAAACGACGCGACGCTGTGAGAAGTCCAATATCGTAAATTATAAATGCACCGCTCGGGGATGTGTGTGCAAGAGATGATTGATTGTATCCCCACAGAATGTGCTCTTTCTGGCTTTTGGCCAACGCTTACGATATTAAGCACGTTCTAAATTCAATTGGCTTGTAACGTTCTTGTAATCTCTGTAGAGGGTGGCACACATCAAAGGCGTCGTTACTTTTTTGACGAGAAACTGTCAACTCTTCTAATTAATTTTTTAAGTAAACGTATACTTAACACTGACATAGCAAGAAAGGTACTAAAACTCAACAACAACAAAAAATGTCTCAAAATAAAATTAACTTTTAAAATAATGAAGAAATGCAAAATATATTATATAAATTAATCTCAAATACATGAATAACAGACTAAACGTATAAAAACTAGCATTAATAAATAAAAACTTGACAAGTCCCTACACACCTAGCCTATAAACTAACAATTTAAACATAATAAAATAGGACAAGATTGATCTAAAAAGAAAATTTGCATTCTTATAATTTGAAAGGCCCTGTAAACCTTTCACGAACAAAAAGTCATATTTACGAAAGATGAATCTAGGCCCGAAGAATACAATGTCCCCATAAAGACCCTGTCCCACAAGATTATTCTTTAGATTAGCCCAAAATCTTTATCTAGACAATATTTCTCATTTCTAGCGGTAAACGTTAAATATTCGTTTACTCTTAAAGACAAAAGAGGAAGATTTTGAGACTGCCTTGTGATATATCGTGTTGTTTGAGTAAAACAGTCGTTGTTTTTTATGTAAAATGCATGCTGTTTACAAAATTAGATAGAAGAAAGGGTCAGTATGCTATAATCTACAAATATTGGTGACAGTGATCCTTTGGTTTAGCCCTTGAAAGATATCATACAGCCCTTTTCTGTATAGCAAATACCACAATAAATAGATCCTTGATACAGAAACGGCAAAAGAACACATCATAATATAGATATGAATCTATAAGGGCAGAATATGCTGACTTTGTGGGCACATAATGTAAATTATTGGATATGACAAAAAATGTCTAGCATCCAGAAGCAGGCTTATGACTTAAATGAAATATAAGCGCTTCAACCATCAATCCTGTTTAATTGTGAATTACAAAAAATTTCACCAGACCACAACTTTTTTGAGTTATTTATTTATTAAGAGTTAATAAGTTGGCACCTAAAAATGCTTTCGACTTAGAAAAATCTTGGAATAATACTAGATATATGATTTGAGTCAACTTCATGCCATAATATTTTAGTGTCATCGTGAAAAAAGGTGAATCTTCCAAAGAGAAGAATTTAAAAATATTATAACTCAAAACATTTTTTTTGTTTTTAAATTATAATCAAGTGTAGCATATTAAAAGTAGAAGTTCAGTACGTTTCGAGATTTTAACAAAGTGATGCTTTTCACACTCTCTGTCATTGCATCATTACAGCGGTACACAAATGACATACATTGTCATATATTATATTTTTCAGGCTCTGTTCAAAGAAATCAATTTCCAGTTAAAAATTACAGGTCTTTGACAATCAAAAGTTGATACTTTTTATGGAATGCCATTTTGTGTCAAGTTCTTATCAAATTTTAATTATTGAAATAATATTGATAAATGTCAAACTGTTTTGGTGGACGAAAATAGTATTAAATAGTGCAAAATTATGCTGAAAAAGAAGCCGTAAATAGTGAATATATGAGAGAAGCTAAGAGGAGAAGGAGGAGGATAATGCGTATAAACTCTCTGAGTATAGTCTCCGACTCTCCATACGTTTTACCTTGTTCCTCCTCCTTTTAGGTTTTCACATTATATTTTTGTTCATGAACTTGTAAAAATTCAATGGTTCTAATAACCTTATCCCTTTTTAAAATTAAAGACGCAAAGTTTCTGAAGCTGAAAGTATCTTAAAAGTATTTAAAAATGAAAATATATCTTCTGCTTCAAACGTAACTAAATTAGAAAGAAAAAGAAAAGATTTTTATAGTAAATTAGCTAGTTTTCGATTTTAAAAATAATGAGACAGATAGTGATCGAAGTTGGTTTGGATATTATATTAATATAACAAAAGACCAAGCAGTAAAACTGTGTGAATATTATTTTAAAATTGACAATATTTCGAAATTTCTCTGTGGAATAAGTTGTCGCTGAAGTTTAGTGTCCAAAATAGAAAAATTAGTGCGAGAATTTTTTGTAGATTTCATTATGAACGAAGCATGTTCAAGACATTTTTCTATTTTGGCAGTAGAAGAAAGTGGTGGTCAAGATTTATGCTACATATAAAATATGAACACCATGCGAGCTTTTGTAAAAAAGTCGCTGAATTTTGTATTGACTATTTAAAGACCAAAAAATTTGTTTGAATTCTCCTCATAAGCTTTCTCATATATTCACTACTACCCTATTACGTAATCGTTGGGATACTATTTAACTAATATAAAGTCCATTATGGTAATAGCTATACCTCCAACTTTTCCTCTAATATGTTCTGCACTATAATTTAAAAAAAAAATCGGTTTTCTTGATTTTGTTCAAAAATCAATATAGTAATCACCTTCTGAAGTTGATAGACGTACTTCTCAGTTTTCCTATATAAAAAAGTTAATAACAACTTTAAGTATAATTAATATTCCAAAAGTTTTGCCCAAAAATCGAGATTCTTGGATTAAAACTATGTAAATTTGAAATTTTTACTTACAAATAAATCAGGTAACTTTCAAAAATATGAAAAAATTGGACCTTTGTGCGATTCACCGCAGGGTGATCTCGTAATGTAAAAGTCTCTAAAGATACCTTACACAATAATTGACGAAACGTCATAGTATTTATTTTCGAATTCGATGAACGTTCTTCTAAAGAACTAAATTCAAGTCAATACTGTTAACTGGTGAAATTAAAAGAAAATCCGAGAAAATCGGAATCTGTATGTCTATGGTCTAGATTAAAAAGTTATTTTTCAATAAAAAAATAATTTCACGTGAATTATGCTAATTTATATTTACATTCTTTTCTATACTAATTAAAACTAAAAGAAAAGATGATAGTGTTTTCACAAACCACAAGCATTTTTACAGCAAAAGATGAACTGAAGAAATGACAACTACAGTTTAATTTCATACCGGTTCGTTCTGAAAGCTGAATCCATGATCGACGGGCACGGGGACCTCGGCGAATGTTGAAATGCAGCCTTGGTAGTCCACTACAGCCCGGACGAGCATTTCTTTACTTAATATTAGAGTTGTGGCTTGGTGCGCACGGACTGGATCTACTCACCTGAAAAATAAATTTTTGTTATGATCGACATCGAATCACTAATTTAGAGTGTCATCCCTAATATACAGTGTGTTATGTTCACTATAAAGAAGAAATACATTAAATTTAAGATAAATGTGCTGGAAGTAAATTTCATAAACGTTTATTAAATGCATTTAATGCAATGCATTAATTTAATCTAAATTAATTTATTCCATTAAATCTAATGTAATCAGACATTAAATTTAAAGTTTTGTTCATTACATTTTAAGGTAACTATGTACATTAGATAAACGGCCAGTGTTCTTTGAATTTAAAATATGTTATCACATATTTAATGGACCAATATTAATATAAAGTAAAAAAAATCTGCTACCATTTTTTCTATAGGTAGCGTACAGTCATCTGTAGACCGGTTTCGAACTCATTGGTTTCCGTTAGTACCGACAGACATGTACACCTCATCATAAGAGAACTGAGTCCTTTAAGCAATTTATGTCATAGTAAACAAAACGTTCAATACAAGTTTCGCCATCTCCCGGAATCTTATGCAATGTACCATGAATATTAATGTAAATTTATTTAATGTTAAGGTACATTTGAATTAATTTTAATGTACAGAAATTGAAACATATTTTCAGTTACCTTACTGAAATTTAAGATACCATTTAATCAAATTTAATGTACAACGAACGGATATTTGGATGAATTGCTTTAAATTCAAAGTAAATGTAAATTATTCACGATTTTTGGTACAAAATCGTTAAATTTAATGTAGAATGGACATTAAATTTGCATCATATTTAAGGTTATTTTCAACAATGTGGTTAATTCTATTGTTAGTATTAATGGTTATTTTTGTAGATTCATTTCTAGTATCATTATAGATAATAAAATTTGGTATGTTTTTATTAAAGTTTTTCTAAACGATTTCAAATAAAATGAGAAGGTTCTCAATTAGAACTCTCTCGAATTCTATGGGGTTTCATGGGGCATTTACCCCACAAGTTATGAATCGTGTTTAAAAACATTTCACAAAAACTTATTTTGAGCATTTCATGAAATATTTTTTTGTATACAGAGTGTCTCAAAAATTTTTCAGAGTCAAACTTACCTTATTTTAAAAATAATACCTTGAATGTTTTTACATATTTTGAATCCATTTGAAAATCTTATTTGGTTCTAAAAATATTACGGCATTTCAATACCATACTTAAGGGTAATATTTTTTAATCAAAAATTTGTAATTTACGTCCCATCATTCAAAAGCTGTAATATCCTGAATAATGTTAGTTGAATTAATTAAGAATTAATAGGTAATAACCTTTTGTAATATAATCACAGCAAAAATATTTTACCAAAATATTTACAGCTATCAAAAATGATGTCGTAAAATTTCAAAAAATTATAAACTAAATGAAATATTCCGAATGTCTTCCATTCTAGCAAACGAATTTCCAGAATTTTTTTTTCTAAAAATCGTAAAGTTCTTTCATTTTACATGACTCAAGGAGGAAGGCAATTTTACCCATTGCTTCTGCCTCTCCTGTATCATCGCTTGGCAATAATACAGGCAATAATTCCTGCTTACATTCAGTGATCACTGGTGCTGCTGGGATTTTATGTAGAATAATAACG
Organism: Diaprepes abbreviatus; assembly: GCA_034092305.1. Lineage (NCBI taxonomy): Eukaryota > Metazoa > Arthropoda > Insecta > Coleoptera > Curculionidae > Diaprepes > Diaprepes abbreviatus. Next base: position 5,792,170 of record JASJET010000093.1, on the reverse strand, counting down.
ACAATTATGTCTCTTTATGCAGTAACTGGTATGAAAGTTTCCTTCATCACAAAATAAAACACAATTAAAAGTCAGGATCCTACAAAAAATTACAAACGTGTATGGGAAAACGCACTGTTGCAGGATCCTGCAAATATTTTTTAACGTTTTCTGGCGCATAACTTTTGATAGCAGTCATATATCTTGATGCTGTTCTCAAGATGTTTTAGGGATACTCACAAACTTTTTCCATGCCAATGAAAGCACTCAAAGAGATTTCTTTTGCCATCAGTTTCTCCCAACATTAATCTAAAAACCAGCACACATGTAGATCAGATGAAGCACTTAACATCATATGGACTTAGACAACGACTTAAATGAAATAAATGAATCAATACTCAGAGTTTATTAATCGAGCTCGACAACAAAGATAAATACAACGGATAATTCTGGCAAAACTATATCAAAATACTTAACATTTACAGAAAAGAAATTAGGAAATTTAAAAGTATAGCTTCAGGAAATTCTGTGAAGATATTCAATCTATACCTGTTGCAGAGCAAATGGCAGAGTTAATACAACAATGATATTCAGAAAGCTAAACAATAGTTTCAGAGAGAATGAAGAAGAAAAAACATTCCTCTTACTCGACACTCACAAATTAAGTTCCATGAATGGTTTAAACCATTTCGAGTTTGGGAAATGTTCTATTAATAGAACATCATAGTAGACCTATCAGAGAAGCGATGACTAGACAGATATGATGTAATGGTTGTTTTAAATGGGCAATAAACACCTTTCAATCATTTCAAACTTCAGGAGTCGATGAAATGTGTCCTGTCTTGTTTCATCAAGAACACTAGAAGATCCTACCACACAAAGTGCGTATTAGTTGCAGTAGTCTGAAATTGGATTATATACTAGAATCTTGGAGAAGGGCCAGAACCTTTTTTATTTCAAAAGCGTAGAAGAAGGACGTTACAAAATCTAAATCCCTGCGACCCAGTCTCATCCCAAAACGATAGAAAAATCAGTTGAAAACTACATCAAAATAGACATCGTAGAACTGGTGAAATGGCACCCCCATCAATATATGTAGTAAGCTGGTAAATATACGGAGATAGCATTGGTACAGCTAACAGATGAGATCCAGAATGCAGTAAACAAAAAAACCGCAGTATGTGGCTTTCTGAATGTAGAAGGGGCATCTGAGAGTACTCTACCTGAGGTTGTCAAAGAGGCACTAGATGATAAGAGAATAGATGGAACGACTTTCAGATGGATGTCAAAACTCTTCTTCATCAGAATAGCAGAAACAGAAGATTCATCAGTAATCTGACTGACTCGGCATATCTTTTCAGGGCTATGCATATGAAATGGTCATAATTGCTAGGGTCGAGTTTGGGAAATTCTCTGCGATATAGTTCAAAGAAGACTTAACAACTAAAGAATGGTTGACTGAAAGTAAGAGGTTAAATATCTGAGACTCACTCTGGATAAAAAAACGTCTATGTGATAAGCAAGAAAAGGAAGTAATAAACAAGGCCACGAAAGTCCTGATATTCTGTATGAACTTCGCGGAAAAAAAGTGGGACACTAACTCAAATATCCTGCATTGGCAACAGGGCCAGTGAAAATGAGCCCAACAGATACTATGAAATTAATTCTAAACTTCACACATCTAAAGAGTGAGATACATTAAAATAAAAATATATATGGAACGGTTGTTTCACAAACCCGCATAATGTTCCAAGATGAAAAAGAAGTTTAACTTCGCGAAAAACTTTAATATAATATTGAATTGTAAAAGTGAATGGGAGGAAGATATCCCTGAGAACTTCAATAGAAACTCTAATAAAAAGTTTAGAGATGGTTCTAAAACAACGTAGGGAACTGGAATCGGAGTGGACGGACGTGATACCAAACAATTCGAGACCTTCAGCAAAGGGAAGTTTACGCTATTGGGGAATGTATTCAGTTCAATAAAAAGGATTACATCAGATAGTCAAGCAACTTTCCATGCGCTGACTTTTTATGGTGTTAGCTCCAAGTGATTCAGGAATGTTTAAATAATTAAACGAACTAGGCAAGAACAACGGTTACCCTTCTATGAGTGTCGGGATACCTTGGAGTAAAAAGAAACCAAATAGTAGACGAACTCGCAAAAAAAGAGAGCCATTTCTGGGGTCTTAATCATTTCGCGCCATATTGGAAGAACTAAAAAGAAATCCAATTATAGAAAAAAGCTACACAGAATGAGAAAAGCGAAGATATTTATGTAGAACTATAATCAGAAGAAGTTTAAGGAATGTATTGGACTAAATGAAAACTAACTTAGAATTCTAGTAGAAATCCTAACAAGCCACCTGTAGAGGAATTTGGAGTAACAGAGAGAAGAATGCAAATTTTGCGAGGAAGAGGATGAATCCCCTATACATCACCTTGCAAAATCAACTCAGTATGAGGCCGTCGCACATATTGAGTTTCCTAAAAGAAATAGAATTGGAGGATCGTTTGCTCGCTTTCAAAATAAAATTTTATATATTACAAAATAATGAACGTCGGTTTGATAGAAATAGCAGAAAACTTATGTGTATCTTCGCTGGCAACACAATTAAAAACTGGTGTTTGTAAAAGCTCTAGGCTTGTATAATGTTTATTATGCATTAGTTTACTTTGCCCGTCTCATATCCGTTCTTTTATGAAAACGTGTTGTCTATGCTTTCAGAATATTAATTTTACAGAAGAGTGTTTCTTGGGAAATATTATACCTTACTGGCAGCCTGTTTTATTATTTTATGTGCCATATTTCCAACTTGTTACGAATAATATGTATTGTTTATGTTACATGAATGAAAAAGAAATTATTTCCATTCAAGAAACTGTCAAGGAAATAGTGTACTTGTGTTTGCCCACAATCTATTTTTAAACGTGTATATAAGACACTTGTGAAAGGGTAGGAATCACAATTAAGGTAGGTTACGGTAGTACATCGCTTTGTAACAGCTTTAAAAGGATTCGGGTTTTAAGTAATTTGCTGAATTAAGACAATAATTCTTGAAAAATTAAATAAAATATATTAAAGAAATCAGTTATACTAATAAAGATGATTTTTAACAAGTTAATGTTTTTTCCTTTTCAGATCGTCATAATGAAAAGCAAACAATTTATTTGTTTATTTTGATTGACTGTATTTAAAGATTGTATTGTCAAGTGCGGATACAAGGGGGGGGTCGATCCCCCCCCAAGAGTGTTGAGATCAAGAAAATAGACCCAATTTTGCATCTTATACTATAGTTTATTCAAGAACTAGAGAGAGTAATAAATCATTTTTTCTCCTTTTTTTTTTTTCGCAGACTACTTGTGTTCCTTAGTCGGGCGTCTTTGGAAAAATTTGTTAGACATACATTTTTCTTAAGAATGGGTACGAAATTTTATGATTAAAAATATCGGTCTATAATAGTACATTATTAGGGTTGGATAACAATAGATATTTGGAAGTGTGAAGTGTTGAATATGATTTTAATCCTTGTCATAGGCGTCGGAAGGAGGTTTATGGTATAGAATATTATTTCGGTAATAAACTTAAAATAAAAGGTTTTTATAATATTATTTTAATTTTTATGGTTTCTTAATAATTCACATACATTAGAAAATATAGATAATTTTGACATATTTAGTTTTGGTATAGAAACCGTTTTAGGAACATTCAGACTAAAACCTAGCCTTATTCTCTCAAAAAATTGTAAGTTATAATTTAAATACTTACAAATTACCCATTGTCAAAAATACAAGAAGTTAAACATATAAAAAATAAATTCGTCCATATAATATTAAATTTTTTTTTGGGGCTATCGGTTATTTAATTATTAATAAAAAACATTTTTTGGACATTTGTGGTTTCAGTTTATTTATTTCTTAAACCATCTGCAAAATTACAATTAAACATTAAATAGGGTTCATATGTAATTAATTTTAATGTTACAGTTTAAATTATACTTACCTATTTTTATTTCTATTTCACTGACATCTTAATTTAATTTACTTTATTATATAAAAATTCGATAGCCCCAAAAATAAAATAAACATGTTAATTTTACACGCTTAAGAAAAAGACACAAATACAATAATAAAAAAATGACGACTAATTGGAATTAAATATATATAAAATTAAAAAGTGAAATACATTAAAATAAAAATATATAAAAAAATAAAAAATGTATAAACAACATTAAACAATAAAATACAACAAAAACAAAGATTGAAACAATAAATTGTGTTTACACTGGTAAACATTACGTATCTAATTCGTAATCAAAGTCAGTGAAGGTATCTTCTCTCAAGTTAATTGGTTCCTCTACCTCACCGATTATGAGATCGAGTTTCGACATTTTCTTTTATTCTCTTATTATATGGATTTTTCCCGATTTTCTGCAATAATTTTATTCAAAAAATCTTTCAAAAATTCAGTTAAATTACTAATTTTGTAAGCTGTGTTATTTCTAGCAACTCTACCTTTTACTTGAGAGAGAAATTTCCTTCTCCAACGGACATTTTCCGGACGATCTATAAGAACCGATTTCCTATGTGGGTTATCCCAGCAAAAATTAAGTTCTCTGAGCAATTTCCAGAGCTCAGTTCTTTTAATTTCAGGTAAATCCCAATCTTCATTGATTTAAGTTAGAATTTTGTCGATGGTTGGGATCTGCTTTTCATAATAAAATGTATATACAACTCATTTTATTGCATTTTACATCTCTTCTTCCAAGGAGGTTTTTCGTCTGCCTGAGATCGATTATGGCTTGGGAGTATTAACAATTCCAGTCATTTTTTTCTCCTTTAGTAATCCGTATATAGTAAATTTCCCAATTCCTGTCATGTTGGAACACATCTCAACAGAGCTTTTAACATTATTATCTAGATATTGATATCTTAAGGCATCATAACATTCGTCGTAATAAGTTTTTCGTTGAGGAAAAAATGCCCATGTTTAACGATTTTGGCATAAATATAGAGGTGGAAGCCATGTCTTTTGGGTATCTGACTAATCTCAGATAATATATAAAAACAAGCACAAACAAGATAAATCACTAAGGATACACTGTAAGGTGTACTTTGCTCATCAACACAAATTAAATTGAACTATCAGAAATCTTATTGTTCTAGTACATTTATAAAAGCTTATAATATTTAAATATAATTAAATTTACGGCAGCACTCAGTTACCTGCGGCACTAGAGCAGATACGTTGGAGGTTTTGGTAACAGTTTTATTACTCTCTCTAGTTCTTGAATAGAATATAGGAATGTGTATGCCTGCCCCTCCCCTTCCCAAGAGCTTTGAGTTCAGGAAAATAGAACCGATTTTGCCTTTTAAATTAGAAATGTGTATGCTGCTGGCACGTCCCCCCATTAACAACTTGTTTTATCTTGTGATAGCCCCCACCCCTCTGCAAGAGCTTCAAATTCAGAAAAATAGACCCGACCCTGTCTTTTACACTAGAAATGGGAATGTTGTTAGTGTGTGTGTCCCCCCCCCCCCCCCCCGTCGACAACTAGCTTTCGCTTGTCATACTATACTTTTGTGATGTCACCCTCCCGCCAAAGAGAGAGGCTGGATCGGCTCCTGAGCTGTGTTCAGTTATTAACAATAAGAAAATAAAGAAATAGCCTATTTTCATAAAATTTATGAAATTCTATCTGAACGTATCCTGCTTACAGCTTTAAAATGTTTGCTTTTAATTAACCTTCACTATTATCCCATATAATTTAAATTTTAAAATTTTTAATTTTCTATTTTCCCTCTTTATTAGAAATCATCGCACGTACTTGCAAGTAAAGTAGTGGTTTGTTCCGAACGCCTGACTATAAATTATTAACCTCCCTAAAAATACTTTGAGTAATTTTCCCAGGCAAATCGCGGAAATAACTTCAGCAACTTTCAGTGAAGTTCTAAGGATTTTCGCAATTAATATGACAGGAAAACCTGTCTGGCTTGAGGCCTTAAAGCAAGTTTGCTAAGCAAAAGGCGAGGACAAGTAGAACAGCCAAAAGGGAGCCAAAAGAGGAGCTAAAAATAAGTGCAAATGTAATTTTCGAATTAATTTTCAAAGTGAGTTTGTTTTAAACGTACTAGAGCAAAAACAAAGGAACAACACAATGAAGTGACAACATATTTAAAATTTTCATAAGGTTTTTTTTGAAGGTATAAAATTCACTACAAAATATATTAACAACACGCCGATACGGATTCTTCTCAATAAGTGCCTCCGTTGGCCGAAAAAACGATACAACTCCATTTTTTCGTCAATTAGTGCAAGCCATAGGTAAATATAGTGACGTAAATTCCGAGATGTAAGAACAAACTCTACATAAAATGTAACAGCAAAAAATAGGTTGGAGCAAAGAGGGGAGGGGGAGGTTAAAATTGACCAAAACAGGTTTTTTGAATTTACAAGCCATGGAACACATTTTGGAAAAAAGTTTCAAATAAAAGTTGAAGAGATTTTAAAGACCTACAATTCTAGCTCCTGTGCGATTTTTTGTGTTAATTTGTTATTGCCAAAAGGACAAAAAAACCTTCGAAATCTGCCATTTTTTTGCATATCAATTATCTAATGCGAAATTAACCTATTTTGAACTTTTTGGCTTTGAAAAAGGAGCTCTCATCATTCTGAACAAAATGATATTTTATGATAGTAAATTGAATAATTTGATCCTGAGATATTGCAAGTTGTTTATCCCAAGATGTAAAATGTAGATTGCTATAACTTTTTTTTGGGTGAACATTTTGACCTTAACAAAGGCTCAATTTCTTCACAAGGGCCTAAATTGTCATAACTTGTTGGAGGTAAATAAAAAAAAATAATATCTAACCCCTTAAATATCGCTTCAAAAAGGAGGGTGTTGCTTTTTAATAAATAAGTAGAGCTGGAGCCTCCCTCTTACTCGCTAGACATTTCTAATTTGAAAATTCGAATAGCTAAATTCAAGACAAAGATTTTTAAAAATTGAAAAACTTTTTTGGACCAATAAGAGCCGAGTTAGGATATTTTTTTTCTAAAAGTCGCAGTTTATGAGAATTAAGAAACAAATTCAACGGCGTTATATTTTCAAAATGCTTGATCAGATTTTACAAAGTGAGGCTTCTTGTTATTAAAATTCATACGTAAAGCAGAGTGTCTGAAAAGCGACTGGCCGACCGAGGTGGTGGGGACCCGCCGCCGCCGAGTTCTCGCGTAGGATAAAACTGAACCCGCAACTTTAAATCAGCGGCGGTCGAAAAAATTCGCAATATTTCAGGAACGAATGGACTAATTTCGAGGTTTTTTTTTTAATCTGGGACAGCTCGAGGAATTATGAATATCGGTGCAATTAGTTCTTACGGATAAGCTATATTTAATGTGTTATTTGGAGTACTTATGAAATTTGAAATTTGTGGACAAGTTTAATTTCAATTTTAATCTACTTTACTCAGAAAATAATTATTCAAGCTTTTTCATATTCAAAGATAAAAAATGCAAATCTTTAACTGAAAAAATTTATTTCATCTCATTATTTATTTATTTATTATGTAAGTATAAAGTAATTATGTATTAAATTTACAATAATGTATGCTATTTATATAATTTGCCTTTTTTTGCTTTTGGTAAACTTTTTTCTTCTTCATTGTCATCAAAAATGCTACTTAATATATTATCGTTTTCGTCGCCAGACTCGTTTTCATATTCAGTGACCGGTGCATTTATATGTGAATCCTCATTGCAGAATCTAAATAATAGTGAGTATTACAGGCTGTGTTCATGGCAGCTACATACAGCGTTACAGCCTTTTTGGCATTTGCAAGCAATGCGCTCTGAAACTTCGGGTGATATTATTTTTTCACGGGAATAAGCTGGTTAGAATCTGATGTAAAGCGGAGGTAATTCAGCTTAAACTCAACATTTTTTTAGGATATTATCAGCGCTTATCTTCGAACATACCCCTGTAGAATTAGCAAAACGTCAGAACTAGGGCCCGGTGCTTTGAACGCTGAATAACGTAATAATATTTTTATTTATATTTGAAAAAGTGTTGATAAACAGTAGATATTTAGTTTCTTAGTACACACATACCGATTTTATGCTATCCTTTTCTAATTGCATTATTTAAACGAGTATCATATGATAATCGGTACGTCAATTCTGATATGAATATATGGTTGCCTAAATTATTATTATTGTTATTTTTCAATATGTAAACAATATTTACCAAAGTTTTTAGATCCTCTTTTTGTTATTATTAATTGTAAACTTCGCATTTATAGTAATTTCTAACACTTAAAAACACCGAAAAAAGTCTCGACAAGCAATTAAACTGAAAGAAAGGATAAGTAAACATGTTTATGTGTGTCAAACATCAAAAAAACGTCTCCCCCGCCGACCATAAACAGCCTTCAAACAAATCTAATATTGTTTAAATCTAGGGTATGATCGAAGGCGTTTATCATATATAATAGTTTTATAACTTTTTTACTGTTATTATGGGATATTGCACCATTACCTGAGGAATTACTAAAGGACCTTGCGAGATCAATTAACGAATCTTCATTGTTTCTTTGTAAAGTAGCATTTTTAACCATGCCAAAAAATGCTGATGTTGTATCGCAGTCGGTAACAATGTAAAAAAACGCTATTATTTTTCTTAGTCCTTGAAACTATTGCAAGTGAAATATTTATTGGTTTTTTAGGTGCTAGTTTGTGAAATATTATTTAAGATGTTTCCTTTGCTAACTGGTACCACATTACTAATAAAGCAGTATCCTTACCAACTATAATATATATATATATATATATATATATATATATATATATATATATATATATATATTAAATCTCGATATTTCAAGAGCAGTTTAAACAATTAAAATATCGACATCTTCGTCAACTTATATAACCTTTTAACTTTAGTCGTTCTTTTTGAAGATCTATCAACTGCATTTTATTTTTTTGTTCTTGAGGAATTCCTTTGTTTTCAGCAGAATCTTTGCCCTTTCGTCTATTGTAACTTCGCCTCCAGAACTATTTCTTAGTCGACGAAGATGCTCGAATAATTTCGTGCCTCCTACTTTACATCCGTCTAAAATTAATCATGTCGGAGACTATGACACCTCCTTATTAGTTCTTTAATTTTTTTCTGAAAAAAAAATCTTAGTTCGGCTCTTTTTGATCCAACAAAATTTTTTTTTCTGAATCTTCATCTTGAACTAAACTCTTCGAATTTTTCAATAAGAATGTCTAACATGTAAGGGGGAGGCTCCAGCTCTATTTTTTAGGAAGAGAAAGCACCCACATATTTATGGGGCTGAAAATTAATTTTTTTGTTTGCCCCAACCAAATATGAAAATTTAGGCCTTCACAAAGAGATTGAGCCTTTTTGGATCTCAAAATGTTCACTCAAAAAATATTATAGCAATGAACATTTTGCGTCTGGGGACAAAGAAATAGCAATATCTCAGCAACAAATTATTCAGTTTACTATTTTTAAATACCATTTTGTTCAGAATGACGAGGGTTTTCTTTTAGAAGCAAAAAAGTGCAAAAAAACTTAATTTTCCATTAAATGATTGAAAGGCAAAAAATGACCAATTTTGAGCGTTTTTTTGGCATTTTTTGCAATAACAAATTGACAAAAATGATCGCACAAAAGCCCAAATTGTAGGTTTTCAAAATTCTTACAAACTTTATTTGAAACTCTTTTTTCAAAACGTATTCCTTGAATTATAAATTCAAAAAAATCTGTTTTGGCCAACTTTGCCCCCCCCCCTCTCGGCACTAACCTATTTTCTGCTGTTACATTTTATGTAGCGTTTGTTCTTATATTGCCTCCAACACCCCTGGATAGGTCACATCCATCTCGGAATTTACGTCAAAAATAACACTAATTTTTACCTTGGATTGAACTAAAATTAAAGATGTTAGACAAATCTCTTCTTTTCAACATAATTTGTTAGTCACCTGAAAATACTTAGCACGAGGGGTCGACCTGTATTTTTTGTATTGGAACAAACACTAATTTTGAGTAATATTATTCAATATTTGACCTAAAGTATACGAGGATGGTTGGATAAGTTCTTGGCTTGATAAAGAAAACAAAAGATTTTTGAAAATATTTTTATTTATTTTTCAATATAGTCACCTTGTACTTCAATACATTTAGACCAACGATGTTCTAATATTTTATTACCCGTTTTATAACGCGATTTGTCCAATTCTGCAAAATAATAGGTTTTCGCTGCTCTGACCTCGTTATTTGAAGGGAATTTTCGTCCAGCAAGCCATTTTTTCAAGTTTGGGAAGAGAAAATAATCACTGGGAGCCAGATCCGATGAATATGGCGCAAGTGGAAGCACTTTGAAACGTAGGTCATAGAGTTTTGCAATAAAAACCACAGATTTGTATGCAGACGCGTTATCCTGATGAAAGAGCACTTTTTTGGCAAGATGTAGACGTTTAGTCTTAATCACATGTTACAAACGGTCCAGTAATGAAGCGTAATACTCCCCGGTGATGGTCTTGTCTTGTTCTAAATAGTCTATAAGCACCACGCCATGTGAATCCCAGAAAACTGTTGCCATGACTTTTCCTGCAGACGGAACCGTTTTTGTTTTTTTTGGCGCACTTCCACCTGCCCCCAAGCACTGTTTAGACTGCTGCTTTATCTCTGACGTGTAATGTTGAATCCATGTTTCATCTAGAGATATAAAACGTTGAAAAAACTCAGCAGGATTGCCTCTGAATAAGTTTAAACACTTTTGCGAAGTGTTTATTCAAAGGCGTTTTTGGTTCATTGTTAACAAACGCGGCACCCATCGCGCAGAAAGCTTTTTCATGCCAAGAACATCATGTAAAATGTAGTGGACACGATCTATCGGGATTTTTGCTATACCAGCAAGCTCTTGGACTTTCAGTCGGTGGTCATGAAGTATCAAATTGTGAATTTTTGTGACAATTTCGTCAGTTGTAGCGGTTTTTGGGCCTCCCGAGAGCTCATCATCTTGACTTGATGTACGACCACGAATAAATTCAGCAGCCCATTTTTTTAATGTCGAAAACGAAAAAGAAGAATTTTTTAAAGTAGAATCTAACTCATTTTTAACGTCCGTAGGAGTTAAGCCTTTTAAAACAAAGAACTTTATAACCACTCGAACTTCAATTTTATGCATCTTTCACAAAATATCGAACCTTATGTGTTCACTCGATCGCCACAAACAAGCAACTGAACGAAAACATCTGAAACTTTGCAGGGTGTCATCTCAAGGTTAATGCTTACAAAATATTATAGTTATTTGATCCTACTAGCGCCCTCTCTATTGCAGGCCTAGAACTTATCGAACCATCCTCGTATTTCACTAAATGGAGGAATTAAATAATCACTCCGTATATGTATTTTAACCACGGGAACTAAGAAAGAGTATATCTTATATTGCGACCCAAAATCCGTCATTCTTTTAAATGTCATTTAACTAAGTAAGATTAAAATTGGGTCTAGACATTTTAAATAAGTTATTAACAGGTTGTACACCGAAGAAATCAAGAAATAGACGGATTTGTATTTCAGTGTTTATTTTTAAATTATTACTATCGGCCAAGCGCTTTCGGTCTAACTTAGACCATCCTCAAGGCTCAAACCTCGCTATTAAAACAATAAACCTTTTGAGGTTTATTGTTTTAATAATGTCAATGTACGCAGTGTGTTGAATGTTTTAATTTTAATTTTAATTTGGGAGAAATTAAAAAAAAAAATTTAATTGTATACGACTTGTTCTGTGTGGAGGCTTCGCAGGCGACTGGAGACTGTTCTCAAACTGGCAGGGTTAAGATGTGCCCTTTGACGAGGTCTGAGCCCTGAGGATGGTCTAAGCTAGACCGAAAGCACTTGGCCGATAGTAATAATTTAAAAATATACACTGAAATACAAAATCCGTCTATTTCTAGACATTTTAAAGACTTTACCTTACTTATCAAGGATGCCCTTGCTTTATGGTAACTTTAGTATTCTTTTAATTCACTTACATGAAATAGAGGACTAAAAACACGATCGTTACTAAACAGCTTCCTTAAATATAACAAAGCCGAACTTTAAACATGAAGTCATCCAAAAAACAATTATATTTAAATATATACCAAAAAATACTTTGTAAAGATTCCATCCATTTAAAATTCTTTCAAAAAGTTTCTACAATATTTAAAATTTTATCCCCTTGCCATTTTAAAAAACAAAGGCCGCATAATTCCCCTTTTTTACCACAAAGGGGAAATTAAAATACAATTCGGTTCCGGACCCGTTTTATAAGTGTGAGAGCTTGCAATGTGGTTTTCTGTAGACACCGGGCTTACAGTCTTTTCACTTCACCTGATTCGCGTTTAGGACCGACAATTGTTTATTTCCTGAAACTTGTAAATTTCAGGGGTTTGGTAATCGATTTCTATGCGGGAAATATTAAATATAAAAGACTTCAGAAAATATAAATCCCATCAAAAACATTTTGGTAAAAAGAGGCCAAGTTCGGAAGCCGTGAAAGGTGGGGGATGGGGAACAGAGCCAAGTTCAACGTTATTGTTAACTGCTGGTAATGTAAAGTATTTTAATTTAAAATACGGACCGCCTATTTTTCATATTTACTGCAAATCTTCAATTATTTAATTTTCGAGAGACTTGTTCCTTAATCATTTTAGGATTCCTCTGACTTAGGTAACGGTAGTCATGTGTATAATACAGCCACTGAAGATAAAAAGAGGCTATTACCTCAAAATTCTTTGAACCTACATCGATTTTCTTAAAAATTTAGAAATAAGCTTATTTTATCCTTAACTTCAGGTAAATATACCCGATTTTGCCTCTTTTACTATAGTTTATTCAAGAACTAGAGAGAGTAATAAATCAGACTTTTTTTCCACAACACATAAAATCGTTTAATTCTTTCTCGGAGCCAAACGGGTGCAAGTGCGTCACCCCTGACATCCATGAATTCAACTATTTAGAAATGAGCGAAAATATATATTTGGGGCTTATAAAAGCTGCGACTCTGTTAACAATCAAATTTAGGGGAATCTATTTCTCGTCATGAGAGTTTAATTATTGCGATTGAATCTGTCACCATTTGAAAGTTATTTAACTTATTTATTATTTATGTAAAATGTGGTATGCATTTTTTTCGGCAATTCATACATGGTATGGAGTAGATTACATTCGATCTTTTTTTAGAAGGAGCTTTAGTTTTTAATGGCGTAAAGAATGAGGATAGGAGAGATTTGAGCTTTGTGACATATAATATCATGTTTTTTCAAAATATATTTGATTTTTTCTGATAATTTTTAAACGTAAGGCATTACGTTATATTTTGTAAAATTAATATATGCCTGGAAGGTTGTGGAAGATGATTTTTTGTTGAAAAATCTGTTTTTTTGTTAGTGATGTTAATTAATTTTAATATTTTAAAGTAATGTTCAACTGAAGCCTGTTAAACGGTAAACAGCCTTTAATGTAAAAAATGAAATAAAAACCTTTACCCAAGAAATTAAAGAATTAGTATTATTAAATGGTTTACGAAGATATATATATATATATATATATATATATATATATATATATTCATCATTATTTTTATAAGAAATTGTTTAGAATGTGGGTCAATTACTACAGTCCGGTCCTGATTTTCAGACGGGACGAAAGAATAGTTGCTGTAATGAACGGCATCGCCAAGCCAGATGGGAATATAAAGAAAACTTTGGCACTAAAAGAGGGAGCACCGAATACGTGTGGGAGAAACGGGTGAACAAGATGGAGTAGCTAAATTTCATTTTCTTGTCGGACAAAGTTGCTCTTCGTATCTGCTACGAATATTTTTTTTCGGGTTATGAGAGGGAGAATTATTGACTATTGTAAATTGACGTGTCAGAGATAATCCATTCGACTTTTGTCTATAATGTTTTGGCTATATCTGCGTGATGTAGTGTATCTTTCGCCAATAATAAAAAAAAAGAAAGAGTATTGGCTCCAATAAAATATATATGATGATCAAAATTTATTTAGTAACAAACGAGAATCGATTTAAATAAGAGCATTTATGGCAGTTTTAAATTTCTTACTTTGTCGTAGGGAAAGATATGGGCGTTATGGTTTTGGACGCTATCGTACACAGTGACACATCACCTCTCGTTTTTGTCAGAGCCATGATAACCCAAAGATATACTGATGATAATCCAAATCTTTCTTTGTTACCGTGTACTTCCAAATCTCATTTTTCAACAGGATGTTTGATTTTCACCATACTCAGTGGGAAGATTAGAGATTATAGATATTATAGCCTATTCAGATACCTTATTAGAAATTTTAAGCTCCTTATTTTCTATTACGTGAGTGAAGAGTACTCAAAAGTAAGGTTAAAAGCTGCCTCTTCGCATTGTCTGCAGGTGGGGTATTTTGTAGATTTTTAAACTGTGGATATTGTATTCTTAGGAATCAGTGTTTGGTTAATAGAGCTATAAATTAAAGTTTTTGATATACCAAATACAGGTTTAAGGCCGCTGAACGTGTTTGCGGAGCGTGTTTGACTTTATTATGTTTGTCCTAGACCTGGGTCTAAAATAATTCTGAGTTAGTGCGGTAGTACACTTACTCTGGTTATCTGAAAATATTATTATACTTGTGTTGTTGTATTTCTTTCTGAGGAGTTCCTGCAAGCGTAAATCTCTGCTTGGAAGAAGGTTGCATGTTTTTCCAAAGAAACATACTTACTGAACCTAAGTATAACGCCATCTATTCCTATACCTGCTTCTCTGTCAATTTTGAATTTTCGACTATGCTAAAGTATTTCACCAGATTTCGATTGTAAGTTTAGGAATACGATATTCTAATTTAATTAGATGTTGTAAGGTCTGTTGGTGCTGGGACTTGTAATCTCGAACAATTCATTCATTTCTAGCAGTTTTCATTGTTGTGGTATGTTCCTGGGTTTTTATGCTTCCAGTCTTTCCTATAGACTTAATGTTCATGACTACAACAGGGCTAGTTCTAACTAAAACGGTAATGTAAACAATTAGTGTATTATCTTGGCCACCGAGATCACCAAACGTTTTTCCATTAAAATATATTTATATTATAAGTTGAAGATTTATGTTCTAAATAATATCACCATTCTCGGACATTGGATATAATTCGTGGTGAAATTGAAGTTATATATAGTACAATAGACAATGGAACATAATTTTGTCACCACACACACACAGTATTTCAGTTCGGTGCTTGAGTTTTCATCAGTGTCTAACGGCGACTCTATAGATATTAACAGCTGGGGACTTTTGGAATTTTCTTCAATATCAGAGGAGACTGTAAAGAAAAGTATAAAAAAACTAAAAACCTAAAAAAAAAGCACAGGAGAGGATAATGTTCCTTCATATATCTATAAAGGTTGCAAGGATTTTTTAGCAGTCCCTATCGCTTATATTTTCCAAGTTGCCCTAAAAACAATAACATTTCCCAGTAAATTAAAGACAGCATTTATTTCTTCCCTATTTAAAGATGGTAAATAAACAAATGTTGAAAATTATAGACCAATTAGTATACTTAATTCACTTGCCAAGGTATTTGAGATGATCCTGATCACTCATAAAATAGTGTTGCTGGATAAGCTTGTTGAGTTTGGCTTCTTAGGAATGCTTACCTCTTTATGAAAAGTTATCTTTCGTGCAGGTCGCACATGGTGAGGGTAAGAGAGTCATTTTCTCAGGGTTTTAGGCTTGATTCTCCCTATAGTGTCGCTCTCGATACGATCTTGGTTCGCTCTTGCTTCAATATTTTTTTTTTAAATGAAAAAGAGTGTACGATATCAAAATATCGGCGAAACCGATAGTGTGAATAGATTCATTGTTTCTTCTGTAAGAATATTTTACCGGACCAAGAGCGTATCGAGATTGTATCGAGAACAGCCCTATGGTAAGAATCTGGCCTTATGGCAACATCTGGTGTACCGCAGGGTAGCAACCTGCACCCACTGTTATTTTTAATGTTTATAAATGATTTCCCTAATAGTGTTAAATATTTAAGAAAGTAACAAACAGTAATGATTGTAGTGCACTGCAAGCAGACCTAAATTCAGTAACGGAATGGTTTCGGTTAAATAAAATATTCTTAAATACTAATAAATGCTTCTTTATGTCTTATACAAATAAAATAAATCCTATTAATTTTAATTACTACTTACTACAAAAGAAGACTGAATGCAGGGATTTGGGGGCACTTCCAGTCTAATTTGAAATTTAATACCCACTATCGAAATATTATAAATAATGCTTTAGGGTGCTTGGTGTTGTGATTAGAAATACAAGTCAGATTAATAATCATAGTATAATAATAAAATTGTATAATGCACTTGTTCGTCCTCATCTAGAATATGCATCTAATATATGGTCTCCTAGTGCAAATGTGCATTGTGATGCTATTAAGCGTGTTTAAAAAATATTCTTGCGATGTTTATATGTTAAGAAAAATAACATATCCATATCTGATCTCTTATAGCAGTATGTTAAAAAGCTTTAAATTGCAAACCCTTTAAAAAAGAAGGCAAATTCAATCTGTGATATTTGTTTATTATATTATCAATAATATAAAGTTTAACAATTGTTCTTTGGTTAATTATATACCTCTTCATATGCCTAAGATAGGATTAAGGGTACATTCTTTCATGTTTTCTTTGGTAGTCGTTTTCAAATGAATTTAATATTAACTGAGTGCAACATAAGGGTTTTCCAATAAGAGGTGTTATTTTGATATTCAAAGAAAAATGCCATTTTTTAAGATAAATGATCGGATATTTATTACATTATAAAGAGGAAGGTATGCCGTTAATGATAGAAAATAACATCAGCCAAATGACCACCACGACCATGCCTACAGGACCATATCCTTTTCATGAAATTTTCCATAACCAAATCGCAAAGTGGCTGCCCTATGTCCTCGATAGCCTCACGAATTCCATCTTTGAGGTCTTGAATCGACGCTGGGCTGTTGGCGTAGACCTTGTCTTTCACGTGGCCCCAAAGGAAGAAATCGCAAGGTGTCACATCACAAGATCTCGGTGGCCAATTGTGATCACCTCTTCGAGAGATAACACGGCCCGGAAACTTTTCCCGTAAAAGATCAATGGTTTCGTTGCTTGTGTGGCACGTAGCGCCGTCTTGTTGAAAGTAAACGTGGTCCAGATAAATACCATCCAATTCCGGCCATAAAAAATCATTAATCATCTCTCGATAGCGCAATCCATTCACCGTAACTGTTGCTCCAGCCTCATTCTAGAAAAAGTAAGGTCCAATGACCCCGCCGGACCATAAACCGCACCAAACAGTCACACGTTCAGGATAGGGAGGCTTTTCAACAATAACTCTTGGGTTTTCCGAGCCCCAGATGCGACAATTTTGTTTGTTGACGAAGCCACCGAGGTGGAAATGGGCCTCATCACTGAAGATGATTTTTCGATGGAATTCCGGATCATGTTCATGCATTTCAAGAACCCAATCAGCAAAGGCACGACGTTGTTGATGATCGGCCGGCTTGAGTTCTTGCGTTAACTGAACTTTATAAGCCTTAAGACCCAAATCTTTATGCAAAATACGGTGTAATGACGTTTGTGGAATCCCTAATTCCAAAGAACGACGAGGAATGGACAAACCTGGGTTTTCTTCAACACTTTCGGCTACAGCAGCAATATTCTCGGCTGTTCTTGAGCGACGTGCACGGGTTTTCTTCTTCACATAACTAACTTGTCCCAACAGCTCGAATTTTTTCACCAATTTCTTTATTGCGCTCCGACAAGATGCTTCATGACGACCCAAAAATGTTCGAGTTTTACGAACCGTCTCTGCCAAATTTTCACCATTTTTATAGTGAATTTTAATAATTTCAATGCGTTGTTGAAGCGTGTATCGTTCCATCTTTATTTATGGCGTAGTTTCTACTTGTCAAACGTCAAAAACTTACAGCTTCAAAAGTGACATCTACCGAAATAGCGGGCTTTTCAAAATGACACCTCTTATTGGAAAACCCACTATATAAGAATAATGAAAATGACTTTTTTAATTGTACTAAGAAATTGTTATTGCAACTTATGCAGTGACCTTTAGGTTTATTCAGGTTCTTGTTTGTGTTCTCTTTGTTCTGTGTTAGTTAAGTCTGTTAAATATCTCTTACTTATAATTACCTTGTTATATTTAGGTGTTTGTAAGAGTATCATAAAGAAATAAATAATTATATCATTGATAAGACACGTCAGTAAATTCACGAAAAATAGAAGATAATTTACTAGAGATTGTCATCGCAAAGATGATATTAACTGTGCTCTAAAGTTTTAACAAATGATACCATTCAACAATACGAAAAAATGTATTACATATTTATTTAAAATGTCATCACTATTTTTACGATCCTATTTTTTAGTTGCCATATCATCTTTATCTATTATTTAATTCAGAAAATAATCTACTTTTAATTTCTATTAACTTAATTGTGACAACAAGCTGGATCGCATTTTCAGCACATGTCAATTCGCACGACCCCCAAGCGCAATATAAAGAGCATTATCAACAGTCTAGAGAACCTTCTTTGGACGAGAACAAAAGCCTTAGAGACATTGTTTGATTTTGAGAAATATATTTTCGATAAGCTGCTTTAAAAGAGTTAAATAAAGTTTATAAAGAACTATTGTTAACAATTCTGCAGGAGTGTAAGAGGATTCTACATTACTGAAAACTATTTTAGACATTGGGAATTTAAACAACTTCGTAAGGTATTTTAATATAACTTTATTTAATTAATGTTGTAGGTTGTTATATCTTAGATAAATTTTCCCGAGTAAAGAACAGATATTAATATGCCGAAAATAGTATATTAAATTAAACAATAAAATTGTATTTCCAAGCAGGTGACAGAAATATTTAGTTAAAATAGACTTCCTAGAAATTTAAACTTGATATTTCACCACCAGTACTTAACAAGTCATCTTTGAAAATAACAAATATTGCTTAGCGGTACTAAACAGGCATTTGATAAAGCCTCCTACATAAACTTCAAGCATGGTGCGGGCCAATGAATTTTCATCTCATTAAAGTTACTTTCGCGTAAAATTTAAATATAAACACCCCAACATATAACCCATTTATACAGGTATACTTTAAAGAAGCTTCTAAGGACCCATTTTTTATCTCTTCTTTACTGTTGACTTACCAACTGTACCAGCAGTATCCGTATTATCAAAGTCACGTTAGGGCACTCCTCGCGAAAAACAGACGCAAAATTCTCATTAGCTCTAGCCAAAAATAATACAGCAAAAATGACATAGATATATTAGCTAAAACTATAAATAATAAAACAAAAATATCAAAGATATATTAAGTGTAATAATAATAAAGTAAAAATGACACAGTTTGTCAACGAAAATTGCAATTTTTTTACAATATGACTGTACGTTCTTTTTTGTTATCAATTTGAACAATATAGCTACTTATCTGGTTCTGAGTACTTACTAACGGGCTGCTGTCACTATAAGGTGGTCTCGGCTAATTGAATACTTGTAAACTGGAGTCTTTTCGGATGTTTCAATGTCTTTTTATGAGGACTTTGATGTATATGAACGAAAGAGAATCAGACTCAATACATTCGCCAGCAGCTGTAGTTGGTTTCGAGGAAATATGTTGTATTTCCATTAAATACGGTGGAGCTTCAGGAATATGTGATAATCCTTGCATAAAAATTAGAGACGGGAAAACTGGCACAAAACTTTTAAATTGGGATATTACCTTACAGAAACTGAAGCAAAATTTTGAATAAATTATTTTAATGCTTGATAAAACTTAAAATAACTTATATGTTTTAAAATTGCTGCGATATAATTTACAAAGCTTGTCCCTGAAAAAAAAAGAAAAATATCGAGATTATGGCGGGTGTAAAATGGAAATAATTTACTATATTGAACGCAACGATTATAACGAAAAATATAAAATGTAGGTACTGGATTTTGGTGTCGATTAATCAAAACATATAATAAAACACACAGATGATTACTGGTTTTACTTTTTAATAATTCTACACTAATTTCTTGCACGACCAGTTACATACAAAGTAAATGACAGAATTCTCCAAAATATCAATACTGGACTAATCAAAACTGTAACAGAAACAGAGAGGCAATTCTTGGACACGAGATTGAACAGAGGATACAATAACTGGTTGAGGAATCTTTGGTGGTTAACAAGCAGGATATCAAAATTAGCTTTTAAAGGAGTTATAAATAAATTAAAATATGTTCAAACCCTTATAGTCTTATCGCCAGTCCAGTTTTGGTTTTTTAACTGGCGATATTTTTCAGTCTTGCATCGAAGACAGGTTTTCAGTATCATACCGACATAGTTTGGAATTTATATTTTATATAGCAGATGCTTCCTGCTTGCTCTCGGTTCGATATAGCTCCAATGACGAGACCCTAAGGTGGTCGAAACCGTGTATAGAGTACAGAATTCTGGTTCTCTCCCAGAGTTCTATTTGCAGGAAACAAATTGTTTGTATATATATTCTTTCCTTTTTTTTTCTTTCAAAGGATAATAACTAAGTGAAATATCGTTTGGGAACGTTATCTCCTACTTCAAATTTATAGGTGGAGTCAGGCACCTCCTATAGGAGGATTCACAAGTAGTTGACTGAAATCTCCATTCCTTCTTACTTTCCAAACCTAGATTCCAAGTCAGTTGAAAAAGAAAAAAAAAGAATCTATAAGCGAAAAGGAGTTGTGGCAATACGAAAGGAAAAAGAAAACAAATCAACGATAAAAAGAACACTTCATATCGTTGAAACAAAAAAAAACGATATTAAAATAGGTTAGATCTGACTGATAGTTAATGATATATAAACATAGGGAGCTCCTTCAGCTCTGCAAAAAATGGATCAACTCTCGGGCATCGAAAAATGCACTTTATTAATTTACCCAAAATATATTCTTTAAAAACGGAACAGCATATCATTTTTTATAGGCCTCAGCTGTAGTAATCTTTATGGTCAGCATATCGAATTGATTTCACATCCCCTAAATTGAATCTATATTCTCGTCTCTCTTCGCCACAATGATACGAAAAAACCACTCAAAATAAATACTTTTGAAAGCGCACACGACCCACAGACGAATCTTTTGTCAGTAGGCCTGCTACTACTCAAAGCGGTTCTTTATTTTATTTCAGGAAAAGTGCGAAAACTACGTCGAACGAATACGAATTGCCGACAAATGTCGCAATATATTGAATGAAAATCCCCGACTTGGGGCAAGATACTCTATCCTGAACTTCGTTAAGTTTTAAAGTCGAGTAATAAATTCTCTAAGAGAAGTACGTATAATCGAATTATTGGAGACACGGCCTTTTTTCACTTCTTAATATTAACACTTTGGCCTTAATAAATTTTTTGATGGGAACCTCTTAAGATAAATTTTCCGTCTTTATCTCCCAACTTTAAATTTTTTCGAAAGAGTGTATGCTTTCAAGCAACTTTCAAAGTTATATAGGTATTGTATTAATTCAAAAATTTCCTTCTGCTTGCAATTTGACATGTAGAAAGTAAATAAGATATAAATATTTGTGTATTAGTTGCTTAACCTAGTTTTCAAAACAAGCTGAGTGTTCTTAAATTTTCTTTAATACTACCAGCTCATTGCCCGGTTTTCCTTCTAACCAAATTAAGACATTTAACAGAACATTGCTAAGAAAGTAAAACAGATGAATATTAAGAGCTTTATATTTAGAATTCAATGAGGGCTCCCATAATAACATTGAACTTTGCTCAATTAAAAATTAATCCTAGTTATAATAAAATTAGTTTAGATCTAAATGTGTGTACACGTGTTTTGTGGTTGATATAAGTTTTATGCTAAAGTTGATTTTTTAAGAACATTTTTCTTTATCGTCGGAATGCTGGATATATATTTGTAGTATATATAGTATAGATCATTTAACACATGAATTGCCATCAACCATTGCTGAAATTTCGAAATTGCAGACCTTTGTCTACAAGTGTCCTTTCTGCGAAGTAGTAGATATCTGTTGGACCTCCATTGTCTTTATTTTTGTTGAATATCACGACGATTCGGCTAGTGGTTATCTCTAGCCGTTTTCAAGTGAAACTAAATAAATCCCTTAGCTACATGACTATTTATACTAAAAGTAAATGCAATAGAGTGTGACTGAGATGGGTGCAGTCATGCCTGCTATGGCAAAATCCCATTTTTTTATCCTGCATTTAGTTCTAGTTTACAATTACTAAGAAGTGGTTTCCACACTTCTCTTATATCTAAAGATGGTTTACTAAAACAACTCGGGTTCTGATGTATAACGGCGGTTTCTTTGAATTTCCGTTTTCTCCAATGTTGTTCTCGGTGTAGTATTTTAGCTTCAGACCATTTTATGTGATATCCATGAGTCCAGGCATGGTTGGCGGGGCCAGATTTTTCTGTTTCTCATCGAGATGTGCATTTTTGGTGTTCTTTGATCCTTACGTCAAGAGGTCTCTTTGTTTCGCCGATGTAGGAATTGCCACATTCACATGGTATCTGATATACACAGTTCTTCATGTGTCTTTGAGTTGTTGGTTTGACCCTAGTGAGCCGACTTCTCAGAGAATTATTTGAATTCAAAACAACGTTGATTTTATTTCGTTTTCTTATCCTTCTAACTTTTTCTGAAATGCCTTTAACATAGGGGATGTTCAATACTGGTTTTCGTTCTTAATTCGTTGTCGATATTGTCCTATTTCTGCGTTGTTCAAGAAATTTATCCACTAGATGTACTAGGTATCCGTTGGCTGTCAGATCATTTTTAATGTAATTTATCTCTTTCACGTTGTTTTGAATTCAAATAAATCTCTGAGAAGTCGGCTCACTAGGGTCAAACCAACAACTCAAAGAGACATGAAGAACTGTGTACATCAGATACCATGTGAATGTGGCAATTCCTACATTGGCGAAACAAAGAGACCTTTTGACGTAAGGATCAAAGAACACCAAAAATGCACATCTCGAGGAGAAACAGAAAAATCTGGAGCCGCCAACCATGCCTGGACCCATGAACACCACATAAAATGGTCTGAAGCTAACATACTACTCCGAGAACAACATTGCAGAAAACGGAAACTCAAAGAAGCCGCGGTTATACATCAGAACCCGAGTTGTTTTAGTAAACCATCTTTAGATATAAGAGAAGTGTGGAAACCACTTCTTAGTAATTGTAAACTAAAACTAAATGCAGCATAAAAAAATGGGATTTTTACATAGTAGGCATGACTGCACCCATCTCAGTCCCACTCTACTGCGTTTACTTTTAGTATAAATAGTCATGTAGCTAAAGGATTTATTGAGTTTCAGTTGAAAACGTCTCGAGATAACTACTAGCCGAAACGTCGTGATATTCAACAAAAATCAAGACAATGGAAGTCCAACAGATATCTACTACTTCGCAAGAAACATCATTGTCTATGACCTTCAAACATGCCCTTTCTTCTGCATTACATAGAAATATTTATGATCTGCTTTTGGCCAGAAAAATAATTTAAAGATTAATAGAATACCACTAAAATATATGTAGTTGTGTGTGGTTGATCTATTTTTTTCTTTCCTGTCATAGTGTGGAGGAAGAGGATTGGTGGATATTGGTAAGCAGCTCGACCAACAAATAATAACCTTACGTTCATATTTCTACAGGTTAGGGGACTCTTCCACACTACATCGAGTAATATGCAAGGCAGACGATTCAACGCCGCTACAGCTGAGGGAACAGGATATTGCTTCTCACCACCAAACATACCAAGAGAAGTTACAAACCTGGCTACAAAAGCCACTTCATGGACGGCATCCAAATGAGGTCTTTTTGTTCGCTATTCAAGACCAGGTTATTCTGACGAAGAACCATCGGAAGTTCATCATCAGAGATCCCTCAACAGAACATGACCAATATAAATATGGAACATCAGAGACAATCCAGCAGATAACTGGAGGATGCCAAGCGGTTGTCGCAACCAAGTATAAGGAAAGACACGACTCAGCCGCTAACTTGTCTTAGCAACAGTGGACTGTTAATTTTAATAACAAATTAACAGTTAATTCTTGAGAACCTCTTAGGTTTTTAATTTTTATTAATGACATTAATTCTGCCGAATTTAATTGACCGTAATTAATATGTAGTTTTCTGGTTATAACTTGCAGAACCGATACATTTTCCTTTCCAATTTATTTCAATATACCAGCATAACATCAAATATTATACGAATTCGAACGAAATATTTTATTCTAAACTTCATTAAGTTGAAAAGTCTTGCCTTAAATTCTATAAAAGCATGCCTTATTGAATTATTAGAGACATGACCTTTCCTTTTCTCTTCCATATTAATTTTTCGGCCTTATTAAATTTTTGATGGATTCCTTTTAAAATTTGTTTTATTCAAATTCGTAAAATTCCTCGTCCTTTGATTTATTTTGTATATTAACTGGAATATTTAAGACAGGAACCAATCATATTTTGGTTTTACTGTATTTTTTATTAAACCCGTTTTGTAAACTTTCATTATTTTATCTGAATCTAGATAAAACGCTTTTTATTATATCTTCTTTTGATAATAAACTGTAAAACCTAATAATTGCGTATTAATAGCAACTCCTGAATAGAAAGTCGATCATGGGTTGCAATTGCTGGACTGTACATTGTAAAATGGTAAAACATAGCTGAGAAACGCTATTGAGTATCCATCAAGCCGGGTTTAGATTCATAAATTAAATTTTTGACGCAGCCCTATAAAAAAATCGGCTGGTAGGATCCTGAGATATGGGTAGCCACTATATTTCCAACTATCGCTCTGAAAAAATCATAAGATCACTCTTGATAAATTAGGATCATTATGATTTTGAAGAGTTATTAGAACTGGAACCAGATCATTTTAAAGAAAATATACAGGGTGGTGCAATAGTGTGACAAAGTACTCTGGCTCCCTTATTTTCGAAAATTTGAAAAAATGTTGGAATAAAAGTTATATAAAATGAAAATTTCTACAATCCAAAAATATTTTCAGTCATACGTGGTATTTCATAACGGCGTGGCGCCAAAGAAAGTGTTTTATTTATTACTATATATAAAGATATACAATCTTTACATACTTTGATTTCCCCCAGATATCATATCTGGTTTTGAATTTTATTGCAAAGTTGCCAACTTCTTAAAAAAATTTTGAAAAAAATATTGTCCTCTATAATCCACTATATCTTCCAAACTGCAACAACTATTTAAAACCGATTACTCCGGAACGGTGGCACGGATTTGAATGAAATTTCTTAAGGTATATTCAGGAAGTTGTTGCGGTGGTCCAATATTATTTTGGATGAAATTGGTGGAGCAAAATCCAAGATGGCGATGATAATATAACGGAGAAAAAAATTAATTTTGTCCGATTTTTTCCAAAATTGGTATAATGGAATTTTCGAGATTGTACATAACGAAACTAAAATTATTTAAAAAAAATTCAATATGACGGATCCAATATGGCGGACGAAAAAATCAATTTTGTTCGATTTCCTTCGAAATTAGTATAGGAGAGTTTTCGGGGTCGCACAGAACAAATCTGAAAATATTTTTAAAAAATTCAATATGGCGGCTCTAATATGGAAGACAAATAAATTATTATGTCCGTTTTTTTCCAAAATTAATATAGGAGAGCTTTTGGAATTGCATATTACGAATCTGAAATTATTTTTAAAAAAATGTGTTATGGCGGAGCCGAGATGGTGGATTAAAAATTTTAATTTTTTTTAGATTTTCTTCAAAACTGTTATAGGGGATCCTTAATAGTGTAAATTATGAATTTAAAATTATTTTTTCAAGATTCAATATGACAAATTCAATATAAAAATTTTACATTTTTCGATTATGGATCGTTTTTGAGAATGTAAATAGAGCATATAAGATTACTATATGAAAATTTTTGTCAGTCTAAAAATTTCCGGATTTCATTCCAAATTGGTACTAGGGAGCTTTTATAATTTAGATTAGAATAAGACGTTAAAATTATTTTTTCGAAATTCAATATGGCGGATCCAATAAAGTGGGTAGAAAATTTTACCTTATCCGCATTTTTTCAGATTTGGTGTTAGGATGTGTTCGGGGTCGTATATTACGAATATGAAGTTAACTGTCGACAACTTAATATAGCAGATACAATTTGGAGGCCGACAATTTCACATTTTTACATAATTTTTCTAAAATTGATATTGCAGGGTTCTTAGGGGTTATACAAACACAACATGCAATATGAAATTTAAAATTTAAGACGGATTTACTTTGACAGACTAAATATTTGTTTGATACAATTTAGTTTGGGGAACTCTAAGAATTAAAGAGTTTTTAGTTGTTCATTTTGGGGTGATTACAAAGAGGTACTACCTTGGAGTCATTGCGAGGTACACAAACGTCGATCAGGATTAATTTATGGATATCATAATGAATTCAAAAGTAAAAATTGAACAATAAAATGTTTATAAAAAATCTGATCGAACTTTCAAAAATGCGATAAAAAGGAAAAAATAATATAAATTTTAATATAAAATTGAAATTTTTGAAGTCGGCACAAAATTATTTCTAAATGAAACAAATAACTACTAATACCAGATTTATAGAAACTACGGTAAGATAGCAATTACAAATAAAGTATTTTTCAATCTATTTATATGAATCACATTTTGTCAGATATTAGTTTGGCGCCGACATCAAAAATTTTAATTTTAAATAAATATTTATATTGTTATTTTTCACTTTTTAGCGTATTTTTAGAAGCTGGTTCACGTTTTTTTTACAAATTTTATTATTTATTCTGCTTTGAATTTTCTCCGGGATATAATCCAAGGTACGTATATCAATTCGCATGTAATCCAATTTTGATAAAGGTGATAAAATTCATCATCGTAATTTATTTTTTTATTTAGGGGATGTATAACTAATTTGGAACTATTTTTTGTCTTACTAGCAAACCTAGGTATATGGTGCGTTATTATGGCCAGGCCTGATAAGAGCATGAGAGAATACGGATTATTTTTCTTGAGTGTGCGTGCCAAGGATTATGACATTATTTAAACAACATCATGATTTGTGTTACATAAAAGAAAACATTTTCCTATAAGTCTGGTTCACACTTCATAAAACATAAAATAATTAACGATCTGAAGTACATGTGTAGAAAGAAGTTGTCGTTATTAAACCAGGAGCGGATCCAGCCTCTCTCTACAGTTGTCGACCGGGGGGGAGGGGGAAAACACCAGCAACATTCCCATTTCTAGTGTAAAATGCAGGGTCGGGTATATTTTTCGGAATTTGAAGCTCCTGTCGAGGGGGGGGGGAGGGAGGATGCGAGCAGCATACACATTCTTAGTATGAGGCGGAATCGGGTCTATTTTCCTGAACTCAAAGCTCTTGGGGGGGGGGCTATCGCAATAAAAAAAAATTGTGATTTATCTTCTTTGTGCTTGTTTTTATATATTATTTGAGATTAGTGAGACACCCAAAAGATATGGATTCCACATCTATATTTATTCGAAAATCGTTAAACCAGGGTATTTTCCTCAACGAAAAACTTATTACGATGAATGTTTATAATGCCCTAAGATATCAGTATTTAGATAATAATGTTAAAATCTCTGTTGAGATGTGTTCCAACATGACAGGAGTTGCAAAATCTACTATATACCGAATACTGAAGGAGAAAAAAACGACTGGAATTGTTAGTATTCCCAAGCCACATTTGATCACAGGCAGACGAAAAACCTCTTTGGAAGAAGAGATGTAAACTGCAATAAAAGGAGTTGTACATACATTTATGAGAAGCAGATCCCAACCGTCGACAAAATTCTAACTAAAATCAATGAAGATCGGAATTTACCTGAAATTAAAAGAACTAAGCTCTGGAAATTGCTCAGAGAACTTAATTTTTGCTGGGAAAAACAGATAGGAAATCTGTTCTTATAGATGGTCCGGAAAATGTCCGTTGGAGAAGGAAATATCTCTCTCAAGTAAAAGATAGGGTTGTTAGAAATAACACAACTTACAAAATTAGTAATTTAACTGAACTTTTGAAAGATTTTTTTGGATAAAGTTACTGTCGAAAATTGGGAAAAATCCATATAATAAAAGAATAAAAGAAAATGTGGAAACTCGATTTCATGATCGGTGAGATAGAGGAACCAATTATAATTAATTTGTGCGAAAAAAGCTTCACTGACTTTGATTACGAATTAGATACTTAATGTTTACTAACGTAAACACAATTTTTAATTTAAATTTTATGTAACTTATAAAAATGAATTATATTTGAATCCCTTTTTAGTGTTTAATTATAATTCTGCAGATAATTTAAGAAATAAATAAACTGAAACATCAAATATCCTAAAAATGTTTTTAATTAATAATAAAATGACCGATAGCCCAAAAAAATTTTATTATTATATGGACGAATTTATTTTTTATATATGTTTAACTTCTTGTATTTTTGACAATGGGTATTTTGAAAGTATTTCAATTGTAATTGTAATATAAATTTTTTGAGGGAAAAAGGCTACGTTTTAGTGAATGTGCTTAAAACAGTTTCTATGCCAAAATTAAAAATAATAAAAATACAGTTGTGATGTGTGTTAAATATGTCAAAATTATCTATATTTTCAAATGTATATGAATTATTAAGAAATCATAAGAAATAAAATAATATTACAATAGCTTTTTGTGTTAAGTTTATTACCGACATGCCATAATACTTACTGATAAAATAAATCTCCTCCGACGCCTATGATAAGGATTAAAATCCTTTTTAACACTTCACACATCCAAATATCTATTGTTACCCAACCCAAATAGTCCATTATTATAGACCTGTATTTCTGATTATAAAATTTCTAACCCATTCCTGTGAAAAATATGTGTCTAACAGATTTTGCCAGACACCGGACTAAAGCATACAGGTAGTTTGCGAAGAAAAAAAAATGGTAAAAAATGATTTATTACTCTCTCTAGTTCTTGAATAAACTATAGTATAAGAGGCAAAATCGGGAAAATTTTCCTGAACTCAAAGCTCTTGGATCCGCGCCTGCTTATACTAATTTTAAGTTAATTAGACTCAAAATTGGTAAAAACTTAATCTTTAATACTAGACAGTCATTAATATAAATAAAGTAATGTTAGTTTTATTTTTTTAACTACTTGGCCCTTTTTTCTAATATCAAGTTTCATTGGTCAAACAATACGTAAAAATTATTTTAACCTACATAAATAAGAAAGCTCTATAAAGGAGTTGAGGTGGCTCACCGTTAAGTAAACTTTCTAGAGACCTGTGCCAAGTTCTTGGATAAATACACTTAAATCGTCGACTTTCTAGATTGTATGTTTTCAACATTCAAAAATATTGGATTTTTACAACTTCTTACTTTACATGCTTTATTGTACTGCCTAGAAAAGTTTGGCAAACATAGCAATATTACAAAAAGAGAAAAATACTTTAAGTAGGACTATACATAACTTAAAATTCCGGTTTTGCAGAAATATTAGTTGTTTTTGAATGCTTGTTGAAAGCAAATTGTCATCCTGTATTTTGAGAATTTGTTTTCCCTTAAAGAGAAAGGCAAAAAATTTCCGAAGTACAATAAAATAAAGATGTAAAAGTCAGGATTGTTAATATACCAATATGTTTAAATGTCGAAAACACACAATTCAAACACTCCAAGATTTAGGTCTATTTATCTAAGGACTTGGCACGAATCGACGAAAAGTTTACACAAGTCTGGAGCTTCTCAACAAACTCCGAAAATCAGGTTTCCAGACGCCATTTTCAATTTTGCCATAAAAACTACCTTCGTTTGTTTTCCTTGGTCAGTTATAGGTTACAAGTATATTTAGTTTAGGACGGAGGAGTACATTAATGCGGGAAATTATCCAGAGTAATTTTTTTCTTGCGATTGCTATTATATTAATTATGGAAGTCCAATTTATCACTCAGAAAAGTGACCTTTAAGGCGAATTTTAAGGTTATCTCAGTAAAAATTCTACCGCTAGAAAAGGGCAAATTATTTTTAAACGTAAGCTGCAAAAAGTGGAGAGATGAACAGAAGTTTGCTAAGAATGCTTAATATATGCGTAAATCAATGTTGCCAACCTACTTCGTACAAAAATCGGTAGATTCGTTTGGAAAAAATTGTATATATCAGGAAAAAACGGTAGGTCTGCTCAGGTGAGGATCCATCGAATTCAGAAAATAAACTCGCTCCTGCCTGTTGCAATAGGAACGTGTGTTGCTGCTCCCCCCCCCCCCCCAACTCGCTTTCATATCCTCCTGTTCAATTTTATTTCCAAACGTACTAGGTTTGCCAAATAAATCAATGAATAATTGTTTGACAATACTTTTTGATCTCTGTTTGTGAGACTCGCATATGTTTTATTTTTTGAAATCCATGGACTCTGTAAAACCTTATAAGAGTATCCTTTACACTTCTAATTAGAATATCTTTATTACAACAGGTGCATAATGCGAAATCTTTACTAATCCATCCTTTAAATTGAGGCAATTATTTCCACTCGTCTTTATATTTTTGGAGATATTTGAGTTTCTTTTTTGATACCGAGTTACATATGGCTATCACTATCACTACTTCCATTCGTTTTTTTCTTTTGAATGAAAGAAATATATTTTGCGCAGTTTAAAACCACGAAACTGATCATGTTTAATGAGTAGTTTATATACAAAATAGGTTCTACGCAAAGAAAGTCAGATGTATCTATTCTTTTTTATTGTGTACTGGTAAACAAGGATAGAAAACAACAGACTTACTTGTGCGACGTAGTACCACCTTTGAGTATAAAATTGTTCAGATTCCTTAACGTACTTATTTCATAATTAGTCAAATTATAGTTATAAGGCATAATATTCCAGGTTTTTGTAATTACTTTAAATGAAAAAACGGTAAGTTGCCTATGAAAACCGGTAGAACGGTAGATTTCACTGAAAAACGGTAGTTCTACTGCTAAAACGTTAGAGTTGGCAACATTAGCGTAAACTAGCATATACTTAGACTGAAATATTGGACAGCTTCGACTAGACATAGAAGTAAGTTTTCCTATTGTAGCGATGTTCCTTTATGGGTCCAGTTGATTCTTCTGCACTCTTATTTATTTATTTATATGTATATATATATATATATATATATATATATATATATATATATATATATATATATATATATATATATATATATATATTTATATAATCTTGGCTTATCGGACATAAGTTTGTTAATAAACATTGCTCCCGTGTTAAAAAGTGTGAATAACTCCAAAACAATGGAGAGGCTCCGGGTTCGAAAAATGACGACAGCGCTGTTTCGTCCTAATTTGGGAATCATCAGGCCACTGCACGCGCTACAAACCATCACCCCGCAATTTTGGTCCCATAAACTAATTTTAAAATTAAAAATCAGTAAATAAGACACAACAGCGACATCTCGATGGATCACTCAGTAACACAACGGCAACGCAAATCAACAGTGAAGTGTAATACCGCCATGGGAACGCGTAGTAAGTTTGGTTGCCGGTACCGAATAGTGCGACCTCTATACTTTGGAAAGCACATTTCGTTAATCGATGAATTTATTTTTAATTCACCGTCGCTCCATCACATGGGATAAATGTATAAATATCGACCTTTTAGAAATCTGGACTATTTGGAATATATATATATATATATATATATATATATATATATATATATATATATATATATATATAGATATATGTATATGTATATATATATATATATATATATATATATGTATATATATATATATATATATATATATATATATATATATATATATATTATCAGTGCCAAATTAATACTTCACAGAATGCACTATTTTTAATTGCTTTCTTACTCTTGCTTGTTTATTGTATATCTTGTATTAGTAGTTATTGGTTTCATTAAGTGATAATTTCGCGCCGACTTCAAAAAGTTCAGTTTCAAGTAAAAATTTATATTGATATTTTTCGCTTTCTAGTGTATCTCGCAATATTTCCAAAATGGTAAAAATTACCCCTTTTAGCCCCCAACAACAACTTAATACCGACTTTGAAAGAATGGAATTTTTAAGTTCGACATATTTTATCCAACATATTGAATTTGAAGAATTTAGTTTTTGGTCTGCATTATACATCCCCAAAAAAACCAATATCGATTTTGAAAAAAATCGTAAAAATGTAAAATTTTTTATCCTCGATATTGTATATGCCATATTTAATTTTAAGAAATTAACTTTAGTCCCACAGTCTAAGACCTTGCAAACATCCTAATGTCAATTTTGAACAAATTAGAAAAATGAAAAATTTTCTACACGCCTTATTGAATTAAAAAGAAAAATAAATAAATTTTTCATCAATACACTCGGAAATCCCCCACAATCAACGTTGAACAAAGTCAGAAAATGTAAAATTTTAGTCCACCACATTGGATTCTTCACAAATAATTTTAAATTCTTAATTTCCACCCCTAATACTAATTTAGGACAGAATTGTCAGATGTAAAATTTTTAGTACGTTATATTATATTTTTCAAAAATAATTTTAAATTCTTAATTTACACCTCACAAAAAATATCAACCCAGATTTTTGACAAAATCCAGTCACGTAAAATTTTCAATTTGCCACATTGAAAAAATTTTAAAGATAATTTTAGCATCATTAAATGTTATTTCGAAAACTTCCTAATACCAATTTAGTAGGAAACCGGACAAATTAATTTTTATATCTGCCGCCATCTTGGATTTTACTAAACCAATTTCGACCAAAATAATATGAAGACTATCCTATCAACTTTTTGAATAAATCGCAAAAAATTTCATTCAAATCGTTGAAGGTGTTCCGAAATAATAATGGTGGTCGAGTTTAGAACTTTCTTCTTTTTAGGGATAAGAATTAGCAAAAACAAAGTGTAATTTGTAGTAATTTTTATTTCAAGTCCTTCTATGTTACACCTATATCAGTACTTAAAGATTTAGAATTTATATTTATATTTTAAATATCACTACATAGTATAAAACAAAGTCGCTTTCTCTGTCCCTATGTCCCTTTGTATGCTTAAATCTTTAAAACTACGCACCGGATTTTGATGCGGTTTTTTTCAATAGATAGAGTGATTCAAGAGGAAGGTTTATATGTATAATAACATCCATTAAATAGTGGAGAAATACTGTTATTTTTGAGGTTTCTAATGTGATGTCGTTAAGCGGGAAGTAGCGCTTGCGGCGGTACTGGCCGTCCGGGGCGGCGGCAGCGTGCCTATAAATAGCGCGTCGGAGGCCGATGTAATAATTGTTGTAAAAATAAAATAAATAGTCACAGTTTTTCTGTAGTGTATTTAGTATCAGCATTGCACACGTGCGAAGCCGGGGCGGGTCGCTAGTATTTTTATAAAACACTTCTCTTTTTAATACACATATTTACCAACCTATTAAGCCAAATAAAAGAAAGAAAATTCCGAAAACCATTTCATAAATCCCAATAAAGATAAAAAAAAATCATTAGGCTGCTTAATTACCCGCAGATAAAAACTGTTACAGTGTATTTAAGAACATTTTATTTTATTTATCGCTAATAAAGCATTTGAAGGACTCCTGACCACACACCATCAGATAAGCAGGTCGATCGACTCGTTAACCAACACGCTCTCTTATAAGAAATAAAAACAAACATTAAATAATGATATTAGCTCAATAAAGGTCATGTAAATTTATTTTATGAGAATATTTAAAAGTAATTTGCCTAGCTTCCCCAACAGGCATTTGTAATTAAATAAACATTATACTTTCTTAAGATTAATAAAATAAAACATATATTTGGGTCATCATATAGTACCTCTAGAATAACTACTCGTTATTTTAATTCGAAATAAAATTTTTATAAAAAATTTAAACCAACTTCTGAAACTCCGCTAGAAAATGAAAAATAACAATATCAATTTTTATGTGAAATTGAAATTTTTAAAGTCGGGACCAAACTAACACCTGACAATATCCGATTTGCATAAAAAGATTGAACAAACTTTATTTGTAATTGTGCTCTTCCAGAGTTTGTATTTATCTCGTGTTAGTAGTTATTTGTTTGATTTAGAAATAATTTGGTGCTGATTTAAAAAATTTCAATTTCATATAAAAATTTATTTTCTTATTTTTCGCTTTTTAGCGCTTCTATAGAAGTCGGTTCCATTTTTTTAATGAAAATTTTTGTTTTCTCACTTCGTCAAGATTTCGACTAAGTGCTAAGCGAGATTAGTGTATTTCCCAATGATTCCAAGGTAGCAAAAATATACCTATTTTATCCAAAGTTGCGAATTGCACTAAAATGAACAACTAAAATTTCTTTGATTAAAAGAATTCTCCAAATACCAGTTTTGAAGGAAATTATATTAAACAAATTTTTATTCTGCCATGGTAAATCTGCTACTTTAAATTTTAATTTAATTTTAGATTAGTAGTATATTTCCTAAAAACCTCCCAATACCAATATTTAAAGAATTTTAAACGTAAATTTTTTTATCAGGCATATTTTATACTGCAAATTGAGTTTGTATACGCCCATAGATAAAATATTTATAGATCCGCAAAGCTTAATCCCAAAAACGGCAAATTTACAACAATAAAATGTAAACATCCTAGACCAGATGTCGGCATGCGCACTACAAATTGATCAGGTGACGATCGACAGGACCGAACTTCGAAAATCTATTTAGTTAGTTCAATTAGTCATAAATGGTGTCTAAATGAAGCAAGTTATCAAAGTTGCAATCTTTAGTAAAGAAATCGGTCTCATGTAACTTTCTTGTTCTGGGAGTTATATCATATGGGCACAAATAATATCTGAACCAGAAGGGAATAATCCGATCAGTGTACCGATGGGAGTTAGTTTAGTAATTTCTTATACTGTGAAAGTAAAATTGTGAAAAAAATGTATCTTACTATTTCTCTAATCTATTGTTTCCGTCTGTGTGCGTTAACTTTCTTGTTGTGGGTTGGGAGTGAATAATTAACATTTTTAAAGTTCGGCAATTTATTCTCTAATTATGAAAAAATAATTACCATCTTTTCCTTGTTTTTTTTTTAAATTTTTTAAGAAAATATTGATACGAAATGGGTTTTTTAATGGATATGCAGGATTTGAAAATAATTTTATATACTAATATTTTTCTGCCGTAATGGTGAACGGAGCATATATTTTCTTATCGCATTAATTTTTTCGACAAAATAATAAAAATGTTATTTCAAATAAAATAAGTGAACAAGATCATTGCTGGGGGTGAATAAAAAAAATATACCAACAAAAGAAATTCACATTTGTCTAACTTATTTCGTAAAATTTTGCTTCTGTTAACATATTAATGAATTTTTTATTTGACGATTTGAAAGTGAGGATTTCCATGACAACATGATTCATAACAATTTCATAAAATGAGTACGGACATAACTAATCTGAATTTACTTCCAAAACCAGTATTAATAATGAACGACGCCTTTTAACGTCATGTCCACAATCTTCAAACATACAAAATTACAAATCAGATTGGCTGCAGAACAAAAAAAAAACATTTGAGCTGGTTAGAAACATCGGTTAAATATAAGGTAGATGAAGTTATGCAAGAATATGGCCATTGTGCAAATTAGTTACTGGAAAAAATTCGTTGGCAATTTGGAAAAATAATTCAAACAGAGCTTAGAAATTATAGTGCCAATAGCCGATTATGGCTACAATATAAACCTTGTACTCAAGTATTTTATATATATAACCAAATAATAATCCATTATAATTATTGTAAGTTATATATGTATGTTTTAAAATATTCCAACTTCATTATGAGGAAGTATGTTTTTATTCATAATTATACTTACTTGCATTGCCAAATAAATATATTTTGAAATGAATCGTTTGTTTTTATTTATGTAAGTAATATAATAGATGGAGAAATTATACCATTTCTTGACATATTGATGAATGTACTTTTTTCATATGATAGAATAAAGTATTCTATGGTTTGGTGCGAATTTTTATTTTTTTTTTAAGAATTCACTGTTTAAAAATTCAGTTTATCTGTTGTTAATCATTTGGAAAGTACCAGAAATATATCATACCACATGTTTTGGAAATTTAATGTTATACGAAAACAACGTAAATCCAAAAATGTTGTAAAGCAACACTATTTTTTAACCTATAGAGAAAAAGGAAAATAAATCAAATAAAATATGTACACATTCCATTATATTAAATAAAAACACAAGAACAAATAAAATAAATCACTTAAAACGCTATAAATCCGTTTAAATCCCACGTAACTTGCAAAGCAAAAATAAACACAAAAATGGCGTTAAGCCGATACTGTGCTGTTTACGGATGGCACTACGAAACAACCGATCGATAACAGGAAGTCGCTTATGCGCATGCCCTCATCTGGCCAGCATCCAAAAATATGACTGCCGCCCGATGTGCAGAAAAGCATTTTTTTGCCCATGGTTTGCCATTTTTTGGCTTTAGCAGAAGACAAGAGTAGGGATCCATAGTAGAGATCAGTGGTATACGCCCCAAGAACCTCCCAGAATCAATTTTGGATAAAACTGAAAAAATATAAAATTTTTAGTCGCCCATATTGTATCTACCATTTTAGATTGTAAAAAAATAACGTCAAATTTCTATGACCTCAAAAATCTCGAAATTCTAACTTGTGAATAACATAAAATTTTCAAACCACCATTTTGGATCCGCCATATAGAATTTCAAAAAAAAAAAAAATTAACATCTTAATCTAATCTAGATCTACGCTTTGAAAAATCCCCAATAATCAGTTTTGAATAAAATCCGGAAATTTAAATTTTTAAGCCATCATATTGCATCTGACATATATAATTTTAAATTCGCTTTTTAGACCCTCAACAACGATTAGTACCAATTTTCAACAATATCAAAAAATTTTTAGTTCACCATATTGAATTTTTTAAAATAACTTAAATTCGTAATATACACCCTCAAGAATTTTCCTATAGGAATTTTGGGCAAAATCGAGTGACGTAGAATTTTTGGGACGCTAGACCGAATTTTTCAAAAATAATTTTAAATTCGTAATTAACAATTCCAGAAAAGTTTGTTTCAAGGTTGTAGATAATGTTGAAGATTGACTAAAATGTAGTTGTCAGACTTGCATTGTATTTATTTTTGTTTATTTTTATGACGTTTCCATTAGGTTGTATCTCTAATCGTTATCAAGTATAAACTCAGTTTATACTTGATAACATACATATTTTTTTTAATAATTGTATAAAAATATGTTATTAAAATTAATATAAACTTTTTTCCATATTTTCTATATTAAAAATTCATGAAATGGGATTAAAATATACAATGACAAAATGTTGGCTAAAACGACTGAAAAATCAGCCACAAATACATTGGAATAAGCAACATGTATCTCACTTGACTATGTAGAAGGGGAACTTGTGGTGAGGAGAAACTATCGAAGGGAGATACTTGTGGTGCGTGCAGCGTGAGAGAGAGTTAACATGAAAACAATGAGGGTCACTTGGGACTCTAACAATCCCATTGGAACGGCGTTTCTATATGAAATCTATATTCGTTAATTTTATTATCAAACTCCAAAGTAAAAATAAATTATAATATTTTTGATATTTTCCAAAAGTATTTTTTAATTGTAATATAGATTTAAACTAATATAGATTGTTACAATTGTCATTAGAGCGACAAATGCAGAAAGATATATACCATAAATCTGATGACCATCGCCCACATGATTTTATGAGCTCGTTTTACAATTGTAATTTGGTACTAATTTATCGATTAATGGAAATAATGACGTTATAAATACTAACCTTTCAACATAGTCGAATTTCAATGAATATAATTTTTTGATAATTAAATATGGCTGATACAATTTGGAAAACTTCTGCTTCTTCCCGTGCTGTGTCAAATCCCTCTGACATTGACAATTACGATGGCAAGTTGATCACTGCTCTCTGCAATTCTATATATCTGTTCAGCACTATGTATTCCTGTCCGCTTTCGGATGTTCCTCAGCCAAGCGATCTGCTTCCTTCCAATACTTCCACGACTCTCGATCTTACCCTTCATTATCACTGGAAGAATTCTATACACATCCCCTTTGAGAACATGGCGAATATATGCTAGTCTTCTGCATTTTACGGTTGTCAGCAATTCACGAGTGGCATCTGTCCAATCTAAAACCGCTATATTAGTCAGCTTAACGACCCAAAGAAGCATGTGCCTACGCAACCACATCTCAAATGCCTCCAAACGATCGAGTGTGGTAGCCTTCAGTGTCCGCACCTCAGCTCCATGCAATAACACTGACCAAACCAAAAATTTGAAATTGTTTCTCCTCTGTTAAAAAATTATATTAGGAAGTTCTTGGAGTGTATATTATGGTTCTTAATTTAATTTCTTCAAACACACAATATGCTGGATAAAATAGGTAGAATTAAAAAATGTATATGCCTCAAGTTACTTCTATACTGGTATTGGGGATTTTTGGGGGCCTAGGTTACGAATCTAAAATTAATTTCTTGAAATAGAGGATTTACTATGGCAGACTAACTATTTGTTTGGTACAATTTCATTTAAAACTGGTATTTGGATATTTTTTAGAATCAAAGGATTTTTTGTTGTTGAATTTAGTGTGGTTTCCAACTCTGGATATAATGGGTTCTTTTTTGCGATCTTGGAAATATTTCGCAAACATCTCCCTTAGTACCTATTCAAATAATTCATGGATATCATCAATTATTGAAGTCGGCGCCAAATTATTACTAAATGAGATACAATAAGAAATTAATTACGGCTACAATAAGAAATCAATTATAGATAAAATATTTTCACACGAAGTGAAAATCACATTCTGTTAAGGATTAACAGGGCGCGGATTTCAAAATTTCAATTTTATATAATTAGTATTGTTATTTTTCGCATTTCTATGGCTTTTTTACATTGTAGTTCAATTTTTCCCTTTAACATTTTGCATTGCATTAAATTATAAGTGGCTGTTAGAGACTGTTATGCTATTTTAATTTAGGCTTCTGTATTTTTTATTTTAATTTAAGCTTCTGTATTTTGTCAAAATTACAACTTAATTTATAATATTTATTACAACCAACCTAAAATGAAAATCCAGTAATAATAGAGATAATACTTTTAGCAAATATTAATTTACCTTAAATTTCACTGAAATTCAAATTATATGCATAAAATATTATGATAATGTATAAAATTTTATTTTATGTGTTTACGGTGCAGTAAAACATATAATGATCCGTTTTATTTGTCATTAACTCTATTTTAATAAATATATCTCGACATTAACTTTATGAAATACTTTAAAAGTATGTTATAACATGCTATATTATATGATTATTTAATGTAAATGCCCGTTTTCTGTCATATAAAATCCGAAATAATTGTTTATCTCAAATAAAATATTTTAGGCACTGATAACATATAGCTCGAAAAGGTTTTGCAGTTAAATTTTCAGCATAATTTGACATAACAATGTTCAGTGAATATAAATATATCAATGATATTTTTTTTAATGTCCAGGAATCGCATTCAAAAGTTCCAAAACGCATGTCTAAGGCTGATATATGTCGTTAGGAGGAAAAATCCTTTTCTTGTTGAATCAAAATGGCTCAAGGACATCCATTGGCTACCACGTGAGTTAAATAAGGTATAGTACACAATATTTGACAAATTAAAGTAAAATACTAACAAAAAATAATATATAATATCTATATATTCAATCTCACGAATGTGTTTTACCTGAGACATCAAACTCTGTAACATACAGAGCAAAAAAAAATATCTCACGAAAATTAGTTACAGCGTTAGAAAGGTATTAGCTGAGTATAAGAGATTCAGGTTATATTCTTCATGTTGTCGTGAAAACGCTTGTTTAGTTGTAGCGAATATAAACGAGAATATTCATAATGAAATTTCCGAAGTAGTCACCGTTCATTGGGATGGGAAATTGTTAACAGGTTTGGACGTAAGAAGTTATAAAAAAGAGTAGTTGCCGATAATCATTTAATTAGAAGATGGGGAACAACTTGTCACCGTGCTAAAACTAAACAGTTCTAACTAATCAAAAATAGGCCTGTGGAGCTTGTGTACTTTTGGAATAAAAATTAGTAATAGGGCTTTTACTATTTGCTTGTCACTATCACTTGTATGAACTTGTTCTTACAAGTATGTTTAGAACCAAAATCCATTCATTAGCAATCTCGATATTCTGTTTTTCAAAAAGTTTGGAGACAATTGGAAAAATGTCCAAACGTGCATCGATTTCGTAAAACAGCATGTCAGTGTGTGTGGTGTTTTCGGGACAATGACACTTGAGGGACCATCTTCATAAGATTGATGTCATAGATGAACCGATGTGGTGTCTGGAGGAGGATGAAACTGTTAATCATATCCTCAGGCAGAGACATTTCGGAGATATCATTTTGTCACCAGAAGCTGTTGGACAATTTCAACCAGTTGCTTTGATTCGTAAAGGGGATCGGCCTGGAATGACTTACAGTGGGATGTAAAGGATACATCGAGGCCTAGGCATTAATGATCAAGTTTTCACCACTTTTTGTCTATTTCTTCTTTCGTTTTGCATGTCAATGATGCGAAACTGGATGAATGGTTAACTTTTTAGGCAACTTAACTGCAAAAGTATATTATGAAAGAGGATTATGGCGAACCAGTCGAATTGCCTATTATATTTTTTGGAAGGGAGGAAGACCATAAAATCAAAATGAGACTTCCTGATGCAATGTATCGAGCAAGAGGGATAGTAAGGGCTAGTTACTCTTTAGAAATATGTTTGCAACAGTCTTAAATCGAAAGAACCATTGAGGATAAAGGAGCATTGTAATATGTTGTTTATTTATTGTCACAGCTTATGTAAATCCCTGGTTTGGATGCAGTTAAGCAATAAAGGCGCTGAATAAAGATTTGTGTCTTTTGAACATGTTAATAAATTACGAAAAAGTTGGCAAATGATTTCCAAAGCAATTCTTAGCAAGTTTTGGCATTTCTTGTGGAATTTCCCTAAGAAACTAGCCATATTATCATTTTTCGATATTCAAATCGATAAAGAAACCAAGATAAAAATTATATCCGGGATAATTTCGATTTAAGAAATTATATATTCCATCGTATGAAGAGATATCTGTCTCTTCGTATAGCAGCGAATTAAAATTTTGTTTAAATTTTGATTTTATCTTTGTGAATACAGATATAGCTTTTATTTCAGGGATAACCTTGGATAATTTCATGTTTCTATAAAGTAAAAACCTGTTTTCACACTTAAAAATTAAAAACAGTTTTCTTCAGGATGCTGTTTTTTTGAAGCTAAAAGAAAAGTATTACCTCTGAAAGCGGTAAACGACACCGCCAAAAGAACTGTGAAAGTTGTGAAAGATTTGTGAAACCTAGCAGCTAACTTCATAAATATTATCGAAAGGTGCAAGGAACGGCACTATAAATGACCTTCACCTTGATCCTTAAAGATATATTTAGGGTAAGATCAAAGATTTGGCCAGATAAGGTAAGACCAAGATAGAGCCAGTTAAGAAGGAGTAAGATCCAACTAATTAAGGCAAGACCAAGATCTAGCCATTTAAGGCAAGATCTAAGATCTGATATTCATTAATATTGTTGGAGCAGTTCTATTTAACATTTTTTTGACCTTCAAATTGGACTTTGATATCATGGTCAAGGTTATATCCGATCGTAAAATTTTCTTCTTTCTCATTTTTCGGCTCAAAGGTAAGAGGCTCCATTGGAAATTCCTAAAATGACTCTTGAAGGACCTTGAAAAACAAGGTGACGCAGGAAATGTCATTTTTAGAATCTCTGTTTGATTTCCTACAAAATTTGTTTTGGCAATATTTATTTATTTAATGTTATTATCAGACTTGTCCAACTGGGTGTGTAGGTTGTCGTTCTTGATATCTAAAGAGCATTTTGCTTTGATTGTGACTACAGTTTCTAGTCATAAATTTGATTTTTCATTACCTTTTCGCTTAATAACATAGTACTTTTCAAGAACGGTTACCCCCGTTCCCGGAACGATTATTTCTTATTGGACGGTGTAAACGGGCTTTCAAATGTCAAGAATCAAAGTCATTAACCGACTTCTAAAAGAAGGAGGTTCTCAATTCGTCGCGTATATATATATATTTTTTTTTATGTATGTACACCGATTTCTCCGGAACGGCTGCACCGATTTGAATGAAATTTTTTACGTTATGTAAAGGCAGTTGCTGCGGTGGTTCCATATTTTTTTAGATGAAATTGGTGCAGTAAAATTCAAGATGGCGCTTACAATATGGCAAAATTAATTTTGTCCGATTTTCTCCAAAATTGGTATGGAGAAATTTTCGGGTTTGTGCCCAACGAATCTGAAATTATTTTTAACGAATTCAAAATGGCCGATCCAATATGGCGGACAAAAAAATTAAATTTTGTCCGATTTTCTCCAAAGTTGGTATGGGAGAGTTTTCGAGGTCGCACATGACGAATCTAAAATTATTTTTAAAAAATTCAATATGGCGGATGAAAATATCAACTATGTTCGATTTTCTCCAAAATTGGTATAGGGGAGTTTTCGGGGTCTCATATAACGAATCTGAAATTATTTTTAAAAAAATTCAATATGGCGAATCCAATATGGCGGACAAAAATATTTAATTTTGTCCGATTTTCTCCAAAATTGGTATAGGGGAGTTTTCGAGGTCGCACATGACGAATCTAAAATTATTTTTAAAAAATTCAATATGGCGGATCCAATATGGCGGACGAAAAATTTTTTTTTCCGATTTTCTCCAAAATTGGTATGGAAGAGTTTTCGAGGTTGCACATAAGGAATTCAAAATATTTTTAAAAAATTCAATATGGCGGATCCAATACAGCGGACAAAAGAATTAATTTTTTCCCATTTTCTCCAAAATTGATACGGTGGAGTTTTCGGGGTCACACATGACGAATTCAAAATGTTTTTAAAAAAAATCATTATGGAGTATCCAATATGGTGGATAAAAAATTAATTTTGTTCTATTTTTTTCAAAATTGATTTGGTGGAGTTTTTGAGATAGCACATTACGAATCTGATATAGAGGGTTCTTGAAGGTGTACATTATGAACTAAATAAAATTTTTTCAGGATTCAATATTTCGAATGAAAATATAACTAACTAAAAATTTTTCGATTTTGTTCATATGTGGAACTAAATAGTTTTTGAGGATGTAAATAGCGAATATAAAATTATTTTAAGAAAATTTAATATATCAGAGGCAATATGACGGTCTAAAAATTTGAAATTTCTGGATTTCATCTAAAATTGGTACTAGGGGGCTTTGAAAGATTTAGATTTACATTAAATTAAGACGTTAAATTTATTTTTTCGAATTTCAATATGGCGGATCCAATATGGTAGGTTGAAAATTTTACCTTATTCGCATTTTTTCAGATTTGGTATTAGGGGGTTGGGGGCGGTGTATTAGGAATATGAAGTTAGTTTTTTACAACTATTAGGTTGATAAGATACAATATGAAGGAATAAAAATTTTACATTTTCCGGTTTCATCTAAAATTGATATTGCTGGGTTCTTGTGGCGTATACAAGCTCAATATGCAATATAAAATATATCGGGCTAAGAAACTTACGTCTCAAGTTCTTTAAATATCGATATTGGAAGGTTTTTAGCCCTATATCACCAATCCAAAATTAATTTGAAATTTAAGATGGTGGATTTACTATGACAGACTAAATATTAGTTTGACACAATTTCATTGGTATTTGGAGAACTCTAAGTCAAAGAATTTTTAGTGGTTCATTTTAGGGTGATTTACAATTCTGGATAAAATGGGTACTTTTTTGTCACCTTGGAGTCATTGCGAGGTACACTAATATCGATTGGTACTTAGTTCAAATAATGTATGAATATCATAATGAATTCAAAACTAAAAATCGAAAAATAAAATTTTTATAAAAAAATTGAACCGACTTCTAAAAGTGCGCTAAAAAGTGAAAAATAACTAGAAATTTTTATATGAAATTGAAATTTTTGAAGTCGGTGCCAAATTATTTCTAAATGAAATAAATAACTACTAATATATACAAATTATGGTAATAAAGCAATTGCAAATAAAGTATTTTTAATCTGTTTATGCAAATCATATTTTATCAGGTATTAGTTTGGCGCCGACTTCAAAAATTTCAATTTCATATAAAAATTTCTAGTTATTTTTCACTTTTTAGCGCACTTTTAGAGGTCGGTTCAATTTTTTTATAAAAATTTTATTTTTAAATTAAAATGGCATTTTAACGACGTCCACGTATTTTAAGAATGGTTTTCTGAATTAAAGAAATTAGTTTGGCTTTTTGGAACAATCTTTTCATGATGAGAGTAGATTACACTGAGATTTTCAATATCTTTTCTTTTGTTGATGCAGTTATCATCTAAATAAATTTCTACCATCTCCAGAGAATGCCTTTTATTAGTATTTTGTTCATTGTTGATCACCTCAACACTGACAAAATCAAACCTGTGATCCTCATCGATTATATGTTCCGACAAGGTGCATGTCCTCTTTTGCAATCTACAATCACTCCTGTGTCTGGTGATTCTATCTTTCAAAACAGTTGTTGTTTGACCTATGGAATGTTTGTCACAGTCTATACATTTTAAACTGTATACTACCCCTGATTTGTTAGGGTTGCTATCCGTGTCTTTTAGTCTGGAGAAGGTTTGGCCAACTGTTAATATATGTTTACCACATTTTTTATATTAT
Source organism: Diaprepes abbreviatus (assembly GCA_034092305.1). NCBI lineage: Eukaryota > Metazoa > Arthropoda > Insecta > Coleoptera > Curculionidae > Diaprepes > Diaprepes abbreviatus. The sequence goes on along the minus strand of JASJET010000093.1, from coordinate 5,747,211 downwards.
TATGCATAGAAAGAATTTTATTCAATTTTGGTGTGACTTGGTTGATATAAGGTAATGAAAAATAATATGTGGGTTGGTTTTGTTCTAAGAAATCTGAAATTTCAGGAGAAAAGTCAGTGGTGTTTTGATTGGTATTACCCTCTATGTGTGAATGTGTTGGTGTTATGAAGGCAGATATCTCTGGTGATACATTAAAATTTAGTGGAATAGATCTGCGTTGTGTGGGGTGTGGAGAGCTGTGTTCCTGTTGTGTGATGGGGGTGTTGTGTAAAAACTTATTAAAGAACCACCGAGGATAGCTATTACCTTTTAGTATTTTATATAATCTGTTTATATTTTTTTTGAATGAGAGTAGGATGACAAATTGAAATAATTATTTTTTTTAAATTAATTACCAGATTTATTTTAGTTTTAGTATTATGGTAGGAATGGAAATTCATGTAACGTCCTGAATACGCCGGCTTAGTATACCAGTCCACTATTATTTCGTTGTTAGTAGTCCTTATTAATTTAGTGTCAAGAAAAGGTACACTATTATTAGTTTCACATTCTACTGTGAATTGAATGTGTGGAATATATGCATTGAAGATTCGTAAGGTCTCTTCAATATTATTTTGTGGTACTGCTATAATAATGTCGTCCACAAATTTCTTTATGAAAGGTGGTCTTCCCCTTATATATATATATATATATATATATATATATATATATATATATATATATATATATATATATATATATATATATATATATATATATAGAGCTGTATATTATTTTCCGTTAATGTTAAACATTCTGAAAACTCAAAAAAAGTTTTTGGTACTTTTGAAGACTAACCAACATGGCAGTAATTCACGTCAAAATTTGTGATGTCATTTGCCTGTTGTACTTGCTCATTAATCCTAATGAAGCTGCATCCGAATTTTCAGAAAGAGTTGAAACTAACTTGGTATACTAATTGCTTCTAGAATGACCATAAAAATAAACAACTACTGTGTAATGTAATAATTTTAAAATTACTTAAAACCATTATAAAAGTAGTTTGACACTATGAGAAAACTCGCTTACATTTTGACTCTATTTTTTCATTGTCAGCATATAAACTAGTTTCATAATCATTAGAACGAAATAAAACACCATTTTTGTTGAACAAAGGTCATGCTAATTTTATAAACGACTCTATGCAAATAAATCACGTACTCAAAGGCGTGCATCTTTTAATTTTTCTAACTCGCAAGCAGTACGTTTTACAGCCTCAAGCTCCATATTTTCCACTTTAATTAAAAATACTAAAAACCCCAAAAAGAAACCATTATAACTTTCCCAGGGTAACATTTTTCTACGTTTTTCTTCTTAAATCCCTAATATAAAATTATGTCTGTTTGTCTACAGAGTTATGAGCTACTATTATCCCTTAAGTGGCAAGTTCTGTTATCTTTTTGTGCCACTTTTTATAGTTTTTCTTTGTTTTAATAAATTTAATAAAAGTGCATTTAAGATTTAGCGTATTAAAAACTAAACCTAATTTAAAATTCTGGTAGAAAAATGATAATGCTTCAGCTCGCTGAAAAATATTTTATGGGTATTAAAAAAGGCACTTTATAATTTGCTATTTAGTTGTTTTTGAAAAAGAAATTATATACTTAAAATTAAATGAATCTTGAAAACACTGATAGTTCCAGAATAAAAAAATCGGCTCTAAAATTATGCCACTATGAAACACTATTAAAAAAATCTTCTTTTTTTGTATGCAAACATTGTTTAATTTTGCTAAATTATTATATTTTGGATTGCACAGATATAAAATAAAGTAACAGCGTAAACACCTTCATAGAAACAAGTTTTTATTTTAAAGAAATTAATTTTTTCAGAAAAATTCTCGCATTTTTAGATCAAGTCTTTGATCTAAAATCTTTAATAATATTAAATGAAATAGAAGGTTTTTTACCAACTCGAATACCTAGTTTAATGGAATTCCCTTGAATTAAAGCAAGAAGAAATTAGAACCTTGTAATGAGTGTCAAGAAAATATTTTCTTAGACATTTGCATATCTCCAATGAAGCCTACATAGATTTTTATTTGACAGTATTTGAAACTTAAATAGAAATAAAGAATACTCAGTTTATTGAAATTTCCTTGAATTAAAGCAAGGAGAAATTGTAACCTTGTAATGAGTGACAAACTGATAGAGATTCTCAGAAGCAAAAATTTGGATGAAAGAGATTTAAGGTTGATATCAAATCTGTATTACAATTAGCGAGCGGCAGTAAAAATTGGACAGGAAATATCCTGAGATGTGGAAATACAAAGGGGAGTCAGACAAGGGTGTATATTGTCACCTTTATTATTTAAGGCTTATTCTGAAGAGAGAGATAGGATTATACACCAGGCTACCGAACGGATATGTCATAAAGGCTGCATTATCTTATTTTGTTCCACCTTTTGCCAGCCTCAGTATTTTATTAACCGACTTCTAAAAGAAGGAGGTTCTCAATTCGTAAGCTATGTATTTTTTTTCAATGTATGTATATTACTCTGAAATGGCGACACCGATTTGAATGAAATGTTTTACATTATGCTCTGAATGTACTGCAGTGGTCCCATATTATTTTGGACGAAATTGTTGCAGTAAAATCCAAGATGGTGCTTGTAATATGGCGGACAAAAAAATTAATTATATCCGATTTTCTCCAAAATTGGCATGGGGGAGTTTTCGAGGTCGCACATAACGAATCTGAATTTATTTTTTGGATTGTAGGAGTGGAGGAGTTTTTAAGATCGCACATTATGAGTCTGAAATTATCTTAAAAAAATTAAATATGGCAGATCAAAGATGGCGAATTAAAAATTTTATGTCTTTCGATTTTGTCCAAAATCAGTATTGGGGAATTTTTGTTACTGTTAATTACGAATTTAAAATTATTTTTGAAAAACTCAATATGGCCAATCCAATATGGCATCTTAAAAATGTTATATTTTTCAATTTTCTGCAAAACTGATACAAGGTGTTCTTCAAGGTGTAAATTATGAATTTAAAATTAGTTTTTCAAGATTCAATATGACGACTCCAGTAGAGCAGACTAAAAATTATTCATTTTTTAGATTTTGTTCAAAGGTGGGACTGGCTAGTTTTTGAAGATGTAAGTAGCGAATACAAAATTATTATAAGAAAATTTAATATGTCAGATGTAAAATTCAATACGGCGGATCCAATATAGTAGATTCATAATTTTCGGTTATCCTCGTTTTTTCAAATTTGCTATTAGGGGATTTTCGGGGTCGTATATCACGAACATGAAATAATTTTTTATAACTTAATTTGACAGATACAATATGAGGGACTGAAAATTTTACATTTTTCCGATTTTGTCTAACAGTGATATTTTTTTTTGCTTTGAGATCATAAATTATCAACATATATGAAAATCGTCATTCTTTTAAATAGAGAGTAATTTCTTTAGAGTGAGAACATAGTTTTAGGTGTGTATTTTCAGGAAACCTAGAGAGCTTAATAAGTTTTTCTGGCTACCAAGTAGTCTCAGCTCGTATCTAAAGAGAACCAGAGTGGAATTCTCAGGAAATAAACGGTCCACCTTTCTTCTAATAGTCTAATATAGAAAAAAGCAAATTGTTAAATGCACGCATCATGTGAAGGAAACAAAGAGAAACTTGTTAAACTAATTCTATAACAGTAAAGATTTCTTTATTTCTTATTTAATAGATTGTGAGGAATGTTAAGGACACATCCATTAAAGCTAAATAAACAACATATTTAATGAAGCAAAACGTTTTAGACGAGTGAATGATGTTTGTAGAGGTTACTTACTCAAAACGTCAATCTTGAGATCAAGGGCGGATCTAGCCTCTCTCTTTGGGGGGGGGGGGGAGCGGGCGGTGAGATCAGAAAAGTACAGTATGGCAAGCAATAACAAGTTGTCGACGGGAAAGAGACACTAGCAATTTTCCCATTTCTAGTGTAAAAGACAGGATCGGGACTATTTTTCTGAATTCGAAGCTCTTGGGGGGAGGGGCGATCGTAAGAAAAAATTAGATGTGGCCGGGGGGGGGGGAGATGCAAGCAGCATACATATTTTTAGTATAAGCGAAAAATCAGGTCAATTTTTCCTCTTGGGGGGGGGGGGGTGATCGCAAGAAAAAACAAGTTGTCGATGGGGGGAGGGCGATGCCAGCAGCATACATATTTCAATCGCCCCCACCCCTCTGGATCCGCGCATGCATGAGATTGGTATAGAATATAGTCTCCATAAAATTTTGAAATTAAAATAAACAGTTTGGACACCATTTTAAATTTATAGAAAAAAACGGGCAAAGCCGATAACACGAAATTTGCAATTTTTTCAATAATACAGTAGAAATAGCGAAACATCTGCTTTATGAGGGCGTGGCACATTATGACCAATGACGAAAATCTAGCGAATATTAAGGCCTGTGACGTAAAAAGTTGCTTGATATCCCGGGACACTATTAGATTAGGATCATATTTTTAAGATTCTATAGGTCCAAGTACTTCTATGGTTTCTTTTTCCCAACGATCCACTTAACATTACAAATCTAAATTTAAATAAAACAGCAGAGAAATCAAAGCTAGAATAACCGTTTAAATTGGGTAAGTTTCAAGTAGATATTAGTCTTAGTCATTGTATACCGCTTTTAACTTTTCAGTAAAATAACAATGTTCTCGTAAAACCAAAATAAAAATTTATTCGATTTTAAATCAGATTGCGGAAACTTCTATGATAAATTTTATATTTCGGTCGGTTTTAAAAACATTCAAGTGTGTCCATTACCGAAATATACGGTCTTTTCCTTCCTCCAAAATTGCTATGTTTGCGAAAGTAACCACGGCAAAATAAAGCAAACATGTGAAACGTAGATTTCTTAAATACCAATATGTTTAACTGTCGAAAACACCCAAACTAGAAAGCAGGGAAACGCTGCGAAAATCCGACCAAAACCTAAATACGAGGAAAATCGTTTTAGTTTCAGAAATAACAAACAAAATCAAATATTTATCATTGAATATGATTTCATTAATTTTCAAAATATTCTATATACTTTTGCGTGTGTTTGCAGTAATCTAAAATTACTGGGTGTCAATTCAGGGTCATATGATGGATAAACATTAATTCCCAGTCACCTGTTTGAGCTGATCTGAGAGATCTCGCATTGACATAGTGGAGAAAGATACGCCATCCTCGGTTTCTTGTCCTCAGTTCACTGAAGACTTCCAGAAAACAAATGATTGTGTACTGTTCGGAATTGAGTGTTCTAAGATGCTCTGCAACATGGCCAGCTTTTCTCAAAAAATATGTCACCATATGCTTCAAAGTGGGTCATGTGTCATCAAAGAAGATTCCTTCGAAGCATAGAAATCGTATTTTCTGAGTATTTCCTTGCACCAAACGACAGGGGCATTTGTTTGGGCAATTGTCAAATTGAGCGGGATCCAATGAGAACATTGCATCTTTACAGCCCAATCTTCATGCAATATATTCTATACATTGGTGTTTCTAATGCCCAGGGTTGTCTCAAACTCAGGGTATGTCATATGATGATCTTACATTATCAGGTCACGCTCAGCATCGATATTTTCTTGCGTCACAACCGGTTTTGGATGATCTACATGCGACCAATCGATGAGTAAACGACGGCTACAATTGAATTCACTGAACCAACGATACAGTAGTTTTTGTAGGTGCTTCATCATTATTTTAAATAATTTAGTTCATGGATACATCCTTATTGAAATAAATCACGTTGAGAGTTGTAATAAATACTCCCACGTAAATATTCATTCAATAATTTCGATATTTTGACCGAGATAAAATTTTGAAGTTACTGTAAATAACACAAAAATATGAGTATGTCAAAACGTTCTGCATAAAAATAACATAGATATGTCACATGAGATTAAATAACGCCAGCCTTAAGCATACACTGCTTGAGGTAACCTGCAATGGTCCTCGTGCATTATAAAGACAAAAAGAAAGGGGGAGCGAGTAAGGGGTCGTACTCTCTCTTGCTCCGAAACGCGATTGGCTGGTGCGTGCTTTAATGAGAGTAGAGAACAAAAAAACGTTCGGAGCAAGAGAGATAGTATTACTATAACGTAGGTACCCCTATTTTTTCTCGAATTCTAAAGGGTCTGGCAAAAGTTAGGGCGCAAAGAAAACATCTGGTAATAATAAATGTTGATATTAAATGATGTTGTGTAGAACACATATAAAAATCAAGATTTTTATGTACCTGTTGTTCCTGTTACCTTTGAGGCCAGCAAGTATGCATAAAATTTTTAGCTACATTGTTAAAAATAACCTTAAATTTAATGCAAATTTAATGTTCATTCTACATTAAATTTGCATTACATGACTTTATACCAAAAATCGTGAATAATTTACATTTACTTCGAATTTAAAGCAATTCGTCCAAATATAAGTTCGTTGTCCATTAAATTTGATTAAATTGTATCTTAAATTTCAAGTAACTGAAAAGATATTTCAACTTCTGTACATTAAAATTAATTCACATATACCCTAATACTAAAGGAATTTACATTATTATTCAATATATATTGCATGATATTCCGGAAGAGGGCGCAACTTGTATTGAACTTTTTATTTAGTATGATATAAGTTGCTTAAAGAACTTAATTTGATGAGGTGTACTTTTTTGCCCCTTACTGACGGGAACCAATGAGTTCGAAACCGCTCTAGATGGCGAACACTACCTATGGGAAAAATATCCACCTTTTCCTGGTAGTTTCAGAATTTTTTGAACTCATAATAATGTTGGTGCATTAAAAAACGTATCTCAAATTCAATGAATACTTGCTGTATATTTAATGTATACAGTCACCTTAAAAACTAATGATCAAACTTTAGATTTAGTGGATGATTACATTGAATTTAATGGGATAAATTAAATTAATGCAAATTATTAAATTTAATGCATTTTCCTTTTACAGTATACATATTACACATTTACTGAAAAAATCTTAGCTTTACTAAAATGATGTAGGTCTTGGGGCTCAGCGATCATACTCCCTCAAATTTTACATAAAATTATCTTTTTAATATTAAATTTAATTATGGTATTTATAAAGTGCAAATACAGATATTTAAATTTTCAAGTAAAATAGAAAACTCACCAAAAAAAAGCGGAATTGGACAACCTTCCCCTACGCGATTTAACTCTATTTATCCAGAGAGTTGGCAAAGATCGAGGTAAAGTTTGCACAACTTTACACCACCTCAACTACCTTAGAGTGCTTTCCGAAGTCGGAATAGTTTTCAGGTTTTGAGGCGCCATTTTCAATTGTGGCCGGTTTCTTTTCGTGTTTTCTGGTCATTTATACACTCTAGCCATATCAGCGTGTATGTCAATATAAATTTAAAGTAAATAATCTTGGATGAAATAAATTTATTTCTACTTTAAAGATGAGTTTTACTGCAACTTGTTTGGTCAGTAGATTGAGTCATGGGTTTCTAGGACGCTCAGTAAATTCAATTTATTTGCTGTTTTAAGTTAAAAATATATTTTTTATATTTGAAAAGTTAAATTAATTATTAGGTAATAATTATCATGTAAGCTTATAGAAAAGTCATAGAAACTGAGTGCTTTAAAATTTACGACGGACCGATATGTGTTTATTCCGAATATAATAATTAAATGTTGGCACAATTACCTAGATGTAATAATACATCCCTTTTAAAAATTGTACACGCTAAAATACATTCCAAATTGGAGCTTGATATTAGTGACACACAGTTTGGCTTCCGGAACGGGGTGGGTACAAGAGAAGCATTATTTGCTTTTAATGTGCTTACTCAAAGATGCTTGGATATCAATCAGGACCTCTATGTCTGCTTCATAGATTACAACAAAGCTTTTGATAGAGTCAAACATGACAAACTGATTCTCAGAAGCAAAAATTTGGATGAAAGAGACTTAAGGTTGATATCAAATCTGTATTACAATCAGCGAGCGGCAGTAAAAATTGGACAGGAAATGTCCGGAGATGTGGAAATACAAAGGGAAGTCAGACAAGGGTGTATATTATTACCTTTACTATCTAACGCTTATTCTGAAGAGGTCATATTGGAGATTCTTGAATGTGAAACAGCAGGGATAAAAGTAAACGGAGTTTTAATCAACAATATTAGGTATGCAGATGACACCGTAATAATAGCTGATAATTTGAAAAACCTAGAAAAAATAATGAATAAAATATTAAGAGTTAGTGGAGAATATGGACTCTCTCTTAACACGAAAAAGACCAAGTTCATGATAATTAGTAAAAACAACACCAATAATAATGAAACCCTAATGGTAGGAGGCCAGCACATAGAAAGAGTTAAGAAGTACACTTACTTGGGAACCCTAATAACGGAAAATAATGACTATACCGTCGAAATAAAAACCAGGATCGAGAAAGCACGTGCCAACTTTATTAGAATGAAGAAGGTTATCTGCAGCAAAGATCTAACGTTAGCCCTGAAAATACGACTGACTAAATGTTATGTATACAGTGTTCTATATTATGGAATGGAAGCATGGACACTGAATCGAGAGGCAATGAGAAGACTTAACTCTTTTGAAATGAGGACATATAGAAGAATTCAGAGGATTTCGTGGGTGGATCGAGTTACGAACGCCGAAGTGTTGAGAAGAATGGGGAAAGAAAAGGAAGTCGAGATAACAGTAAAACAGCGAAAACTGCAATATTTCGGACACATTATGCGGGAAGAAAAGTACAGCATCTTACGGCTCATAATCCAAGGCAAAATAAGTGGCAGAAGAGGCGTAGGACGACGACGAATTTCATGGCTAAAAAACCTAAGGGAATGGTTTGGATGCAGTTCAAAACAACTATTTAGAGCAACTGCCTCAAAAATTAAAATAGCTATTATGATTGCCAACCTCCGCAATGGAGAAGGCACTTGAAGAAGAAGAATAATACATAAGGTATTTTTCATAACCCAAATTTCATTTAAACTAGAAACAAATATTTTGAAAAATCAAAAAAAAAATAAAGAAAAACTTACACATACTGAAAGCAAAACGTAATCCACAACTGGTGGTTGGCGATCCACAAGAAGGCATTCTTGATCTTTTTTGGTGTAATCGGTCATTAAATTTAGAATTTAAAAGTAGATTTAAGGGATGTAATGCACTCGAATGTTAACCTCACCTTCTCGCCGGCTTACCCTGCTTCCACGGACGAGGCTTTGATGATCAAGTACAGGTGGTATACTCTTAGATCAAGAATGAAGGAACTGCCATACCCCCAATGTCGTCAAAAGTAACAGGAAGCTACGATGATTACCAATAAGTAAGTTTCCTCATGACCTCATTTTATCCACCCACTCTTTATCATGGCAGGGAATTTTAAAGAAACGGTCATCAAGCCCAGATAGATGTTAAATTATCAGAGGATACTAAAAGGCTTTCGGCTTGTCATAATGAAAATCAAAAAGCAAAATGGAATACTTGGAATACCCGAAATCTCTTTGCGTCTGAAAAACTTGATAACGCAATTAAAGGAAAGAACAGAATGGATTGGAACATACTTGGCATAGACAAGATGGCCTGATAGTGATATATATATATATATATATATATATATATATATATATATATATATATATATATATATAAATGGAGTAGGCTTTATTGTATCCAAAGACATGGATAAGTCTATAAAGGATGTCGTAGCATGCTGAAACCAAATTATACTTCTACAAATGAATACCGGACTAACTAATATCAATATTATACAGTGGAAAAGGATGCAGAGACTGAATAATCTTATGAGCAACTCCGGGAAGATTTTCGATCATTAAACCCTCTAGGTATCTATATAGTGATGGGTGATTTCAACGCAAAGGTCGGTTGCGGGACTGTGGAAGGTGTAATGAGGGTATTTGGGTTAGGTGACAGAATCTAATGAGGTGAAATGGTAATTCCATTCAGTCGTGATAAAAATTCAGTTATTAACAATACTTTCTAAAAACTACACCCTCGAAGACTTTAGACCTGGAAATCTCTTCAACATGGACAGGAAAATATTGTATGCAACTAAAATGATATACATTGGCTCAGATCATAACCTCTATGAAGCAGATTGTTTTCGATGTAAGCTATTCTGGAAAAGCATGGACTCCGAAAATATGATATTCAAGAATTAAAACAATCAGCAGTACAACAGAACATGAAAATTGCTAAGAAAATGACCCTAGATAAGAAATCGCAGCATCCGAAAACAATATGACGATGCTAAAAGACTTTATCAGCTGCATGACTCCTTTAATTTCCATAGAAACGTGAAATAAATAACTGAAGCAAATAGAAAACCTGCATTGTGGTCAATAAGAAAAAGACCAGGAATACCGATTTCATATATCGACAGAGAAAGGAAACTTAGAAGAACTACAAGCAGATATTGTTCACAGATGAACGTACAAATACTCCTAAAAATAACATTGAAAATATGAGTGGTCCAAAAATTCTTGAGTCTAAAGTGAAATATGAAATAGCTGTATGAAGAATGGAAAAAGTCTAAGTTACTAATGTGACATATAACTCTGGGCAAATCCCATTTAATTGGTTAAAGTCTTCGTTGGTTATCACCAAGATATAAGTTACGACACACAGTTTGGCTTTCAAGGGACCTGACATTAGAGAAATTACGTGTATAAAGGTACTATGACCAAAGGCAAGATGTTTTCATTTGTTTTATTGACTACAAGAAAGCTTTTGAGTATCTAACTACATACATATATAACTTTTTTCATGGGTAAATTTATAAAGAACAATAAAACAAGGATAGAAAACTTTAATATGATTTATTTGGGTCAAAGATGTAAAAGCTTTCAAAAAAGAAATAAAGAAAATTATTTTAGTTTATTAAAGAAAGAAAAGTTAAACCATTTCAATGAACATTTTGAAGTTTTAGATATTGAAAATAAAACTTTAAAATTGAGCTTACTAAAAGGAGAAATAATTTTGACTAATGATAAAATCGATTTAAATAATTCCCTATTATCAAACTTCCTTCACTAATATTTTATGAGCATCGATAATGTTAAAGACAGTTGAAAAAACATATAAATTTGCATAGTCTTTGAGGAGTAAAATATATTAATAAATTTTCATTCAGAGTTCAATATCTGAATAGGATACCTTTAAAACTAAATGTGCAATGTCTAAAATAAAAATTAATATCATATTAAACAGATTATGATCGGAATTTGAAAAAAACTGATAAATTATCATGCGAGATTTAGAGCAAAACACAGCAAATAATTTGAGGTCTATATATGTAAGAGAATAATAATCCTTCTGTCCTAGAACAAGTAATTTGAGATATATAGAGGTGATGTACAATTGATGACGGATATTAATCAAAATTCATAACAGTTCATCCGTAAGATATTGTAGTAAAATAAAAGCACAAATGTACTAACATTGAAGTAATCGTTACATATAAAATCTATAGAATTAGCTAATATGTATCAGCCATAGCAAACTAGTTTTTCAGTGTTTTTGCCTTTGAGGATCGATTGGAATAAAAACAAACACCTTTCGATCGATGTGCATTATGACATTACAGAGCATTTATGATATAAATAAAAATCTTAAGAAATCCTACAACCTATCGTTTAGCGTTGCTTTTTTGTTTTGATAGGACGTTATACGTGTCACCTGATGAGTTTTATGACTCTACGTTTCGGAGCGCGTAATAAAAAATAACATGAAATAATTCTTCAATAATAGCCAAATACCCTATTGAAAAGTTAACCCACTATATGGATATAGGGTCTCCAAATAAAGTGAAAATAATAAAGTAAAGAAAAGTAAAATTCTTAAAAGCAATAAACAACACAATCAACAAGAAAATAAAACAAAGCTAAATGAAAAAGAATCGGAGAAGGTAGACAAATTAACACACTTGGAAACATTAATGGAAGAGAAAGGAAGGAGTAAACCAGATATCCAAATAAAAATAACAAAGGCATAGCATGTATTCAACTTATTATGAAGAATTTGGCAAACAAGTGACATCTTAGAAATGATCAAAAAAATTTGATTATCTACTGTCCAAATAAAATAATTAGCACATAATTAAGGGAAGACCAAAACAAGAATAAATAAAATGGCCAATCCATTTCCATTTATTCTTTCTAATTGTGAATGATTGTTCAACTGTAAATTTTGGTTTCCATTTGTTTCTTGTATTCCCTTAGTAGACTTATATATATATATATATATATATATATATATATATATATATATATATATATATATAGATATATTGTTTCGCTTCCTATAAATATTATTTATTTTAATTAAATAATTTAATTAAGTTAATGTTTTTTATTTTATTGGTAGGCTATAAAATCTAACTATCTTCCATATTTGTCCCTTCTAGGTATAAATGTGATCGGAGCTGAAGGGTCTTTATGTGAATTTCGCTTGTCTACTTCTCGGTTTTTTTTTTGGTGTTCTGGTTTTATTCTGTTTAATAAGTTTTTGGTTATTATCTCAAATGTAGCAGTCGAAAGTGTTTTTACTCGCCATTTGTGACACTAATGCAAATCCCCTTTTTTCCGTATTTTAATTAGTATTCCCACTTTCCACTCATCTCGTGTTTCTTCGTCGTTTCATATTTAGGTAACTATTGTGCGTTGCATTTCCGCTGATTGATTAAGATCGGCATTTAACAATCAGTTAGTAAATTATTAATCCTTGCGTCTTTACTGTCTCTATGCCATCTTTATTTCATCTTCTGTGATTTCCTCTCCGCTATCATGCAATTATTAATACATAGTGGTCAAAAAAGAAGAATAGGAATTATATTTAAAAAATCGCCATTAGTCAATTTTTTGAAACAGACAGCACCTATTTTTATAATTTTATCATATTAAGCATTACAAATAAGGGCAACTTTGTATAAGGTTGTCCATTCCAAAAATTCGTAGTTTTCAAAATATTAGCAATCCAAAATTTTTCTGTTGTGAAAATGCTATACGGCTTCTATGTTTTGTTATTAGTTGGTCATGACGGCGAGGCGTGGCGAAAATAAAACAATCGAACCCTAAAGAATTGTCACTATTTCTTGCCATTTAACATTCATTAATAATAATCATGCCGGGGTGATTAAATTACACACTCAAAGATTACTTAAAATTATTTATTATTTATGAAGAATGTGATAGAGTTATTTCTAGAACATGCGATATATTCGCGATCCGATATCCGCAAAAACAGAAACAAACACTACCGACTTTTAAAAGGATTATAGAAAACTTCAAGGAATTTGGATTCATAAAAGCAAAAAGAAATAGAAATAAACCAGTTGTTAATAATGAAAATATTGAAACTAGAATTTTAGGATACTTCTCCGCATATCCGATAAAATCTACAGGGCAAGTAGCATTAGAGTCTGGATTATCTCAAACCTGAGTTTTAAGGATTTTATGGAAAGACAATTTTCATCCGTATGTATATTCTATAGTACCACATTTAAAAGGCACTGATTTTCTAAGAAGAGTACAGTTCTGTCAATTTATTTTACTTCGGTCAAAATAAAAATGCTGATTTTTTGGTTGGACGAAGCCAAATTCACAAAAAAGATATTGTTTAATCGACTCAATTTCCACTATTGGAGCGACTCAAACGTACATCCATTTAGAGAATTAAATTTTCAAGAGTCTTGGCAGTTTAACGTGTATTATGTTATAAGAAATAACGGCGTCATCGCTTTAGAATTTTACCAAGATAATCCGAATGGTGAGTTAGCCATTTTTGAGGACTTCTAGATACAAAATACGTTTTTTTGACTTATAGGTGAGCGCTATCTCGACATTTTGAGAAATTTGGAAGTGAACTATTTAGATAACTTGCTACTGGCTGATCATAGGAACATATTTTATCAACATGATGGGCACCTTCACATAATAGTTATTTAGTTAACAATCATCTGCAAAACCTATTTTATGGATCGCCAAGAATGGGCCATAGCTTTGGTCATCTCGCTCTCCCGACCTAAAAGTGAGAAAAACGTTTGGAAGTTCATGGGCGTCCATTTGAACATTTACTAAAATAATTTTTGTAACTTTGTTTTATTAATTACTGGTTTATTTCTATATCTTTTAGCTTTTATGGATCCAAAGTTCATGAAGTTTTCTATAATCCTTTTAACAGTTGGTGGCGTTGGTTCCTGTTTTCTCGGATATCGGATCGCGAATGTATCGCATGTTCTTGAAATAACTCTATCACATTCTCCATAAATAATAAATAAGTTTAAATAATGTTCACGCCTGTAATTTAATCGCCGGCAGGATTATTATTAATGAATGCCAAATGGCAAGAAATAGTGACAATTCTGTAAAATTTCATTGTTTTATTTTTCACCACGCTTCGCCGTCACGGACAACTAATAACAAAACTTAAAAGCCGTATACCATTCTTACAATAGAAAAATGTTGAATTGCCAAAATTTTGAACACCTTATACAAAGTTACCCTTAGTTTTAATGCTTAATATCATAAAATTATAACAATAGGTGCTTTCTATTTAAAAAAAATTGACTTTTGACAATTTTTTAAATACAATTTTTATTTTTCTTTTTTGACCACTTTGTACTGATAATTTTCAAAATATCATAAAATGACTACTAAAGTCGATCTTCGTCTAGAAGAAAATTAACCCAAATTAAATAATGAAGACTTTCTTATAGGAAAAACTTATAGTTAAGTTTTGGTCTTTTCCATTAAAATAAGCAAGTTGATATCTACATCAAATTTTCAGATTCTTCCTAATTACAGTTTTCCCCTAATCGATCGATAAAATTCCCGGAGAATCACCCTGTATATGGTATCATTTTATGTTTATCATATATTTCTTCGAAATACTCTTTTTATCTATGTATTATTTCCTTTTCTCTTTTGAATTCGATTCTTTGTTTATTTTAAATTTATTTTGTATTTCTTGGTGCTTTTCATATTTAATTTATTTATTGAAATACCAACCACAAAAGAAAAGAAATAGGGAAAGACCGGATAATACCAGGAAGAGAACTATAATAAAAATACCTACATGAATGAGTCGGACTAAGATGTGGTGAAGTGAAAAATAGAGAGAGAGAAAGAACCGAATGTAGAAAACTGGTCAAAAATATCTCAAATATATATTATTGAAAGAAATGGAAGGGTTTCCCGTATGGTGCAGACTTTATCGCATACTCTGTATAATATAAATTTGTGAAATTAAAAAAGAAAATCTTTTGCAACAACACAAATTGCTACCACTGCGCCTCATAAGGAAAAATAAGCAAAAAATAGATAAATATTCAATGCTCGTATTCCATGTTCCCACTAAATAATTGATTGGGTTATTACTCATACGTGTATAACGCCACCCGACCGCCCTTTATTACATTAAATGCCACAAAAATGAGTATGTCACCCCGTGCATCAAATGATCGATCAATATTATATTAAAAATTCAATTTAGTTATCTACCGGCCAGCTCTGATCCTATGACACTGTCAGGTGCGGTTGGTAATACCGTCATTATAGACGTGTCACAATTGATGGGTTGATATTGATGAGGCGCGCATTGCGTTTACACTATGTAGTATGTCCGGAACGTGATAAAATTAACAAATACGCTTTTTGTGTACCAACTGCTGATAAAAAAATACATTGTGTAAGTGTTATTTTTTATTTGTTTTATGTTGTAAATGTTTTGTAAGCACATATTTATATTTTAAAGTTAATACCTCCTATTTAATCAATTCGAAATATTCTTCCACCGATTCATAAAAACAAAACATATATATATATATATATATATATATATATATATATATATATATATATATACATATATATATATATATATATATATATATATATATATATATATATATATATATACTGACCCATAATCCATATTGGGTAAGTAATTGTTAGTATGTTCAGCAAGTGCACATCTTTCAGGATGTTGTATACAATCGCTCCGTGTAATGTAAATTCTTAAGTGACTGTGAAGTTTGACCGATATAAACTTTGTCGCAATCCGCACAAGGAATTCTGTAAACAATATTGGATTGAAAACCAATTGGTGTTTTGTTTTTTAGTTTTGAATGCACAGACCTTATTGTAAGTATATATTTATTAGCAATTTTAATATTACCAATCTTTGTGAAAATTCTTGAGAGTTTGGGTGTTATCTCCCTAATATATGGCAACGAAATGAAATTAACCGTGTTGGTTCTAACTTCTTCTGCTATAGATTGGTGATCATTGTTAGATACATTTATGTTATCATTCATGTTAATAGTATGAATTGTTATATCACCATTAATCGTTTGTGTCAGTGATGACGACGTGCTAAACAGCAGTTTTTTAATTAAAGCTGGGGGATAGGAATTGTCTGTGAAAAGCTGTAAGAGGATATTTAAGTTTTTATTATGGAAGGATGTATCAGAGATTTTTAGGACCCTGATTTTCATTTGTTTAATTAGATTCATTTTTATTGACTGTAGTACGAATTGTAGTTCAAGAACCTACCTGAACTACATGGTTTTCTGTACCAGTCGATTAAGATTGTGTTGTCAGGGGAACGTATGAGTTTAGTATCTAAAACGGGTACTGAGTGATTCTCATCTTCCTTTTCTATAGTGACTTGTATGTAAGGGTCATATTTATTAATGGTTTCAATTATCTCTTGGAAACCATCCTCTGGAAGGGAAAGTATTATATCATCAACATATTTTTTTATAAAATGTAGGTTAAATGAGAGAACTGGGAGAACCGTGTCCAGCAGGTCGTCCATCACATATGCAACTAAGATAGGAGAGATGGATGCTCCCATAGGAGTGCCAAAAGTTTGTTTGCAAAATTTGCCATCAAAAGAGAAATATGTATTATTGAATAGAAAGGTAATTAGTTCCATAAAGGATTCCTCATCAATGTGGCAATGGTTTATTATACGGTTCCAGTCCTTGTGGATGGCTCTTAGGCATGCATGTAAATAAACGTTGATAAAAAGGGACACCACATCCAAACTAGCTATGACATAATTATTAGGTAAAACCATTTTGTTAAATAAAGTGTTAACTTCAAAAGAACCTTTATAAAATATTCGTTATTATATCTCCCTGAAGATGAAAATGATAATAAAGATTTTCGAAAGCTTGGATTAACTTTAAAGAGTACTCTTTCACTTGTTGCATACCCCAATATTAACTAGTCAGCAACGACTACCCTTTCTATATATATATATATATATATATATATATATATATATATATATATATATATATATTATATTTTCTTGATTCTTGAGCCATAAAACACTATAGAACGTTGTTACATCTTTATATATAAACATACCAAATCAACTATTTTAGCAGAACATATAAGTTTTATAATAACGTAATAACAAGAAACATATAACATAAACAGCAAAAATATGTAGCATTACCTTACACTAATGAGCTGTCAGAAAAAATAAAATACATTTTAAAAAAGCATGATATTATCGTATGCCACAGGTCACCTAATAAATTAAATACATTATTCACAAATTTAAAAAGTAAAACTCCTCTCATGAATAAATCAAATGTAATATATTCGATTTCTTGCACAAATTGTTCCAAAAAATATACAGGCATGACGAGCCAATTGCTGAAAAACAGATTGAATGGTCATAAATATACGAAAAACGCCTCAACAGCGTTAAACAAACACACACAAGACGAAAAACATACCTTTGATTATAACAGTACCATAATAAAAAACAAAGATATGAATTACCAAAAATTACAAATAAAGAAAATGATTGAAATTAAAGAAGATAAAAACACTGTTAACGACAGAACAGATATGGGAAATTTGAGCCACATTTATACAAGCCTAATTTAAACAAAAATATTAAGTATTCGATCCTGTCAAATAAGAATCAAAAATTGAATATCCTCTTAAACATATAAGTATACCTTATTTTGTTTTTTTGTGCATTGTAAAATATAAAAAATATATAAAAAAATAAAGCACAATCGCATTCCATGTAACCTCAGTAGACGATGTAAATATTGAATTTCATTAGTAATAGAGTAACAAAATGTCAAGATATGTACTGGTAAAATTAAATATTTCTTTAAAAATTTAAATACTGTTTTAAAGTGTTTTGTTTGTTTTTTAAAATTGTACATGTACATATGTTTCTTGTGTGAATGTTTTAATTATATAAAAATATTTTTTAAAACAAAAATTTTGAAAATGCCTTAAATAAAGGGCGAAATGTCAATTGTTTGCATTTTTTGTTAAATAAAGAATCGAAACCCAAGAAAAGACAATATATATATATATATATATATATATATATATATATATATATATATATATATATATATATATATACATATGTATGAAGTAAAATGCGAACAGTAAATGCAAACTTCGTTCTATCATATCCTTTCCGGGTTGGAGGTTGCACAATTTATCCTATTCCACCACCATTGAGATGATGGCCTACCTGTACCACCATATCGAGAAGAAAGTCAAAATTTACCCTCCCCGCCACAGTGATAAGGCAGAGGTACATGTTTCGTCTCTACTAAACTCATCAGGGCACCGCATGCACCTGTTTGTGCAAAGGAAAGATCGGAAGGAAGTATGTCCACAACAGCATAATGTGGATATATCCACTGCTATTGCATCTCACACAGAGGAATCCGTGAAATCCGCATAAACATATATACGCTATTCGGCGGGAGGTCGGCGAAGCCGCGTTCAGTGTTGCATACTTCCTTCCGATCTGCCCTTTTCACAAACAGGTTCATGTCTGTGCCTTCATGAGTTTTTTGCTTAAGTGTTTATATGTTCGTCTCTTCTGGTGCTTATTTTACGGTTGATTTGGCCTACGTAAGATGAGCTGCATTCTCCGTATGGAATTTCGTACACTCTCTGGTTTTCTAGAGGGATTTTTTCTTTTGGTGTTGGCAAGAGATCTTTTACTTTATGGTCTGTGGTGAATGCGGTTTCAATGGCGTGTCTCTTGAGAATTTTTGCGATATTGTCTGTGATATCTCTGATATAAGAAACAAAATCTTTATTGGTGGCTATTTGAAGGTCTAAACTAGAAATTTAAATAGCTGGACCCAATATGAATGGCTAGATTTTTCAAAATTGGTAATAGCTGTTTTCGGGATCGTAGATTACGAATATAAAGTTAATTTCTTAAAATTAAATATGGCGGAATAAAAATGTTATATTTTCTCGATTTCGTCCAAAATTGTTATTGTGGTATTTTTGAGAACGCAAATTATGTATTTAAAATAAATTATTTAAAATTCACTATGATGTACTAAAAATTTTTATTTTTCATATTGCTCCCAAATCAGTATTAGGCAATGTTAATGGGCGTAGATTACAAATTTAAAGTTAATTTACATGAAATTTATATTTCTTAAGTTTCTTCAAAATCTGAATTGAGGATTTTTCAAGCAACATAAATATGAAAAATATTCGAAATTCCTATATGATGACGGTAGGTATGAACGCTTGTCACGTAACCAAATAGCAATGAACAAGCACAAACTTGTTATATTTAGTTCAGGAAAATCCAAATAAAAGTACTTTAAAATTTGGCTAAGCTAAATGAAGTAAAGTATCATTGTTGTTTAAATGTGAAAATTGAAAAATATGAGTTTATCCAAAAACTTCATTGTATTTTCTTACAAAATTTAAGTTCGAATCTTCTAAACATCTTGTAGATTAAAAAAAGGATTTTTTTAAAATCAAATTATGTCTTCAAATTAGACAAGCTATCACCTCTGATAGGTCAGTAATATATTTATTTGCAGTCTTTGATTTTCGATTGACATATGACATCACGAGCACAGCTATGATAAAAAAAACCATTTACATAGTTTTCTTCATTGATGCCCCAATTCCTCTGAACTTGTGGCATTACTTTCTATTATTTTAAACCAGTATAGACAATTATTTCCATTATTAAAAACCATAATTTATATATTTCTTCTTCAGGCCAAAAGTCATGTTTTATTTTGAAATATCTTTAAAAAGTAAAAAGTTAAGAAACGCCAGATAGCTACATCATCCCTCAGTTGGATGTAGGCTAAGGGTTCTCTCTTGAGGCGCCAGGATAGGTAATCCAAAATGACAGATCCCATTATTTACAGAAAAACAACACTGCCGAAGTAGGAAACCCTGTAAGAAAAGGAAACGGAAAGTAATGTTATCTGCCCCTGAAAATTCAGCTTGTTATTATGATGCAATATATTACTTTCTCGCAGACGAAATAGAAATAAAGCTGCTTATGTTTTAAGGGTGGGATGAGAATTATGATTTGTCCATGTTTTCGTGCATTTAGAAGTTATTTTGAGCAACGCTTTAGATATTTGTATTTAGTGTAGTTGTCAATTTTTTCACCAAGTCAATGTGGGTAGATTATAAATAACCGCAACATTATAAGCTGCGTGTACACAGAAGAGCTTTCCGGGCTTCATTTTTTCAAGTTAGTCTAGAGACCTCAATTTGTACAATATATTAGGACGAACCTTTGCTTAATATATAGATAATTACTTTGCCTTAACAAAATATTATATAACTACTTATTTAGAAATTTCAAATTAAAACAGAGAGACTAAATTATTTCAGACAATTCTCTCAACTGGAAAACAATAAAAATAATTACATGGTTCTGAGGTATTTTAATGTTACCTGAAAAATCACAAAAATATTCAATTTTTTTTTGCATAATACGCCTTCGGAATCTAAAAATAATCTCTCCCTCTAATGTATTTTGGCAGTTGTAAGTGAATAGCACGGTTTCTAAGGAGTTAATTTTTTAAAAACTTTCTTAAAGGCAAAATGTACTTTTAATGTTCTAAATTAAAACAAATAATGGATATTATTTTCTTCTATTTATATATATGTATATATATATATATATATATATATATATATATATATATATATATATATAATTTATTATTTTATTATTTATTATTACAACAAAAAAATTAAATTACATTATACATTTACATATGTTATAGTAGCTTATAATTTAGTATAGCCTATTATATAATGCACCTAAATGCAAGAGCATTTGTATGTGCAATACAGAAATACCCATATAGGTATATACATCCTAACATACACACTAATATATTTATTCAGACACACAATGATTATTTGCTTGAATTTATAGTGAAAACAAGATTTACATTTCAGTTCCCATATGGTAATTTTCCCACTAGCCCTCTTGTATTGTTTTGATGATTTGAAATTTTTTTAAATATATGATTTACACTTACTGTTAAAAAGGTTTAATCTTTTAATACTACGTATTTCCACTGGTAAAATGTTGTAGTACTTAGGGGCTAAATAGTCAATAATCTCTTACTTCCTCCGAAGTATCACCAGAGAACAGATTGGCCGTGTCATCAGCATAAGAATAAATTTTACCATTGATATTGATGCCCAACAAAACATTAATGTAGGCCACGAAAAGTATTGTTCCCAAAATGGTCCCCTGTGGAACACCAATCCGAACTCTCCGCGGCGCACTAAGGCAGCCATTGACCTTTGTAAACTGCTCTCTGTTAAAAAGATAACTTCTAAAGACTTCCAATACCCTGCCCCGCACTCCATAGAGTTCCAGGATCTCCAGAAGTTTTTCATGGGACACGGTATCAAAAGCCTTGGCTAAGTCTATGAACACCCCAATGACCCTCTTATCTCAGAACTCAGACCATATATGGCGTCAGTAGTACACACTCCCTCTGAGAAGCCAAACTGATTCCCCGATAAAATGCCATTCATTTTTAGAAAGTTTACGAGTCGATCCTTTAAACATTTCTCAAATATTTTAGCAAGTAATAATTTTTACTTTTTGTTTTATACATGAAACCAAACTTTGTTTATATTCATTAGAATATAGAATCACATTTTAGCACATACAGATGTTTAATCATCTAGGTGCTATTATTCTGTTCTTATAAAAATATTATATGTTATCTTATATATTAAAGGAAAATCTGTTGAGTTTGGGAAAATAAATTAAATAAATAATAGGAATGAATTGAATAATGATTAAATTAAATAAATTAAAATTAAATTAAACAGTTCAAGAGTAAATTAAAACATTTCCTCATTTCTGAGTGTATTTATTCTTTGGATGTTTACAAGTGTGTATTCACTGCGAGATGTAGTGTGCTAGTTTGTTCCACATGTCTACTGTAACACTGTATTCATATTGTATTTCGTTATTTTCTTGATTTGTTTGTTAATTAGTTTGGTTATTTTAGTTTATTTTGTAAGATTTTATAATTGTGACTACTCCTATATAATTTGCTATTGTCGTACAAGAAGATGAATAAATAAATAAATAAATAAAAATAAGAATAATTTGTTATTATTAAAAAAGACAGCCATTAGACTCCGCATCTGAAATGACTTATTTTGGTTATATTTACTCCTGCACACAATTTAACATTTTCTTGAAAAAATGTAGAACTAATGCAATTAAAAATAAATTTAAACGCCAAAAATTCCATACAAGGAATCCTCTCTTGAAAATCACACATTTCGAAAGGTAAATACTCGTATATAAAACATAAAAAGAAGACTCTTACTTGTAGTATATTATATTTGTCTGTTGACAAAAAAAGCTTTTATTTGAACAAACCAACCACCATAAAAATTCGAATTCGCAACCTGACTCTTTTAAGCCAATGTAATTAGTTCTCTCTTAACAATTTTATGCCGCCAACTTTTGTAACTTTTCCTTTGTCATCCGTACTTTAAATAAGGCTTTTTATTTACTGAAAATCCGCTTTTACATTCGGTTACATATCCGGAGGCCACGTTACTAACCCAATGAAGTCTACCAAATTCAATGTAGATGAGACAGGCGGACACAAATAAAACTTTCCCTGTTTTATTTGAAATTCAGCGCGGTGATCACTTTGGGCTTTTGATATGCTAAAACGTGTATGGAAGTACGGTTCATTTTGTTGTTGGGTCAAAGAATGATTTTATTTGCTACTCTCAATGTAGGTAATTAAAGTACAAAGTAATCTATGTCGTATAAGATCAAATATAGGTTTTAACTTTATCTCAATATAAAACATATTATGTATTATGTTTTGTTGTTCAAAAAATTATATTTTGACGTGTTTTAAGAAACTTACCTAAATCACTAAGTTTCTTATAACTGAATAGTGAATAATTTTAAACATCACTAAAAATAATTATTTATTTCTCTTAAAAAAGAAATCGTCTGACAAGAAGCATAACCCAATCTGAACTTAATAGCAAAGGGTGTTTTTATAGAGGTATAAAATTTTAAGTTGGCAACACTTTTTTAACTGGCGGCCATTTTGTCAGCTGTCAAGTGATTTATATTTAGTTTGGTTTGGCATTTCAACATGAATAGACTGACGCCTGAACAATGCTTCCAAATTGTGCAAATTTATTTTGAAAATCATGGTTCTGTTCGAAATATATTTCGCGCACTACGTCCATTTTACGGTCAACATAATCGTCCATCAGAACAATTAATTCGATTAACTATGGAACGTTTTCGCACCACGTTTACTCTAAATGATAATACGCATCCACAGAGACGTCGTACAGTGCGTACAGAAGAAATCATTGCTGCTGTAGAGCGTGATATGTGTCCATTCACTTTATGGAAGATTTTGCGGAAAGATCTTGATTTGCGTGCTTACAAAATCCAACTCGTGCAAGAATTGAAGCCACACGATCACCTAGCAAGGCGTAGATTCGGTGAATGGGCCCAAAACAAGATTGCCGTTGATCCCGATTTTCATAAGCGAATTTTGTTTAGCGATGAAGCTCACTTTTGTTTGAATGGATACGTCAATAAATAAAACTGCCGTATTTGGAGTGATGATAATCCCCAAGTGTATGTTGAGACACCGTTACACTGACTGTTTGGTGTGCTTTATGGGCAGGTGGAATCATTGGTTCGTACTTCTTTAAAAACGATGCTGGTCAGAACGTTAAAGTCAATGGTGACCGCTATAGAGCCATGATTACTGACTTTTTCGTTCATCAATTGAACAACCATGATGTGCAGGAGCTGTGATTTCAACAAGATAGCGCAACATGTCACCCAGCTCGTGCCATAATTGATTTATTGAAGGAAACGTTTGGTCACCGCATAATTTCACGTTTCGGACCCGTGAATTGGCCTCCAAGATCGTGCGACTTAACGCCGCTAGACTATTTTCTGTGGGGATATGTGAAGCCGCTAGTTTACGCCGATAAGTCCGAGGACAACATTCGCCGCGTTATTGCCGATATACGGCCACAAATGTTGAAAAAAGTCATCGAAAATTGGACCTCCAGATTAAACTACGTCCGAGCCATCCGTGGCGGTCATATGCCAGAAGTCATATTTAAATTATAAAGCCGAATAAAGTAAATTTCATGTCAATTTAAAAAATTCATGTTTGTTTTATTCCATTTAAAAGTTCTATACCACTATAAAAAACACCCTTTACAAGACCCCAGAGATTCCACACCTTCCTAATTTTAGTAAAGCTAAGATTTTTTCTATAAATGCTACTTGCTAACTTGAACGCGTATATATATATATATATATATATATATATATATATACTCCCCTTCATATATTTTTGCCATACCTAGCAGGGGCGGATTCAGTCTCCCTCTTTGGAGGGGGGGGGGTGCGGTGATATCACTAAAGTACAGTATGGAAAGCGATCACAAGTTGTCGACGGGGGGGGGGGGGGGGGGACACTTGCAACATTCCCATTTGTAGTGTAAAAGGTAGAGTCGGGTATATTTTTCTGAATTTGAAGCTCTTAGAGAGGGGGTGATGCCAGCAGCATACACATTCCTAGTATAAGAGGCAAAATCGGGTCTATTTTCCTTAACTTAAAGTTTCGGGGGGCGGCTATGGCAAGAAAAACAACTGGGGGGGGGGGAGTGCCAGCAGCATACACATAATAATATAAAACGCAGAATCGGTTCTATTTTCCTTAACTCAAAGCTCTTGGGAGGGAGGGGGGCGATCGCAAGCATACAGATTCCTATACTCTATTCAAGAACTAGAGAGGGTAATTAAATTGTTACTGAAATCTCCAACGTACCTGCTCCAGTAACTGAGGACTGCCGTGAATCTAATTATATTTAAATATTATAAGCTTTTATAAATTTACTGCAACAATAAAATTTCTGATAGTTCAATTTAATTTCTGTCAGTGAGCAAAGTACACCTTACAGTGTGTCCTTAGTGATTTATCTTGTTTGCGCTTGTTTTTATATATTATTTGGGATTAGTGAGATACCCAAAAATTTATTCTTCCACCTCTATATTTATTCCAAAATTGTTAAACCAAGGAATTTTTTTCTCAACGAAAAACTTATTACGATGAATGTTTATGATGCCTAGATATCAATATCTAGATAATAATGTTAAAAGCTCTGAATTCCAAAATGACAGAAGTTGGAAAATCTACTATGTATCGAATACTGAAGGAGAAAAAAAGGAATGGAACTGTTAATACTTCCAAGCCACATTCGATCACAGGTAGACGAAAAACCTCGTTGAAAGAAGAGATGAAAACTGCAATAAAAGGAGTTATACATACATTTTATTATGAGAAGCAGGGCTCAACCGTCGAAAAAATTCTAACTAAAATCAATGAAGATCACGATAATGCGAGTGAGAACATTAAATGGTTTTATTAGACAGTTTTAAGAAATTTAAGTCGTTGATTTGTCTTATTGGAATTTTTTAGTAATAATGCAATAATATTTTAATGTATTTTAATGCTTAATTATAAAATTAATTTTAAAGTCAAATAATTCAGTTAAATAAAAGTATAAACAATTCGATGTTTAATTGAACTTTGGTTTTAAATGTAAATGTAATAAAAGTGCAGAGTAAAAAAAGTAACATAATGGTATGTTAAAAGCAACATTAAGCTGTGTTAAAATTCTCGACGAATAAGCTATGAATTTTTACAGATTTATATTCTACTGTGTTTAATTTACACGCGAAAATGATAAAAATTTTAAATTTGAATATTAACACGATTTTTTTAAAGCAATGATGAATGTTTTTTTACTATTTATATTTATGAAAGTTAGTATTTTTTTACAGTCAATGAAATGATAATTTATCGATATGAAAATATAAAAAATTATTAGGAAAAGAAATATTATTTATTATTTATTAATTATTAGATTATCGATTAATATTCTTCGACGTCATCATCGTCAAAGTTTTGTGTTTCATCATTAAGCTATAGATAAATCCTCTATAGCATTTGACAACTTGTTTTAGGAGCTGGTTTTGTTGTAGTTTTATATTTGAACGTTTACTATTTTTTTTACTAACTCAGTAAATGATTTGCAACCCTTGTGTGCTGGGTCCTTCCTAGGACTGTAGGGCAGCTGACGTAGATATCTGTTGAACTTTCATTGTCTTTATTTTTTGTTGAAGATCACGACGTTTCGGACAGTAGTTATCTCTAGCCGTTTTCACTCTACTATTTCGCGAGAAATATCGTTGTCTATGACCTTCAAACAAACAAATAATTTTTAGTTGTCTATTTTGGGGTGATTTACAACTTTGGATAAAATGGATACTTTTTTGCCACTTTGGAGTCATTGCGAGATACCATACTCTCGATTATTATTTAGTTCAAATAATTTATGGATATCATAATGAATTCAAAACGAAAAATTGAAAAATTAAGTTTATATAAAAAAATTAAACTGACTAAAAATGCGCTAAAAAGTTAAAAATAACTATAAATTTTTATATGACATTGAAATTTTTGAAGTCAGCACCAGATTATTTTTAAATGAAACAAATAACTACTAATACGATATATATATATATATATATATATATATATATATATATATATATATATATATATATATATATATATATATATGTATAATAATATATTACGAACAATTTTAGTACAATTCTTCAAACAGATCATGATCTAATCTAAACATATTTAAGATCTCAATATTAAATAATTATGCACCTAGGTAACATAATACCTGTATGTGCACAAAATCAATAATATTATATTAATTTCAAAAAACATATTGAATGAAAATAATACTAATTAATGGAATACCTACATACTAAGCAAACCTACACACTAAGCAACCTATGAAGATTTTGTCAAAGAAAAAGTTTAAATTGATCAATGTTATGAAAAATATATGTTCTGCAAAGCTTACTAAATTTTTTCACATTGAAGATTGTTCTTATACTAATCGGGATAATATTGTAGAACTTGGGCGCCAGACAGTTAACAAACCTATAACTAATGTTTTTATTACTATTTGGTATCCTTAGATGTCTATTCATTCTACATCTCGTTTCATAAAAGTGACTTACATAATTTTTTAATTTCGCAGACTTATGTACATAAATACAAGAAAACAATATATACAATGAACGGACATCAAAAATTTGTTGTGAATAAAGAAACCTAGTAGAATATCTTTTTTTCTACCAAAAAATTACCTTTAAAATGTAATTTTGTATTACGTTGAGTTGTTGTAACGAGTTTTGATACAGGCCACCCCAAACAATTATTCCACATCTAATTAAGGGTTCTACTAATGTTTTATAAATATTGATTAAAAGTTGCCTAGTGAAAATGTTTCTCAGTATATAAAATTTATGAATTAATTTTCTGATGTTGTTTGTTAATTTTAAAATGTGCTGATCCCATTTTAGATTTTTGTCGATTATTATACCCAAATATTTTATGAATGGTACATTTTTTATTAAGATATTTCCAGCTTCAATTTGGTTGAAGTCTGGACGATTTGATGTTGTTATCGAAAATGCAATTCAATGAGTATTGTCAACGTTCAAAGTGAGTTTATAGGAATCCAACCAGTTTATTATTTTAAGCAGACCAGTTTTTGTTGATTCTTTCACTTGAGCCCAGGTTTCTCCAGAAAAAACGGCCACTGTATCGTCCGCGTATGAAATTAGAGAACCATATATATATATATATATATATATATATATATATATATATATATATATATATATATATATATATATATATGCAGAGTTATTGGTAATTCGATACATTCCTTTGAGGATCTGATAATACAAGAGTTAAGGAATATATTTAACTCTAATATTCATTGTACAAAACGTAATAGGTTTTGAGGTATATTTCGATTTTCAGTTTTTTTTTAAATAACCTTTAATCTCTAACAATTAGATTTTTCAAATATGTAATTTAACTTCATGCAACTAGTTTGCTGGAATACTTGATCAATATCAAATGGAGTAAAAAAAAATCTGTGAAAATAATTCGATTTTGTGAAAAATATGAAGAAAAACTAACTTTTTGAAGAAATGTTAAAAATCGAAATATCTCAAAAACTATTATATTTTGTATTATACATATTAGAGTCAAATTTACATCTTATCACTTGTATTTTCGGATTCCCAAAGGAAGCAGGAACTCTTTCCAGAATCTTAGTGCCATCCCAATTACTATTGTGATCTCAATATTGAATATTAACTGGGACGGCTTCCTGCTTACCACAAGAGGCTCTTCGTTGAAATGATGCACATTAACCAAGAAAGTAACACCATGAATAAAAAAAGTGACACCGAGTGTTTGAGTGTCAATTACTGTTATATTTTAAAATTGGAAAAACAAAAATATTTGAGCCTCCTGAACAGTCAATCTCCAGATGAATAGGTTTTCTATTAAATTCTATTATATTATGTAAAAAATATCAAGCAGATAATTTCTTTACTTTATTTTCTATTTTTGCTAAATCTCTTGCTTGACTATGCCACTGTTTACGACTACGTATTTTCCCCCACTACTTACACCACCCACGACACTTCACGGTTGACATATGACAGGTGTCACTATAAAATGGTGGAATAGTCAAGTAGGAAGTTTGGCTGTTTTCGAACTTTTTAGAATTTCAATAAATTTTTACAATTCTATTAAAATATGTCTCTAAATATAGTTAAAAAGTGCTAATGTTTTGTTTTTTCCCTTGTTTTTCAAACTTGTACTTGTATAATAATTAAACCACATCAGTTACTTAATAATTATAAGCTAGGTTAACATTCTAACTATTTAATTAATAATTGCAGAGATGTCATGAAGAAGAGATAAATAAATTCTCGAAAGCTTGACAAAATCAAAAAGGGTTTCTCTCCTAACCCAAGCCTACAAATTTAAACAGACTGCATCCCCAATAATACTAGTTTGGAATATTATATATATATATATATATATATATATATATATATATATATATATATATATATATATATATATATGTATATATATGTATATATATATATATATATATATATATATATATATATAAAATTTCAATTTCATATAAAAATGTATACTTATTTTTCACTTTTTAGTGCACTTTTAAAAGTCGGTTCAATTCTTTTATAAAAATTGTATTATTTTCTTTCTGGTTTCGGCCTGTTTATAATTTTTCTTTCCATACAGCCTAATTTGGTTTTGAAAATTAAGTATTATTGGTATTTTTTATTATCAGTACGTGGTATCTTTTACTTCGTATGCAAATAAACATTCAATTTATTCATGTTATTTTACAAAACGTCACATCAAAATGCGACATATTCAAAACGATTCGCGTACGTCCCGTTAATCCTCTTTTTGAATTTGGTCAGACATAAAGACTAGATTTACTATTCAAAATAATTTGTAGCTTTTACGAATGATCAAAGCGAAACGAGGCTAATTAATAATTCATTAAAACAAATCAGATTTAATCCGCCCGACTTAGCATGCATATCTTTTTATTAAAAAATAATTTCTGCTTATTAAATTTATATTCCATGGACGCAGAGGGATTATAATTTTAATGCTGAATTACTGTATTTGCCTTTACAGTGTGTATTTGTTAGTGGAATTATTAGAAAATACCCGTATGTAAAGGTATTTACGAAGCTCTATTTTAAATCTTTGTAGTTTTGGGAAACGTATGTGTTTTCCGTTTTACATTTTAAAAGGCTATTTATAACTTAAATAGCGGACATTTTAAAATAAAATAGATTTAAGCTGATAAAACTTAAGGCTTGAGAAATTAAAATTAGAATGTTCCTGTTTTGAGTTTGAAGATTTTTGTAGGCTGAACTTAAAAAACTATTTTTTTTTATATTTCTATATCCTGTTTAGCTTGAGCATAGTTGTTCTTTGAAAAAACTTAGGCTACCGTACAATACACCATCTTAGCAGGACAATATTAGTTTTTCCTGATTATTAAATTATCGCTCCATAATAGAAAAATTAATAAGAATGCTGTTTTCCGACTGATGTTTCTTCTCATTAGAAATAAAAGTTAATTTGAAGGTCCTAGACCGGCAGAGTTAGCCTCATATGAGGTGATTTTGAAATTTATTGATAGTAGACTTCTGATTAAGTAAAAACCTTCAGAATGATAATAAAGGGTGTTTTTTTTATAGAGGTATAGAACTTTTAAATGGAATAAAACAAAGAGGAATTTTTGAAATTGACAAGAAATTTACTTTATTCGAAAGACAACCTTCTGGCATTATAATTTAAATATGACTTCTGGCATATGACCGTCACGGCTGGCTCGGACGTAGTCTAATCTGGAGGTCCAATTTTCGATGACTTTTTCCAACATTTGTGGCCGTATATCGGCAATAACGCGGCGAATGTTGTCCTCCAACTGATCAATCGTTTCCGGCTTATCGGCGTAGACTAGCGACTTCACATATCCCCACAGAAAATAGTCTAGCGGCGTTAAGTCGCACGATCTTGGAGGCCAATTCACGGGTCCGAAACGTGAAACTATGCGGTTACCAAACGTTTCCTTCAATAAATCAATTGTGGCACGAGCTGTGTGTCATGTTGCGCCGTCTTGTTGAAACCACAGCTCCTGCACATCATGGTTGT
Source organism: Diaprepes abbreviatus (assembly GCA_034092305.1). Taxonomy (NCBI): domain Eukaryota; kingdom Metazoa; phylum Arthropoda; class Insecta; order Coleoptera; family Curculionidae; genus Diaprepes; species Diaprepes abbreviatus. Next base: position 5,716,171 of record JASJET010000093.1, on the reverse strand, counting down.
TCAATTGATGAACGAAAAGGTCAGTAATCATGGCTCTATAGCGGTCACCATTGACTGTAACGTTCTGACCAGCATCGTTTTTAAAGAAGTACGGACCAATGATTCCACCAGCCCATAAAGCACACCAAACAGTCAGTTTTTCTGGATGTAACGGTGTCTCAACATACACTTGAGGATTATCATCACTCCAAATACAGCAGTTTTGTTTATTGACGTATCCATTCAAACAAAAGTGAGCTTCATCGCTAAACAAAATTCGCTTATGAAAATCGGGATCAACGGCAATCTTGTTTTGGGCTCATTCACCGAATCTACGCCTTGCTAGGTGATCGTGTGGCTTCAATTCTTGCACGAGTTGGATTTTGTAAGCAGGCAAACCAAGATCTTTCCGCAAAATCTTCCATAAAGTGAATGGACACATATCCAATTCCTGTGCACGATGGCGGATAGACTAATTCGAGTCTTCCTCTACGCTACGCTCTACAGCAGCAATGACTTCTTCTGTACGCACTGTACGACGTCTCTGTGGATGCGTATTATCATTTAGAGTAAACGTGGTGCGAAAACGTTCCATAGTTAATCGAATTAATTGCTCTGATGGACGATTATTTTGACCATAAAATGGACGTAGTGCGCGATACGTATTTCGAACAGAACTATGATTTTGAAAATAAATTTGCACAATTTGGAAGCGTTGTTCAGGCGTCAGTCTATTCATGTTGAAATGCCAAACCAAACTAAACATAAATCACTTGACAGCTGACAAAATGGCCGCCAGTTGAAAAAGTGTTGCCAACTTAAAGTTTTATACTTCTATAAAAAACGCCCTTTAGTAATTATGTACTATCTTATGTATTGTTTTCTTTTTGGGAGAAAATTTTTTATTGAACAAGTAAGATGTGAAAAAACAGTTTTTTCGAGTTCTAGGAAAACCTATAGCTTTTTAGTAAAAAAGTTTCAAACAAAAATTGTGCGCATTAAAAATACCTACAAAATGAGCTGAGGCTCATGTAAATCGGCTAATTTTTCCGTAAGTTATTGCAAAAAAACCTGCTTAAATGACTGTTTTTTCAAAAGTTTATAAACAATAGAAAAATATATTGTTACTAATATATACTGCGCCTAAAGGAACCTCTTGTCGCATGCAACAAATGTGCAAAATTACAAGTACAAAAATTCAATAGTTTTTACGCAGTGAATTTTTTATAACTTTTTATGTTTTTTTTATCGTTCATTTTCAGCGATCTGCGGTCTGCGGGTACGAAAATGAAAGTTCCAAACTTATACTAACAATAACAAATAAGAACGAAATAAATTGTTGATCATAAATTGTTGAAACAGATAAACAAAATGTTGATATGGAAATGTCGATAAGTGGACGCAATAGCTGAGATGTTAACGCATATTAAAAAAAACAAATTGTGTACGACCACTAGACGCTGAGATAGAGTTTTTTTTCAAAAAATCTCTGAGGAGTTTTTATTAACTTTAAGGGATTTTTAAGGAAGAACTCATAAGAACACGGTTAAGTTATTGTATGCAGCAGTTTTCAACTTAATTATTTCAAAATTATTGATGTAGCAATAGTTTAAAGTTGCACCTACTCCGAGAGTCAGAAAGTGAGCAGGGAGCGTTCTTTCAGCCTGCGGCGTGCGGAAAAAATGTGACTCTAACGCTTCAAATTCGAACAACTGATGATATGTTTTTGTAATTAAATTAATGTTAAACATAGCAATAAACAAATTTTCGCACTTCTATACATTTTATGCATAATTATAATTTTGCCGTACTTACGTGCTTTTCAAATTGCGAGAAAACTGTTACAGTGGTCAACAGGAATTAGGAATATTAAAAATTTTATCAAGACATAGCATGAAACAAATAGCATTATTATTTTTCAATATACAGAATAAACTACGTTTGACGATTATATTGTAAGCGATTATCCAAGCGAGAATTATTGTAATATTACTTTCAGAGACGATGAAAGTAATAGGGGAGAAAATAATTAGGATTATGATAATAACAATGATGTTGATGATGATAATAATTATGTCAATGATTAAAGTGATGATGAAGATGAGAGTAATAATGATGATGATAATTGTAATTATAATAATGAAACCGATAAGGGTTCCGAAAATAAGTGTCTATCGATATCTAAGGGACGGAGAAGGGAATAAATATTTTGTATAGATTTGAGCAAAAAATATGTATGTTAGCAAAAAATTTTGTATGTGAAAAATACTCGTCCAATAAAATAAATAAAAAAGTTAACATGCGTTTGTCTTGTAAAATCAATAATTTGGCGAAAAATGACATTCGCAATTTGCTTCATGCTATAACTCCCTAAATATTAATGGCACATTAAAAATGAATCTGGTTTTTGATATTCCTAATTAGTAGTATACTCTACCATACTATTGTAAGATTTTTTTACATACTATTGTAAGATTTTTTTCGCAATTTGAAAAGAACGTGCAACAATTTGTTTATTGTGATGTTTAACAATAATTTGTTTAAAAAACATATCATTCATTGTTCATATCTCGGCGAGAAACCACGATTAAAAAAAAATAAAGATTCTACGACCAACATTCGTCAAGATGATTCAAATTTTTCCGACGAACTTAAAATATAATTTTCTTCTTGCTTATTTTAAATATATATATATATATATATATATATATATATATATATATATATATATATATATATATATATCGTAAGTTTACACAGATGGTGGAATGAATGGTTTTGTTATTCTGGATTTCACTCTGCTGATTCAAAAAATCGTATTCACGACGTTCCGTCACCCCTCATTTGGCATTTTCAAGTACGGTTCGTCTCGTAACTCGCTGAGAACTCTCGTGTTAAAACATGCAGAGATCTCCAAGACAATGGAGAAGCTCCAGGTTCGAAAAATTACGACAATGCTCTTTCGTTCTCATATAGGACTCATTAGGCCAACGCATTCGGCACAATCCATCATCTCGTAATTGTGCCCGATAAACTGTTTTTAAAATGAAGAAACAACAAACAAGACAGTAATAGCGACATCTCGGGGAATCACGCAATAACGCAAGAGCAACACAGCACGAGTTCTGCAGTTCAAGCAAGGGGGTCGACTGTGTTTTGATATATTTCTTTTTTAATTTACCGTCGCACCATCACATGGCGGTTTTATATAACACTCTTGGTTTGTGTTGCTTTTGTGTTATTGAGTGATCCATGAAGATGTCGTTATTCTTGTCTTGTTTGCTGTTTTTTCATTTTAAAAACAGTTTATAAGGCATAATTGCGAGATAATGAATTGTACAGCTTGCAACGGTCTGATGAATCCCCTATGAGGACGAAACAGTGTTGTCGTCATTTTTCAGACCCGGAGCTTCGCAGGTTTTAACACAATTTTATATCTGAACAACCGAGAATTTTCTAATTTATTTTAAAATTACACGACGAAAACTAATCTTTTTATTTAATTATTTGTTAGCTTAGAAAACCCGCAGCGGATTTAATGAGGAGATCGTTGGTGTGACACGTTGGTTGACCTGTGGAACCGGTGATTAGTTTGGTCAGCGGTGTCGAATGATGCAACCTCTCCCCTTTGGATAGCATATGTATTGTATCGAATTTTGATATATTTTTTTTTAATTTACTGTCGCGTCATCACATGGCTTTTTTATATAAAATTGTCGGCTTGTGTTATTGAGTGATCCATTGAGAAGTTGCTATTTGTGTCTTGTTTGCTGCTTTTTTCATTTTAAAACAGTTTTTAGGGCACAGTTACGAGATAATGAACTGTACCGAATGCAATGGCCTGATGAGTTCCATACTACGATGAAACATCGTTGTTGTCATTTTTCGGACCCGGAATGACGACATTTTCTTGGATTTCTCCGCACTTTTTGACAGGGGAATAACGTTTGTCAACAATCTTATGTCCGCATAGCCAAGAATTTTCTATTTTATTATATACAGGGTAAGGGGTAGGATATGATTTAGAACAAATCTATACATATCTTTTATACTATATATGGATGACGTGAAACGCCACATATGTTTTATTATTTTAGGAAATATTACAAACATTTCTATCATATATTTATGAAGCACTTAGATTTCCGAACATTAACCTAAATTTTGAAGATGACCCTTAAATTTACACCCGATACTATTAATAGTTTATCCAAATAATCAACGTTTGATTACACAGTTTCTAATTAACTAGCAACTTACTGATTAAGTGTGTGTAATTGAACACTATAATTCAGAATGTTAATTTTGGGTTATTAAACAATGCGGTCGGAAAGGTCTTAATAGAGTTGGCGGATGACCCTGAATGCTAATCAGAATCCAAGATTTTAGTTATAGGATGTGGTTTAATAGAGCATGAAATCAGTTTAGTTGGGCGTAAAGGAACATGGAATCCTTCATGCAACTATATCACATAAAACTGATTATTGGAAAGAGAGTTATGTCGAGAATATAATTCTATGTTTAGTTCGGTTAATAAAGTTCAACTTTTATAAAGTTTACCAACTGTATACAGCAAGTTAAATTTACATATGTCTCATGTTCAATATTTTTAAACATTTCTACTCTAAAACTGATCTGATCAGAAACATACACATAAAAAGTGGTAAAGTACGTGTGGGACACGCATTATTTTAGGGTTTCGTGGTATTACTGGCGTTGTTAATTTTTTCTGCAATTTTGTTGGACGTCTCTCTTTGCGTTAATTGAAAATATGTGCTAGCAAAATATTATCACAAGAAAGGGAATTTTTGTCGCAAAAGCATGCTGATACAAAGGAGATTAAGTTTTAAACATTTTTTTTTATTTAGCACTAATACCAATAATTAGCAACATCAGAAACTTTTGGAAGTAAATTGCGATCTCTTTGAGTTTGACTTTTTTTTGGATAAATACAGTTTCCATAATAACGCATTAGTCAATCGGCATAATTTTTATTATTACAGTGATGAAAATCCCAATCTATTTGGAATCATCGACCGTCGGCACAGATGGTCTCTCAGTGTGTGTGTGTGGAATAATTGGACTGCGTCCCATGGGTCCATACTTTTTCGATGGCCCTGAAGATAGCGCTATGTTTCTTAGATTTATTAGGCAAAATTTACATGTACTTTTGGAGAATGTACACTAAATATTCAAGAAATGTGGCTAGAACTAGATGGTGCTCCTGCGTAAGTAAATGTCAGAAATGAGTTAAATATTCATTATTCCACCAGGTGGATAGGGCATGAAAGAACACAATATTGGCCAGCAAAGTCTCTGGATTTAACACGTACTGATTTTTTCTTATGGAGATATATTGAAAATATTTTTTATGACATACCATTAAGGGCACCCGCTCTATAACACCAAATATGTTAACTAAACTAAAACACTCATTAAAAAAATTCGTTTATGCATTGAAAGAAATGGACATCAGTCCATGATTTTCCACTTGACCAAAACTGTAAAAGCTCTCTTTCTTTATGGTAATGCAGTTTCTAGATTGAGTCGTGACATTCTGCAGGGAAGACATGATGCGTATTCAAATTTGTAATGGGGCATGTTCTAGAATGGGATTACGGTTTTTTGATATTTTAGAGCCAAGGAGTTATGAGACTACAGGATTACGGAGGTACAGAAAGGTAATCAAATTGCGATGGTTTCGATTATTAAGGTTTAGGAGCTTATAGTTCTATGTGATTACGGATTATGGAGTTTTGAGGGCTATAAGATCAAGGGGTCATGGGGTTATTAATTTATGAGTGTTTTAGGTTCAAACAGCTCAATTAAAAGCAATTATTGAGATGAGACAAGTCGTATAAACCTTATTGTAAGATCACTTTTTCAGGTTTTTGAGTTATTTTGCTTATAGGGTTATGGAAATTTTCAAAAAGGCTATTCAAATCTCATAAGCCCCAGCTTATACGAACATTTTAAGCCCAAATTAAAAATTTGAAGTCGCTGTAACTTTTGGACAGAGGGAGGGGCCACTTGATGTGAACTGTCATATATGTATATATATATATATATATATATATATATATATATATATATATATATATATCAATATATATATATATATATATAAAGGCGAAATAGTCGCGACTGACTAGTCAAGAAACAATATTCTAAACTAGGGTTATTGGAGATGCAGTCTTTTTTAAATTTGTAGGTCTTGGTAAGGAGAAAAACCCTTTCTTTAATTCTGTCAAGCTGTCGAGAATTTATTTATCTCTTCTTCAGGACATCTATACAATTATTAATTAAATAGTTAGAATATTAACCTAACTTATAATTATTAAGTAACTCACCAATGTGGTTTGGATATGAAACAAGTACACGTTTGAAAAACAGGGGAAAAACCGAACATTAACATTTTTAACTATATTTCTAGGCATATTTTGAAAGAATTGTGAAAATTCGGTGAAATTCTAGAAAATTCGAAAACAGCCAAACATCCTACTTGACTAGTCTACCTTTTTGACACCTGTTATGTGTCAACCGGGAAGTGTCGTGGGTGGTGCAAATAGTAGGGGAAAATACGGATCCGTAAACAGTGGCGTAGTCAAGCATGAAATTTTGCAAAAATAAAATATAAAGTTTAGAAATTACTTGTTTTATATTTTTTACATAATACGAGAGAATTTAATTTAAAGAACTATTCACCTGGAGATGGACTGTCCAGGAGGCTCAAATACTTTTCTTTTTCCAACTTTAAAATATAACTGTAAATGGCAGTCAGACTCTCAGTGTCACTTTTTATATTCATGGTGTTACTTTTTTGGTTAATGTGCACCATTTCAAGAAAAAGCCTTTAGGGCGCAGGAACTCTTTCCAGAATCTCAGTGCTATCTCAGTTAATATGGTTCAGCCACAGCACCAGAGGGTAAACCTTTATTAATATCACTACGATGGGAATTGAGTCTGCCTTTGAGGCTTCTGGAAGTTTGGCTTATATATACTAATTGACAGTTGGAACACAGAACCTTATAAATTATGCAGGACGTCTCATTCAGGTGTAACGCCATTTTGGTTTTAGAATACATTTTAGACAGGGTAAGTAATGAAATGGACACATTCCATTTGTTAAACGATATGTGGATGACTTAGTGATTTCTGTACCAGCGGGTAGAATTGAGATAGCTCTTGAACTCTTTAACTCTTTTAATCCTCATATTCAATTCACAGTAGAGAAACTAACAATAGTATCTCATTTTTGGACATGTTAGTTATACGTACGAATGAAAACACTCTAAAAACTAAATGGTATAGAAAACCATACTGTTCTAATAGAGTCATCTGTTACCATTCCTACCATCCTATGAGATTGAAAGTCAATCTCATTTTAGGCATGCAAAATAGAGCTGTCAAACTGACACATCCGAACTTTAGAGCAGATGCATTACGCCAACTTAATGATAACCTATTGGAGAATTCTTACTCTTACAACATTACTAAAATAATTTCTTTATAACACTAAATACAATATCCCGGAAAACATCTTTGAAATGCCTTCTCAACCGTCTCTGTTACATACTCAAACTTTAAACCCAGAAATATTCTTTCAAATATAATTGTACAAATTCAGTTTCTCCACACACTACCATATATAGAAAATCTAGCTGACAAATTGATGAATATTTTGAAAAATATTAAATTAGCTCGAAAATAATTACTTTCTCTCTCTAAAATTTATTCGAAAACCAAAACGTGGTTACAGCTGAATAAGACATCCTGCATAGTTTATAAGGTTCCAACTGTCAATTAGTATATATAGGCCAGACTTCCAGAAGCCTCAAAGGCAGATTCACTTCCCATCGTAGTGATATTAATAGAGGTTTGCCCTCTTGTGCTCTGGCTGAACACAACGCAAGATCACCATATTAACTGGGATAGCAATGAGATTCTGGAAAGAGTTTCTGCTTATCACAAAAGGCTTTTCCTTGAAAGGGTGCACATTAACCAAGAAAGTAACACCATGAATTAATAAAAGGGACACTGAGAGTCTGGGTCCAGATAAATAGTTCTTTTAATTAAATTGTCTTATAATATGTAAAAAATATCAAACAAGTAATTTTTTAACTTTATATTCTCCTTTTGCTAAATTTCATGCTTGCTGTTTACGGGTCCGTATTTTCTCCCGCTACTTACATCACCCCCACGACACTTCCCGGTTAACATATGACAGGTGTCACTATAAAATGGTGCAATAGTCAAGTAAGATGTTTGGGTAGTTTCGAATTTTCTAGAATTTCAATGAATTTTCACAATTCTTTCAAAATATGCCTGTAAATATAGTTAAAACGTGCTAATGTTGGGTTATTTTTCCTGTTTTTCAAACGTGTACTTGTTTCATATTCAAACCACAGTGGTGAGTTACTTAATAATTATAAATTAAGTTAACACTCTAACTATTTATTTGATAATTGTAGAGATGTCCTGAAGAAGAGATAACCTATCCGTATTTCACTTGCAGACTTGAACAAGACTGCAAAATATCAACAGTCAAAAGTCATCTTAGTGTTAGTATTACAAAATATTGCATTAGAAAAAACTCTTTTGAAACATATTGTATTGTCTCAAAAAATTTTAATTGGTAACCATATTTTACTGCAAATATAGTTTATCGATATTTTAAGCTAGTAAGCCAGAAAGTTATTTCTTGACTTTCCTATAGAGCTTAAAATTTAATTTAAAAATAGGCATCGTTACTTAGAATTTTTTAAACACTTTGTTGTTTCTGCAGTTGGTTCCTTGTGAAACATTTCTTTAAATACTAGTAAATAAAACACTGCTTACTTTTTAATGTTTTGAAGATTAAAAAGTCAACAGTATTTTATTTACGTATAAGAATTTTTTAAGTTTTAAAAGAAACGATTATTTTTAAACTAAATAAAGCATGAACTTCTTATAGCAAATATATTTCCTGCAAAAAATTAATTTTTTGAGTAATTTGAGTATATAAATTTAAAAATATGTTTTTCGAGAGTTTTTAATTAAGCTATAGGGTTAACTGCGGAAATAATGATTTAAATTTGTATGTATAGCAGAAAACAGGTAACAAAAAATCATACATATCCAGAGTATCTGGGAAGTAAATATAGTATTAAAGTATTATTGGTGTACTATGCTCTAAATTGATTTACTCCAGAAACTCTACCTTTACATTATAAATTATAAAAAAGTCATTGATGTAGAAATTATACTAATTTAATTTTCATTCTACCCCTCTACTTCCGTTACTAAATGAGAAAATTTGACACGGTAAATTGCAAATGACGAAGGTAAATTAGCTCAAACAAGGGGAATTTAAACCTGCTATATTTATATGGGGTGTACGACATTTTTAAAAATTTTAACAGACTTGAATACAGTGATTCGCAGAAATATTGCATCATATGGAAGTTTATTTTAGCTTAAAAATAAAGAATATATAGCAGATGGCCTTTGAATATTCTGAAACCATACACATAGAAAGACATTTAAAAAAAATACCGTATTTAGGTTATGAGCAAAAATTTGATTTCTGCCCAAAAGTAAGGTACTTGTATTTCAAAACTACAAATGTAGATTAGAACTGAATTGAACTAATAATAAGATATAGAAAGCGAAGTAGTAGATATCTGTTTGACTTCCATTGTCTTTATTTTTGTTGAATATCACGACGTTTCGGCTAGTAGTTATCCCTAGCCGTTTTCAAGTGAAACTAAATAAATCCTTTAGCTACATGACTATTTATACTAAAAGTAAATGCAGTAGAGTATGACTGAGATGGGTGCAGTCATGCCTGTTATGGCAAAATCATATTTTTTTTATGCTGCATTTAGTTTTAATTTGCAATTACTAAGAAGTGGTTTATATATTTCTCTTATATCTAAAGATGGTTTACTAAAATAACTCGAGTTCTGATGTAAACAGCGGCTTCTTTGAATTTCCGTTTTCTAAAATGTTGTTCTCGGTGTAGTATTTTAGCTTCAGACCATTTTATGTGGTGTCCATGAGTCCAGGCATGATTGGCGGCACCAGATTTTTCTGTTTCTCCTCGAAATGTGCATTTTTGGTGTTATTTGATCCTTACGTCAAGAGGTCTCTTTGTTTCGCTAATGTAGGAATTGCCACATTTACATGATATCTGATATACACGTTTCTTCATGTCTCTTTGAGTTGTTGGTTTGACCCTAGTGAGCCGACTTCTCAGAGAGTTATTTGAATTGAAAACAACGTTGATCTTATACCCTTTTTCTATTCTTCTAACTTTTTCTGAAATGCCTTTAACATAGGGGATGTTCAATACTGGTTTTCGTTCTTCATTCGTTGTCGATATTGTCCTATTTCTGCGTTGTTCAAGAAATTTATCCACAAGATATACTGGGTAGCCGTTGGCTGTCAGATCATTTTTAATATAATCTATCTTTTTCATCAAGTTCTCGTTGGAGTTGCAGAGAGTTAAGGCTCTATCTACGAGATTTCTTATAATTCCTTGTTTGGTGTTGTTGGAGTGATTAGATGAATTATTAAGGTATTGTCCTGTGTGCGTGGCTTTTCTGTAAACCGAAGTTCGAATTTGTCTGTCATTTCTTGCAACCAAGACATCTAAGAATGGTAATTTATTTTCTACTTCTTTCTCCATGTTGAGTTTAATAGTTGGGCTGATATTGTTGAGATGAAAAAGGAAGTTTCGAAGTTCTTCGTCGTTTCCACTCCAAATAATAAAAGTATCGTCTACTACTTCGCAAGAAACATCATTGTCTATGACCTTCAAACAAACACAAGATATAGACAGTTTTTAATGTTTCAGTTGGTCTCAAACGAGGATAATGGTATAAATAGAATTTTGAGTATAATAATGATTTCTTGCCCAGATATCCTCACAATTAAGGTTTTGTTGAAATTAATTAAAAGATGTATGTATATTAAAGTTAAAAGGAATTAGGGCTAAGATACACTAATATATAAAAATATATCTATTGTAATAATGGTATTCAGGCTTGGTTAAGTGCGTAAGCTACTGAACCTGGATTTTTCTTAAAATTCTGGCGCTGTTGACTCCTGATCACCTCAGCTACGTGTTGAGTGAAAAATTTGATGTAATCAGTAAATCAAACTCAAGAAGAAGATTAAAGCATCAAAATTGAAAAAAAAGCTGAAAGAGATCAAAAATTGTATAGGAAAAAGTTATAGTTAGTTTCCAAAAACTCACGTCTAAAAGAGGCGGAATAAATCATTTTGAAGCTCTTGAAGCCTGGCAACAAAAAGCCCTGATTGTAAGTCAAACCTAACCACAATCTTTGACATGTGCCGTAGTTCATGTTCAATTAGATTAATGGTGTGTCGCATCTGTTTTATTTAATGAAGATGCATTTACGATAAAGAAGTGTTCATATTCTCGTGATAGAACAAACTGAAGACGACGCGAAATATAACTAATAGAACTTATAAAATTAAACAAACAATTCAATATAAAGACAAAATATGTTTTCTGATCGCGTGTTATGCTCTAAAAAAACTGTAGTTTTACTAAAGATTATATTGTATTAAAAAAATACCCATTTTTTCCCATCTGTCGCAAATAAGTGTTGTTTAGTTTCATCCCCATATGTTACTAAATTCCAGAAATGTAACTCTTCTTTAACCTACCCCCTAGCAAGCTGTAACCTAAAGCCCTTATTTTTTGTTAACGAAAGATGAATATCTTGCAGTTCAGCCAAGGTAAATAATGTTCTCTAATCGAATTGCTTCGGTGTTTTTTTCCAAACTATTTTCGAATGATCTCGCAGTTTTAGAGCACATTTTTGAGATCATTGGTTTGTCTTATAATTCATTACATTCACGTTCGTTAAGGACCTACCCTACGTAAATTCTGGACTCCATTATTATTACTGTAGTCATGTCCTGCACAGTCGATAAAGACTTCTTTACCATTTTGGTAGGGTTTCTTTAAAGGCAGTAATGATTAAATTTCTTTTTTAATAGTAGTAATTCAATGGCCCCTTGTTAAACAACCTGTTTTTAATGATAAAAGAAGACATACAAACGGTAAATATCAAGAAAAACAGTTAAAGCAAAAAACAACACAGCCTTTGTATAAATTATAAATAGTTACCTCTTATAGTTAAATATCTGGAAGTATTGAAAGACCAGAAACTAACTTGGAATAACCATATTGAAAAGATTATTGAAAAGATTCTACAAAAGGCAACAGAAACAAGCTGGACATGCCGTAGACTTTATGGTCATATGTAACTATCATCAAACCCATGGTCACATATGCTTCCTTAGTATAGTGGCCAAAGACCCAACAACACAGCAGCTCAAAGAAAGTTGCAAAAATACAGCTTGTGTAGGAGTCACGAGGATTATGCCATCATGATCTACAGCGGCTAAAAAGGCAATGCTAAACCTCTCTCCACTTCACATAGCTATGAGGGTTGCAACAACAAATTCTCTTAAGCTGTGTTAGAAATAGAAAACCTCCAATCTGGAAGCTGAGTTGGGTATACGATGATTTTAAATACCACTGTAAAAAATCGATATCGAAATCGCCAGATTTCATGTTTATAAGTTGTGACTTTTAATATTAACTATGACTATGACTCAGGGACGAATCCAGCCTCTGTGTACAGTATGACAAGAGAAAGCGGCTTGTCGACCGGGGGGAGTTCCAGCCACATTCACGTTCCTAATGTACAAGATATAAAAGTGCAGAGAAATCTTTTTTTCAACTTTGAAATTCTTGGAGTGTGGGGCAATCACATTGTATAGCAAGTACAAGCGACATATCGACGAGGGAGGATGCGTAAATTTTCATGAATTAGAAGCTCTTGGGGGAGCAGTCGCCCCCACCTCTGAATCCACGCTAGCTGTGACCTCTACCAAGCGGAGAGGAATTGACTCGTGGAAGATTAAGTGGCCGCCGAAGTGTCCAGACTTAAACCCACTTAACTTATTTTTGTGAGGTTCATTGAAAGATTGAGTTTTCTAAACAAAGGCAATTGATATAGAATACATAAAGAATTAGTCAAGAAATATGGTTAATAACTACAGAAATGGTCCTAAATTTTCAGAACGGATTTATCAGTAGCTTCGATTACTGTCAATTATCCAACGGGGGACATTTTTAATATTTAAAAAAAATGGTAAATTAATTATTGTTACTATACCATTTGAAATTTTGACAGTCGCTATGAGGTATAGAACATGTAATAAAAAAAATTCTGAATTTTGCAGGATGTTCAGAATTTTACAGGGAGTCTAAAAGTGTACAAAAATTTGGGGTCACTATTTAACAAGTCAAAGTTGATTATGAAACAGCTTCTTTCGAGTTATCCTGAATGTTTTAATATATTGAAGCTTATTCGTACCAAAAAGAAAATACAAAGTCTTTAGGTCCGAACGATTTTTCAAAAACTCATTGTTTTTTAAATAATGAATTTATTCCGAACTTTAGGCCATAATTACATATTGTTCTAACTTTTATTATCAAGTTTAAAATCAGTTGTGTTTTCTCTATTAATAGGTCAATTCTGATTTTTTTTATGGATTTTCAAAGGAAATTTATTTTTAAATGCAAGAATATAATTTTATTTATAAAAAAGTATTTAAAATATCAGAAATGTCAGGAAATATAATGCCATATTAATTGTACGAAATTTC